>JAJJWW010010771.1:0-438898 GCA_023531295.1 Papaver armeniacum | reverse complement strand
GGGTGAAGGGAGAAGATATAGAGACAAGAAGAAGAACCATCATATTAGAGATTAGTGATCATATTACATAGGTTACATTACTATATACATATAAAAGGGTAAGTGGATGGACCGCACATCCATGGGCCATAGGCCCTGTAACACTCCCCCTTGTGCGGTTCAATAACAAAACTTTATACATAGTGCTTCACATATAGTGCGTTGAATGTATTTCTTCAAATGACGTCCTCTCCTTGATGTCTTGTGTAAAATCAATCGCCTCATTAAAACTTTGACAAGTAAAAACCCAAGGGGATAAAACCTTGGTACAACTCTTCACATGTAGTACTTCACATGTTGTCTCGTATTCTACATGTAGCTCATCACATGCAATACGATCTTCAAAGATCGATGAGTCTAAGTTAATTGCCTCGTTAAAACTTCGTCAGGAAAACCCAGAGGATAAACCTGAACTAAAGAAAAAGAGTACAATATTAATTAACCTTAGAATGTAGTTGGATGCGTATCGTTGCCTCATTAAAACCTTGACAAAGAAAACCCACTAGGATAAAACCTTGACGAAGGGAAAAGAGTACAACGTGATGATGCGGGTAAAGGTGACCTGCTACGGATGATCACTTTGCTCGTTGAAGTTGACTAGTTGCTTCACAACTCCTAAGACAGAAAATCTTAGTGGGAATAGCCTTAGCTGGGAAATTACATTCCCGGTGTTTATTGTTGTCTCATTAAAAACCTTGCCGAGCAACAAAACCATGTGGGAAAAAGTAACCTCGGTGAAGGAAAAGAGTTCAACACACCATTAGATGCTCCCCCTGATGTTAGACAATCTTCATTAGTCTAATACAGTCAAAAGGAGTTTATCACACCGTACCTTGGTGACTTGAAAGCTTATAAGACCATGTTGTTGATCCCGGAAGTTTACGTTGCTTAATTTACTATCGCGTTTCATTTCTTTGATTCGGAAATTATCAATAATATCAACGCGATCTTTATGTCTTCAACGTTCAACATACTTGATGTTTTTAGTGTTGTCTCGCTAAAAACCTTGTCGAGTAAAAAAACCCTTTGGGAAAAACTATTCTCGATCGAAGGGAAAAAGAGTACAACACGATTTCAATTTCAGTAAAATATGTCGACATTATATCCTTGATCCTCCCCCCCATGTCGGCATCTCTCCGATTACTTTCGAGTTGTTCCGGCAGTTCCTTTAGTCATGTAATTTTCAAACCGAATATCGGTAATAACCTTAAAATAATCTACCATATCTCCCCTCGATTACTTTCGTTGGGAAGAAATTATTGTTCCTTCATAATCAACAACTTTTGGATTGCACTTTCATTAGAATTCCTTTTAATGTCTTTGTAGGGATAAAACCAATTTATGTCAATGGTTACTTTTAAGTACATGATTACATTCACTATACCATTCCAATGACGTTGCGTTGGCGCGGAGCTATATCTAGCTAACAAGTTCCCTGAGGATGTAAAATTTAATCGAGTACATTATTATACTAAGTACAACAATGCATCTATTGTACTTAGATATGGGAATTTCATCTCCCAACACATATTCGTCATCTTCCTTTAGACGAAATGGTCACTTACTTATATTTGAACCTCGACTAATCATGGGAGTGCTATCAAGATGCATGTCTTTGTTAATTTTCCTGACAACTTTAGACATATGTAAACTGGTGGAATAATATCCCACAAGATCAGTACTCGGTTGAGCTTTCCCTAGATTTTTTTTTATCTCAAATTCGGATTTTAAATAGCTTTTAAAGTCTCTTATTACATCAAGAGTACTCATCATGTCCGCACGTCGACATAAATAGCTACAATTCCAAATTAGGAACTTTCTTGTGAATACACAATAAAAAATAACTTATTTGTCTATCCTCCAAATCAAATAGCCACTTAGACGGGTATACCACTTCCTCCTGATTGCTTCAATCTATAAGTGAACATTCTACCTAATTGTAAACGCACTCTGTGGTTTAGAGTTACTTGATTTGGGAAACAAAAGTCTATCAAGAACTTTTGTAAATATCTTCTATCTCTTGATTCTTTCAGAGATATGTAACAACCACATACATATGCTGCATTTCAAGTCCTTGTGAAAATTACTAAGCTAAATAAGTAGCAGAACTTTATAACGTTCATTACAAAAGAACAATTCCAGGGCTTTGTGAGAAACCTCGCGCCACAAGGCGAGTCTTTTGTACTTTTAAGACTACTTTCTTCTTATTATGCTTTATGACAAATTAATTATGTATGTCCAATAGGCTTTACACTTGGTTGGTTAGCACCACCACACCAAATACCCGTATATTGCCAAAGAACTAAGTTCTACCTCGGATTGTGTAGGCCAAATATGCTACTTATTTGAAATTAATCAAAATAAATCATGGTTCGATCTCATTTTGCTCTACTTCTGGAGCAACTAATAATGGATTATATCATCACTGTGCACTCATGATCCTTCCATTGACTCATGTGCATTCTCGAAATCCGTCAAGATTTTATTGTTCTCTAGAATCATTTAAAACTTCGGAGCGTCCTCCCATTTGATTCATGGACATATTCAGAGACAATATTATGAGATTATTTTTGATGATATAAATAAGTTGTGCCTTACTCATATAATTCCTTTCTAGGTGAGCATTGATCGAACCTAGTGGCATCTCCTTCTTCTTTTATGGAGCCACGGCCTTAACTACACTTCCACCAAGTGTAGTTGCAACACCTTAGTCTATGGTGTACCCATCTTAGGAATTCTAATCTTGCGGGAATATTTGCAGTTTGGTATGTGTGATCTTGTCACTTTAGCGACATCGGTGTACATTCGAAAATTGATTATTCTTTGTCACTTCACATTTACATTTGTGGAGTACAAGAATCAATATGAGACACAAATGGGAACACACCATGACAATTCTGTCGTTCCCTTAAAAAATACTTTTTCTTATCTCCCCTAACGATGAAGACTGTCCTCATTAAAGTGATAACTCGCAAATCTAGCGGTAAGATATCTCCTGCCAAAAGTTTTAAAATGCGGAGAATTGTTGGGAACTCATTTCCAACATAACTACTTAACAGCTTGAAGACCCATCATAATACGATGTGGAGTCGTAATGGCACATATATAGTGTAACCAAAAATGCGTAAAAACACGAATGTCGGGCTTAAATCCAGCTTACCAACTCAGTACGATGAAAAGGTTGACTAATATTGGGTTCTAAAACGAATTAAGTAAAGATGCGTTAATATTGCATATTCCCCAAGCAGTTAAAGGTAGGTTTGTACGCATAACCTATTCCTTAGTCATTGTTGGGGTATATATTTAAAAACATAGTTTTGTAATTTTATGCCAAAGTTAGAGAGATAGTGTGGTGGTATTATTTTGAGCTCCCACACTATAGGCATGGGTTCAAATCCCACCCCATACATTTCCACTAGGGTATATATATTATATACTATATACTTATATTATATTAGTCCGGGAGCGGGGCCTTGGGGCCTTGGGGCCTTGGGAGGTCTGCTGATCCAGAACCTTATTTTTGCCGTTTTTAACTTAAATTTTTAAAACGTATTTTAAGTAATTACTTTATCAATTAATTGTATTGATTGAGTAATTATATTCTGACCGTTTTCTTTGTAAGAATCGCGAGAGGACTTTTTATGTGTGCATTAAAGCCTGATTTATTCTCATTAAAAACCGTATTGATTATATTCTGAGTTATAAAAAGACAGTTTTTGGAGAAGATGAATAACAATTTTGTTTTTCATCCATTTTGAATTCTGAGCAAGTGTTACAGAGAGTATTTGTTAGTTTGATTTCTCATAGTGCAGTGAAATCGAACAAGAGAGTATCAGCTGTTTTATCCCATAGGGTTTTCGACAAGAATCGACTGCTAGCACACAATCAAGAGGCATAGTCGCGAAACACCTTAAAGATAGCGACTCTAGTCCGCGACTCACTGTTGAGATTCGTTTTGATTTTGTGTTCCTTGTTTCCAACAATTTTAAGGTGTTTGATTTTGCTATGGAGGTTGAAAAGAAGCGCGTTGATGATACCAACAAGCCTTTCAAATTTGAAGGGCTGCATTTCAGACGATGGAAGCTGAAGATGTTCTTTTATCTCAAACTCATGAAGCTGCATATGATTGTGTCGAGTGTTCATCCCGGAACCCCGGAACCTCGGCCGATAAGGCCGATGCTCGCCGATAAGGCTGATGCTTTATTCTTTGGGTGCTGGCACTCTTGATCCACCTCCTACCTGGTGCCAAAGAAGTTATTTCTCAAACTCCCGAGGAGAAACAGAAGGCCATTGACAAATGGGTCAATGATGACTTTGATTGCAAAAAACTACATTCTTAATGCATTATCTCGATGATTTATATGAGTATTATTCAAGTTTTGAAACTGCTAAAGATGTATGGGATGCATTACTGAAAAATACGACACCGAGGAAGTCAAATTCTAAGAAGTATGCTTTGAGCCTATTATTTAAGATACCAAATGGTGGATGATAGATCAGTCGTTGCACGGGCTCATGAACTTCAAAAAAAATTGCCCATGAAATTTCTGGACCGAAGGTATGAAAACCGATGAACAATTTCAAGTTTCGTAATGATTGACAAGTTACCACCTAGCTGGAAAGATTTTCGTAATTCCTTGCGTCACAAGACTAAAGAATTTTCTCTTGAAAGTTTGATTGTTAAGCTCGGGGTTGAGGAAGAAGCTCGGAAACAAGATAAGAAGGAAGAGATTCTCATTGTTTCTAACAATAAGACTCATCCTAGTTTGAAACCTAAGAAAAGGGATATGAAACCTAACCCGAACCAAAAGAAAGGAGGAAGGCCTAATCAAAACAAGAACCAACACCCATCGAAAAATGGACAGAATTCCAATTACGAGTTTCTTTGTTATACCTGGTAAACCAAACCACATGGCTAGGAATTGCGGGTTTAACAAGGAAAAGAATAACGCACAAGCTAATGCGCAGGGTGACGTTATAATTGCCATGGTCTCCGATCCGAGTTCTTCATGGTTGGTGGATCCGATGGGTGGTGGATAGACAAGGTGGTGCTTCGCGTCATTGTTGTTTTGATAGGTCCATGTTTAAGACTTATGCTGAAACCAAGGATAAGAAAGTGTTGTTGGGAGACTCTCACAAAGACCTTTGTGGTGAAAGGTTACAGTACGGTAGAATTGAAGTTTACTTACGGGAAGACACTCATCCGAAAGATGTTCTTCACACTCCGTAATGAGAAAGAACCTTGTTTCCGGCTATCTTCTCAACAAGGCCGGGTTGTATCAAACTATTGGGTCCGATATTTACACTATAACTAAAAATAAGAATTTTGTAGGAAAGGGTTATGCTATCGATGGAATGTTTAAGCTTAATGTTGATGCTATGAATAAAATTAATTCTTCTGCTTATATGGTTTGCAATTTTAATGTTTGGCATGGTAGGCTTTGTCATGTGGGTAAAAAGTTAGTAAATAACATGAGCAAGTTAGGTGTTCTCCCTGAATTTTCTGAAAATGAATTTGAAAAATGTGAATACTGTAGTCAAGCAAAAATAACCAAGACCTCACATAAATCTGTCGTAAGAGAATCAAAACCTCTAGATTTAATACATTCTGATTTGTGTGAATATGAAGGTATCCTAACTAGAAATGGCAAGAGATATATTATGACGTTCATTGATGATTGTTCTAATTATACGTATGTTTATTTGTTGAGCCATAAGAATGAAGCTATTGAAAAGTTTAAAATCTTTATTGCTGAAATTGAAAATCAATTTGGTAGAAAAATTAAGAGGTTTCGTAGTGATAGAGGCACTGAATATGATTCTCGCTCCTTTTACCAAATTTACCAAACTAATGGCATTATACATGAAAGAATTGCTCCATATAATCCTCAAATGAACGGTAAAGTTTGAAAGAAAAAACCGTACTCTTACCGAATTGATTGTTGCTTGTTTGCTTAGTTCTCGTGTCGCTTCTCATTGGTGGGGTGAATGTTTGTTGATTTGTTTGCCATGTTTTGAACCGCATTCCCAATAATAAAACCATGATATCTCCTTATGAACTTTGGAGAAATAGAAAACCTAATGTCTCTTATTTTAGAGTTTGGGGTTGTTTAGCTTTTTGTTAGGAAACCCGATCCTAAAAGACATAAGTTAGAAAGTGGAGCTTATGAATGTGTTTTTATTGGTTATGCTCAAAACAGTAAAGCTTATAGGTTCTTTGATATTAATAATAAGGTTATTATTGAATCTATTGATGTTAATTTCTTTGAAGAGAGATTTCCTTTTAAATCTAGAAGTAGTGGGGTAATAGTGGGGTTCAATACCTAGTACTTTACCTAGTGCTTGATTCGGAACCTAGATTAGAAGAACCTAGAAGTGAAGAAACTAGGATCACCGAATTTGAACCTAGATGCGATGAAAAGAGCTAGACTGAAACAAAAGATAAAAATCCCGATTTTGAATTTTACTGTTTGTAGAGGAAGAACCTTCTAATTTACAAGAGGCGTTTAGTTCTCAGTAGAGTCTAGTTTCGGCAAGAAGTGTAGATAATGAATGGGATTCACATATGTCTAATGGAACTTGGCGTATGGTAGATTTACCTCTGGGTAGTAAGCCTATAGGTTGTAAATGGGTTTTGAAAAGGAAACTAAACTGATGGAACAATAGATAAGTATAAGGCTAGACTGGGTTGTTAAAGGATTTAGGCAACGAGAGAACGTAGACTTTTTGATACTTATTCTCCTGTTACTAGATTAACTTCTATACGTGTTTTGATTGTCATTGCTGCTGCTCATAATCTTGTTATTCACCAAATGGATGTTAAAACTGACTTTTTTGAATGGTGAACTAGAAGAGGAAATTTACATGGAACAACTTTGAAGGTTTTGTAATTCCCGGACAAGAACAGAAAGTATGTAAGCTAGAAAAGTCTCTTTATGGTTGAAACAAGCTCCTAAACAATGGCATGAGAAATTTGATAATTTAATGATTTCAAATAACTTCGAATAAATGAGGGTGACAAATGCATCTACTATAAATCTAAGAATGATGTGTGTGTGATTGTTTGCTTGTATGTAGATGATTTGTTTGATATTTGGTTCCAATTTATTTGTTGTCAATGAAACTAAAAGCATGCTTAGTTCGAATTTTGACATGAAAGATTTGGGTGAAGCTAGTGTAATCTTGGGAATCAAAATAACTAGAACTAATAGTGGTATTTGTTTGGATCAATCTCACTACATTGAAAAAATTCTGAAGAAGTATGAATATTTTGATTATACACCTGTTTGTACTCCTTTTGATCCTAGTGTGAAATTGTTTAAGAACACTGGAGAAAGTGTTAGACAATCCGAATATGCTAGTATAATAGGCAAATCTGCGTTATGCAACCGATTGTACTAGACCACATTGCATATGCAAAGGAGTTTTGTGCGGTTTACCGGAATCCTAGTTTGGAACACTTGGATGCTATTGAGAGGGTTATGCGGTATCACGAAAAGAACCACAAACCTAGGATTACACTATCAGAGGTATCCCGCAGTCCTTGAAGGATTTAGCGATGCTAATTGGAACACTTTATCAGATGATTCCAAGGCCACTAGTGGATATGTTTTTACTATTCTTTGGGGCGCCTGTATCTTGGAGATCAAAGAAATGGGACAATTATAGCCCAATCTACGATGGAGGCTGAATTGATGGCACTAGCAGCAGCTAGTGAAGAGGCGAGATGGTGAAGAGTCTGTTGTCGACATTCCAAGTATGGGAAAAACCGATACCATCACTTTGATCCACTGCGATAGTACTGCGGCTATCGGATTAGTAGAGAATTGTTATAATAACAATAAGAATCGACAGATACGTCGAAAGCACGACACATTTAGAGAATTTCTCACAACTGGTGTTGTTAGAGTAGATCATGTAAGGTCTGAAGGAAATATAGCTGATACTTTGACGAAAGGATTAGCAAGAGAAAAGGTATGGAATATATCTAAAAGTATGGGACTTTTGCCCGTGAGAAGTTGAGTCCTTTGTAATGGATACCCAACCTAGAAATAGGTTCAAAGGGACTAGACGAAGTTACAAATGATATGATAGAGTCATGCATTCCCATAGCATGATATCCTGAAGTGGGAAACAGGTTGAGTATTTAACTCTTAATGATGTCTATAGCTCTTAAGTTAGAGTAGGATACACAGGAGTATTCTTGATAGACTCGCCTATATGAATGAGAAGGTGTGGCCGCCTTCTATGAGAAATTGGGCATTTCTCTAGATCATTTGTTAAAAAAAAGGGATAAGCACATGGCCTTAATGTGCGAACTTAAGAACTTTACTCTAAATATAGTTGTGTGTGTTAAATAAACTAGTATTAGTTAGAGTTCAAGACGCGAGTCACTCTAGTCACCTGGTACTTAGAAAGTTTAACACTATGTAGAGGTTCAAGTCGAAAGGCACCTTTGCAGATGCACAACTATACAACACTTGCTCAATGTTTTTGAAATATAAGTGGGGGATTGTTGGGGTATATATTTAAAAACATAGTTTTGTAATTTTATGCCAAAGTTAGAGAGATAGTGTGGTGGTATTATTTTGAGCTCCCACACTATAGGCATGGGTTCAAATCCCACCCCATATATTTCCACTAGGGTATATATATTATATACTATATACTTATATTATATTAGTCCGGGAGCGGGGCCTTGGGAGGTCTGCTGATCCAGAACCTTATTTTTGCCGTTTTTAACTTAAATTTTTAAAACGTATTTTAAGTAATTACTTTATCAATTAATTGTATTGATTGAGTAATTATATTCTAGTTTTCTTTGTAATCAAGTAGAGGACTTTTTATGTGTGCATTAAAGCCCGATTTATTCTCATTAAAACCGTATTGATTATATTCGAAGTTATAAAAAGATGTTTTTTTGGAGAAGATGAATAACAATTTTGTTTTTCATCCATTTTGAATTCTCGAGCAAGTGTTACGAGAGTATTTGTTAGTTTGATTTCTCATAGTGCGGTGAAATCAACAAGAGAGTATCACTGCTTTATCCCATAGGGTTTTCGACAAGAATCGATCACTAGCACACAATCAAGAGGCAGAGTCGCGAAACACCTTAAAGATAGCGACCTAGTCCGCGACTCAGCTGTTTGAGATTCGTTTTGATTTTGTGTTCCTTGTTTCCAACAGTCATCATCTGTAACCATTGATGATAGCCTTTGGGAGACCATGAGGCATAGGATGCTCTGCATTCATCCTATTAAATATGCAATAAACATCAAGTCCTTTTGATGTGCACTAGCTAGCATTTTCAAGGGTTGGTGAGCCCTTACATGTAAAATATGTGCTAGTACTTTTCCAAACGCAAATTTCTTAGGAACTATAACTAGTCCAAAAATTTAAAACATTCACCAGAGCCATAAGTCACTTTAATGGTCCGCATTCTGCATGAATATTTTTATAAAGTTCACCTTGTTTTCTTTGTAATATGTAATTTTTACCATTTGCATCTTAGGATGGTCTCGATCATGTTTTACTGAAAACTTTATAAAAATGAGTGATATGATTTCTTACCTAAAAGCATAATGGGAAGGGGGTTGTGCATCTAGTAATTTAGAAAACACTTATTGAGAGATATGTCGTCACTTTGCATTCTGTCAATCTTTTTTCCCATTTTCGTTCACTCAAATAAAGTGATATTTGTATGAGTTCTTTCAAAACAATCATCATGTCACAACCAAGTTTCTTTATGGTTATGCCCAAAGCCTTTTGAGTCGGGTTTCACATTTCATCATCGGGTCAATATGATTCAATAATCCAAATATTATAGTGAATTACATTGCACTAGACTGACTCATTAGTTTCTCTAAAATATATTTCTTTCCAAATATATTAGAGACTATAAAAGATGCAATCAATTACATTCTCATCATTTTGATATTCCACGTGATATCCATTTGCACGGGTTACTTAGGAATTTAACAAGGTGTGATTATCTCTTGGTACATCTAGAGATTTTGCGACGTCTTTGTTCTATCTTGAAAAAAAATGAGCAAAGATCTTTGAGCTCTTTAAGATAGTCAATTGGCCGAGCAAAGTTCTTGTTGCCATTAAAGTTGATGTGAAAATTGGTTGTTACTATGATACACATACACATTATATTGTATATACCAACACCTATGACCAAGGTGCATTTCCAACTCTTTTATTTATGATGGGAGCTAGAATTATATTTTAGCTGATCCCATGTTCACTCGATACCTATACTTTGGTGTCATTAATGCTGAGGGAAAAAAATAAATAAAATAAAATAATAATTTTTTTTTCTTCATGATAAATATGTCCCTTTTCACATGCTTTATATGAGCCGGTACGTCTAACCCTCATTACTTTGGGATTCTTTCCATTTTCAATTTTGCTACATTTAGCTTAATTTGAGAAATTTCTTTATCTCAATAGGCCAAGAGAATATCACTACACATGTCAACCACTTACTTTAGGTTGAATATATTACTAAAGATAATTCTCTTGTTGTCATACTTCAACATATACCGGTTCGTTAGTATTATGGATGAAGTAGAGAAATGAAAAATTTATGACTCATATCATCTTTTGTGAGTTCTTCCACAAAAATCGGAGTACATGTGATTTTATTTGTAATGTATCTTTTGAAATTACCGACTCTTTAATAGTCGCGCAAGTATATTACATTCCACGAAACATTCAAATTTGAGGAGTAAATATCAAGTATGCAATAATGATGTTCAAGTATTTTTAAACCCCAAATACATACTTTTGAATCGAGTTGGTACAACCAATTAAACAAAAGACATCATTCAACCATAGCCAATATCATATTCAATAGAACAAAATAGCATTAAGACCAAAATTCTTAATAATCGAGATAAGCAATCATAATTTAAATTTACCGTTTATATGATGTGGACTTATCTTTCCCACATTTTTTTCGCTGATCTAAATCCAGAAAAGAACGAAAATGAAAATCAGAATAATTCCTGATTAGTTACAAAATAATTTCTGATTAGTAACGATTAAGATTAAAATTAATCCAAATAATTCGTGATTAGTACGAAATAATTCCTAATCAAATCAATTTTCGCGGCGGATTTAATATAGTCATATACACCAAAATCAAAAACAGGGAAAAGAGGAAAAATAAAAATAAAATCCAACTTAGCTTATTCGATTCCAAAGGTCGATGGAATTCATCCATGTAGAAAAAGAAAAAAAAATCAATCGATCCCATATAGCTCTGCGGTATAGCATCGTGGTGATAACGTGTTTTAGGATAATCAGGGGTGAAGGGAGAAGATATAGAGACAAGACGAAGAACCATCATATTAGAGATTAGTGATCATATTACATAGGTTACAGTGCTATATACATAGGTTACAGTACTATATACATAGATTAGTGAAGGGACCGCACATCCATGGGCCATAGGCCCTGTAACACATGTTCAAATTATTATTTTTTGTTCAAAAATTTGTTAATATGGAATTGAACATGTTGTCCAGTAACATTCGTCACACACCTCACATATGGTGATTTTCATAGCTGTGTTCAAAGGTTGACTGGTTCAGGATAAAGGCATAGCACAGAAGGTTATTTTGGTTCGTGGATATGAATCTGTGGGTCCCACGGAAATCTTGGGACCCACATTGGTAACACGTTCTGGTCCGTTGATCGTATGATTTCAGAAAAAAAAAATGATTTTCGGAATATTTTGTTGATTGATTTAGCATGTTTGCACGATTAAACTAATGTTGCAGTTTTTGTTGTCATGTTATCTAAAATGTTGGGATATTGACCGTTTATTTTGTGCATCTTGATTTTCATGTTTACAAAAATGGACCTCCGTCCGTCGTATATATAGACGAAAACTTATAAAAATGGAGACTAGTAGAATGACAAACAAATCCCAAACCCTAAGTTTAAAATGGGAGGCAACGAAGAAGAAGGAAGAGGACGAGATATGATGGTATGGGGAACATGGGAAGAACTGTTATTAGCCTGCGCTGTTAAGAAACATGGAACTAGCAACTGGGAATCGGTTGCCAAAGAAATACAAAACAAAAATAATACTCCTAATAATATTGTAACACCTCACAACTGTAAACAGAAATATCATGATCTTCATCAGAGATTTATGATCGTTCATGATGATACAGAATCAATCAATCATCATGATAATAATAAGGACGACGAAAATCTATATCCAAATTCCAGCAGGATTCCTTGGCTTGATGAGTTGAGAAAACTTCGTGTTGCAGAGCTTAGACGCGAGGTGCAACAATATGATGTTTCGATCGTGTAATTCTCTTTAATTTCTCTGGATAAGGATCTAGATCTGTACAACTTTTTCAATCGATTCAATTCGATTTGATTTACTCTGTTTTTTTTTTTGTTTTGTTTCTTTTTCAGGTCTTTGCAATTGAAAGTAAAGAGATTGGAGGAAGAAAGAGAAGAAAGCTTGAAGAAAGATAATAATGATTTAGATGTAAAACCAGATCTACTATTGGAAAACAGAACGAAAGAAGAAGAAGATGGGAAGGAGATTCAAACTGAACCGCTACGATCTCCGATTGAGAATAAAACCGATAAACCGGTTTCTGGTGATGAATCTGACCGGGATAATCAGTCATTTAACGAGTCAAATTCATCAGATCTAAAAGATGTGAAGAAGAAGAGTCCAGAAGTTGAGAAAATACCAGAAACAGTTACAGAGAAACGGGATCGATTGGGGGAAGATTCGTGCAATGGAAGTTCTGAAACTATTGCCAAAGATTCAGTTGTTCAAGACATTAAGATGTCATCGGAGACGACGATCCCTGTTCGTGAACCAGCTGAGTTATGGGAATCGGCGGCTGAGTCAAAAAGTGGTGGTAATGGAGGAGACGAAGGGACAAAAGAGAGCAGTGACGTGCAAAGTTCAGCCAGTTTGTCGACGAGAAATAGACGGAGGAAGAAAATCACTTCGGGAAGTAGCAGCGGTGAAGAACGTGAAACAGACGAGGTTTCTCCCGCCATCAAACGGAGCTCTGTTAAATCAGAAGAAGAACCACCGTTGCTTGGTTTTCTCGACATGATTCTTTCTCACAAGTTTGGCTCCCTCTTCGAGAGCCGGCTCGAAAGCCAGGTAATTTTCTTACAGTACTTTTTTCTATTTACTGTAAATTTTCACGATTATCCGATAGTACACTGTGCACACTACACATTTCACATTCCATTGTACACCTTAATAGCATATAATATTTAATTTATCTAAATGCAGAAGAATATTTAAATTTTTGGTATTTGTTGAAATTAATTCAAATAAAATAAAACACTCGGAGGGAGTTTTTTTTCTTGGTGGAGAAATTTCAAAATAGGTTTGAGTCCTTGTCAAAGGCTCAAAAGTACAAAGGATACGTGCATAACTGTATGTCAAGCCAAATCTTTCTTTGAGAGTCTCAGCTGCAGTACATTAGCTGCCGAAGAAGATTGCTAATAGGGCGTACCAGATTAAGTGGGGTGTACTAAAACCATAATAAGACAAAACAGATTTCCATATGGGACAAAACAGATTTTACTTTGGCTTGGTACACCCCACCGATCCTGGCACCCCATTATCAGCCTTGGAAGTCATTGGCATTTTTTAGGTTGTAATTACTCGTTAAACAGCATTAATGATAGCTTAAAACGCTCGTATTCCCCATATTTTTATTGAATTTCATTTATGTCCATATTGATTATATTGCCCAAAAGAGATATCCCCAGGAAAAAAGATAAACTATACTAGTACAGGATCGTCATCTTGGTCAACAATGATCCTTTGACTCCGTGTGGACTGTGGACCATTTTAATTTTATTTATTTTTTATGTAGGAAACAAGTGAGTACAAAGGTCTCATCAGACAGCATATAGATATGAAAACTATCCGAACAAGATTGAAAGAAGGTAGCTACAATGGTAGTTGCAGCTGGAAATTCTTCAGAGATTTGTTACTTCTTTTCAATAATGCTATTGCATTTTACCCGAAGAATTCATCAGAATCAGTTGCAGCTACCGAGCTACGAGATTTGGTTCTCAAAGGAATATCGTCAAGATCGTCAAGGTCGTCGTCGTCTCGTAGCCAAAACAATAACCCGTCACCTGGAGAACCCACTGCGCCAAAACTACAGCAGTCAACATTACTCTTGCCTAAACCTGATCCTGAACTTTTGGATTCGTTCCTGCCAAAATCAAAACCAACTGGTCTGATCTTTGCTTGTCGAAAACGCAGCTCAATCTCTGCTAAGACGGGAAACAGTGCTAAACCAGTTGAATTCAAAGGATCAGATCAGAAGATTGTTGAGGAGAAACCAGTTTTGGATAAGAAACAGAAAGAAAATTCGTCTGCGGCGGAGGAACAAATCGTGTTTAGCAAACGGAAAGGACAAAGATCTGTTTCTGGTATGAGGAGTTCAACTTCAAACTTTAAGAACCGCAATAACAACAATGTTGACAAGAATAGTTCAAAGGGTGGCAGTGGTTCTGGTGAAGACAAGACTAATTTAGAGATAAAAACAGAGAAAGATACAAAGAATAACACGGCATTGACAGATACAGTAGCTAAGAAGAGAAGTGCGGCAAACTTCTTAAATAGAATGAAGACGACTTCAAGTTCGTCCAACAACGTTAAATTGTTAGAGACGTTAAAGAATTCTTCTTCGGGCAACAACTCTAATACTACTGGAGGAGACAAAGGGGGGAGTAGTAAGGATGAAAAGCATCGAGGTAGAGGAGGTAGTGGTAGTGGCAGTAAAAAAGACGATCAAGTTACAAGGCAGAGTTCATCGAAAAGACAAAGGGCACCAGAAAGCAGTCCAGTAAAGAGAAGTGTGGGGAGACCACCAAAGAAAGCACCACTGCCTCTGCCGCCATCATCTTCAAAGAGAACTAGAGAAAGAGAAAAAGAGGCTGAAGCAGAGGTTAGACAGCCAAGGAAACGAACAAGAAGGTGAAGGAGAAAACATGAGTAGCTCTTGTGTTTCTCTTTAGTGTTGGTGTATGTTTCATTTGTATTAGACTAGATATTGTTTATCTTTTGTGGTACGGCTTGCCCGGCTATTATGTTATGGCTGCCGGCTTAAATCTAGTAGATAAATGCCTCGAAATTTGAATGCAAATTCTTCCTTTTTTTTTTTTTTCCTTTTTGGTAATAAACATATATTAACAAAGAATGCAAATTATTCATTAGCTTTCTAGACTAGATATACCAATCTGAGAATGGGTTGCTTTTATGTGGAAAACGGTACAATTGATTTTTTTGCCCTGCTTGGGAAACTTTAGAACGCTATTTTGGATCCTACTCTAAAAGAGGCATGGAACTACTTTATCTCAAGGACGGACACTTCTTGGATTCACAAGGTGAAGGTAAAAAAACAATTTTCATGGACAATAAGCAAAGGTAAGAAGATGGGAAATAAAGTTGCGAGCGATAAGGTGGAAGTCGATTTAGTAAGACGCATTACAAATGGTTAAATTGATTTTTTTTAACGTGTTATGTTTGTTGTAATAACTAATTTATAAATACTCAGCTGTAGCAACGAAAAACTCGAGAGGAATGGCAAAGGAACTCTATGATCGAGTTTTAAACACGAAGCCTACCACATCTTCAAAAAGCTGAACCAATACAAACCTGATCTGTTCAATGGATATCAAGTACTAAATGAATCACCTTACGAGATTAGAAATGCTTCCCAAGGGTCTCCTCATTCTTCACCAGTGGAAATGCAGAAAGATCTGATGGACCCGACAACAAAAAAGCAAAAATAAACTGAAATTGCAGATCAAGATGTCATACAATCATCAATTTCAATATACAACCTTCATGAATATTTTGAAAAACAGGAAAACTGATATTTTTAAAATAGTATGGCATAAAAAAAAGGTTTGGGAAATGAGAAAAAAATGTCGTGAAGAGGTTGAACAGAATTTGTTTAATATGCATATGAGAGAGATTGTGGAGATGGACACGATAAAAAATGAATTTTGCACAACTACGAGATGAGGTTCAAGCATAGAAGGCACAACAACGCCAAATAACAATTGATATTGATTATGATGAAGAAGATGATCTGGATGAGAATGAAAATGATAATGGCATTACACTTGTTTAGTATTGTTAGTTTTAAATTTTGGATGTAATAGTTAGTTTTAAATTCAATATAACCCTAGTTTTAAACCCAATGTAATTTATAGTATTAGTTTCGATGTTTGTTTATTTCGAATTACACAAATTAAATTAAGAAAATGAAACTAAAATAACTAAAACGATAATTATAAAATAAAAAAAAAAACTAAATTTAGTAAAGATTTCTTCTTCCGAATTCCTCCCAATTGTGCGTAGTGAGATCCTCTCCCGGTCTTAAATGTAACCATCTGTTTTGGATTCCATTTTCTACTATTGTATACTCTCTGCCGGCACACCATGAAGGGGTTGAATTAAATTACTCAAATCTTTATCCAGATAACATTTCTAATTGGTATCCCGACGGGTCTCCTCGATTATAATATTGTACAAATGATGCAGGTGAACATAACCTCATTCATTTATATTGGTTTAAATAAACGATATGATCCACAATTTATACATAACTTCCTCTTCAAAATTCCAAATGCTCGTTCTTCATCTTTCCTACACGCCATCTGTTTTCTGTTAAAGTTTCTTCTATCACCGTGCTCCTCGGCTTTCGGTAGCTTAGCGTAAGCTTGAACTAAAGTTGGCCATGCTGGATAAATTTCATCCATCAGAAAATACCCCATGTTATAGTTATTGTCGTTGACGGTAAGGTTCGCAACTGGAGTATTTTCTTACTCTAGTTCATCAAACAAAGACGATTTGTGTAAAACATTGATGTAGTTATTTGAACATGTATGTCTCCAAGCTAAGATCACCTAAAAATCACTATTGGGTAATTCATATTATTGGGTACCAATTTACTAATTACTGACGCCTAACATCATCAGATCTCAATGGTAGGCTTGGAAAAGGTGCCTACAAACGTAAACTGCAAGTGCACAGTGTCGACAAGCAACACAGGGCAAGCACAGGTCGATCCACAGAGATTTGGAGGGTGTAATGGTGATGCTTATAGTCTTACTAAACTGATTCTTAATGCGAAGTAATACAAAAGTGGATGTTTTGGTGTCGAAACGACAAGATGTAGTTGTGATTGTAAAGTAAAATTGAACAACAGGTTGTAAATAACTGATTGAGTGGCACTAGGGTGATTGAATTCACCTCTTAATCCTATACTAAGGCAAACAAACTCTCATTATGCTCTTGTCATTCCCTTGAAGGTCTCAGGTGGAAGAATTGTCAACTGATTTTACTAATTCTCCCCTAGTATTGGTTGTCTTCTTACAGTACAACCAATCACAGGCTAATTTGAGCAATCTAGCTAACTAGTATTCCTATTTCAATTAAGCACAACAAGAACACAATTTCAATATGAATTAACTCAACATATTATTAAGGGTTTCATCTACACCCTAGCAGAGTGATTTAGAACATAATCAAAGTAGTTAAAACACAATTGAATTTAAGTTAACAAAAATAAACCCTAAAATTCCAGACCCCCCCTTCTCAGATGAGGAACAATTCAAATTTATACTTCTCTATCTTCTCTAACACTCCAATTTGACATTAAATGCATACCCAATCGTGTTCCCTCTTCCAATTCGGCTCGCAACCGCATTAATTTCTTATTGGTGAAACCTAGCTCCATCTATCTCAAACCTAGCTTCTAGGGTTATGGGAGAAGCTATGAAGGAGATAGCTTGAGCTAGAGAGGCGGAGAAGGCGGCATTGGTGCGGCCGTGGTCTTTGGTGTTGTCGGGAGGAGAAGGAAATGGTGGTGGTGGTGTTGGCTCTGATCCGGGTCGGGGGAAGGAGATGGGCGCTCGGTTTTGTCGGGAGAAGAAAGAAGAAAGAAGAAGAAAAAGAGGGATGTTTGGTCGATTAGGTGAAGGGGTGATGTGGCTATGGTGTTAGGCGGATGCAAATAACACCGATGCGCGGAGTTGAAGCGGCCGTTGGATGCAGTGATGGATCGAATCTCACGGCTTAGGATGGATCGGGTTTGGATTCGGGTTATGGGTCGGATCTTGGATAGCTCAAGCCCATATATTTGTAACCGGGTTGCTACTTGTCGGGTTGCAACTGATGCGCACGCGGGCTGTAGCTTTCTGCTCCATAGTCGCTCATCTCAATTTTCTCGCTCTTTTGGCTCCTCAATTTCTCCAAGCTTTATTTACTACCTAAAAACACAAAATTAATTAGTACAAGTATTTATTCTTGAGAAATGAGAAAATACGAGAATTTGGGATAATATATGATTTTAAAGCACAAAAGATGAGTTAAATGCCAATAAAAAGGTGTATAAATATGCAATATTTGGCACTTATCAAATACCCCCAAACCTGAATTTTACTTGTCCTCAAGTGAAACAGAAATTAAGAAATCCTAACTATACCACTGTCGCTGGTCTCTCGAATGCATTTAGCGTATGCACATCCTTTAAACCCCTAGGTGTCCCTAGTGGACGAGTTGTAGTCTCGTGAGGGTTTACCAGAGGTGTACCCACAAAACCTTCTCCAACTTCAGAGCGTAAAAGAGTCTCAAGCATCCAAGGAGCTATGAGGATATAGAGTTTCTGCATGCTAGTAACACGAAGTTAGAACTACCAAAGAACGCATTCTCATCCTTAAGAGTTGAGCGAGAAATAACCATACCATATGAAAGAATTCGGGTTTGAGAGTGATCACAAGCCTCGACTTCTGCCTCACCAATAGGGTTTTATGAAAATTGCACTCAAAAAGACCGCTTTTTAGTCTCTCATGTGTGCAGGCAGGAATAAAGGGAGAAATCCGGCACACGTTGAAGGTGAGAAGGATAACCTTCCGAAATAATTTCTGGAGACTCCACAGAATTGTGGACAAAAAGAATCTTTTCTGATAATCTCTAAGAAAGGAAATCAACCATTAGCAAGGATGGGAGTACTCACTTACCTTCACATCCGATCGGTAATGAACATCACTCTCACAGCATCCATAGAAATGTCTTCAATCTTCGGTCTTCAACTGTTGATGATGAACTTCTGAACTTCGCAAAAACTTGACAATTTGTAACTTTTCTCTTTAATTTCCTTGTTGCTTGGAATTTTCTTCTTGGATTCTTCTTCTTTACCATGGTGGTATCAAAACTAAACTAGGAAAATAAACTACAATTTTTTTTTAATTTTTTTTTTTGATTTTTTTTTTAATTTTTTTGAATTTTTTTTTTTGAATATGTATGACTAAAAACTCTATATGCAAATCACACCCCCAAACCTAAATCTAACATTGTCCTCAATGTGTCAACAGATGATAAGAATTTAAACAGTCACATACCATGAGAACTATGTTGAGTGGAGAAAAGGGAAGAGATTACCGGATGCAAGAGGATGTTGCTAAACCATAGGAGGATGAATGCTTTGAAAGCAAACAACAAGAGAGCAAGACAAAAATTTTGGTTAGCACACATAAAAAAATAAAAGGGGAAAGAGAATGGATTTTTATTCCATATGTATGTACAAAAGTGAACTAGTTTAGTCCACATAGATGGGGTCTTCCAGGTCTACGGTCTCAACTTCTGGTGGAAGATGCTCCAGAAATGGTTTCAATCTCTGACCATTGACCTTGAAGATGTTCTTGGTTGCTGGGTTTTCGATTTCAACAGCTTCATGGGGGAAAACAGTACGTACCAAGAATGTACCTGACCATCGAGAACGTAACTTTCCTGGAAACAAATGCAAACGAGTGTTGTACAATAAAACTTTTTGACCAGGTGTGAAAGACTTGCGCAAATGCGCTTGTCGTGAAACACTTTCATTCTTTGTTTGTACATTTTGGCACTATCATATGCATCATTTCTTAATTCTTCTAACTCACTGAGTTGAAGTTTTCTTTGGGTACCAGCCTTATCAAGATCAAAGTTCGGTTTCTTTCTGACCCAATATGCACGATGTTCTAACTCTACGGGTAAATGACAAGCTTTACCGTACACAAGTCCGTAAGGGGACATGCCAATGGGAGTCTTTTATGCGTTTCTATAGGCCCACAAAGCATCATTTAAACGTAAAGACCAATCTTTCCTAGAAGGATTGACATTCTTCTCAAGAATATGCTTAATTTCCCTATTAGAAACTTCTACTTGGCCACTGGTTTGAGGATGGTAAGGTGTTGCTACCTTATGAGTGATTCCATACTTGCGCACAAGTGATTCAAAAGGTCTATTGCAAAAATGACTACCTCCATCACTGATTATTGCTCTAGGTGTTCCAAAGCGGGAGAAAATGTTTTCTTTAAGAAAAGAAAGAACAACTTTATGATCATTTGTTTTGGATGCAATGGCTTCTACCCACTTAGAGACATAATCAACAAGAACAAGAATGTACAACTTACCTTCGAGTTAGGAAATGGACCCATGAAATCAATGCCCCACACATCAAACATCTCAACAATCAAAATAGGTTGTAAGGGCATCATGTTTCTTTTAGAGATACTTCCTAATTTCTGGCATCGGTCACAAGCAACACAAAAACCATGGCTATCCTTAAACAATGTTGGCCAATAAAAACCACTCTGCAAGATCTTTGCAAAATAGCTTTTCTTGGCACTAAAGTGGCCTCCACATGCATGGTCATGACAGAAAGAGATGAAGTCCCTTTGTTCAGAATTGGGGACACATCTCCTAATGATTTGGTCTTGGCAGTACTTAAACAGATATGGGTCATCCCAAAGGAAATGTTTAACTTCAGCCAAGAACTTAGAACGGTCTTGTTTAGACCAATGCAAAGGCATTCTACCCATGGCAAGGTAGTTCACGATATCAACAAACCACGGCATTTCAGACACAAGCATCAATTGTTCGTCAGGGAATGATTCTCTAATTAGCACGGATTCATCAACAGATTCAACATTCAACCTAGACAAGTGATCAGCAACAACATTTTCCGACCCTTTCTTATCTCGAATTTCGAGGTTGAACTCTTTAACAAGAGTATCCATCGAATTAGACGAGCCCTTAGCATATTTTTTAGACAAAAGATATTTCAATGCGAAGATGGTCGAATATATGATGACTTTAGACCCTATCAAATAAGATCTAAACTTATCCAATGCAAACACAACAGCTAGCAACTCTTTCTCAGTTGTTGAATAATTCAGTTGAGTATCATTAAGTGTCTTACTAGCATAGTAGATCACATAAGGGATGTTGTCTACTCGCTGGCCTAAAACAGCTCCTACAGCATAGTCAGACGCATCACACATAATTTCAAATGGTAAGGTCCAGTCGGGTGGTCTGACTATAGGAGCAGATGTAAGGAGAGCCTTCAATTGCTCCCATGCTTCCTTACAAGCATCATCAAAGACAAATGCAACATCTTTTGCAAGAAGATTACATAAAGGTCTTGAAATTTTACTAAAGTCTTTGATGAATCGGGGGTAAAAACCCGCATGGCCTAAGAATGATCTTATGTCCCTCACAGAACGAGGTTGAGGCAAGTGTTGAATGAGATCAACCTTGGCTTTGTCTACTTCTATGCCTTTTTCCGAGATGATATGCCCTAGAACAATGCCTGAGTTAACCATGAAATGACATTTTTCCCAATTCAAAACCAAATTCTTTTCCTTACACCGAATCAGCACACGAGTAAGATGATGCAAACATTCATCAAAAGAAGACCCAAAGACAGAAAAATCATCCATGAAAATTTCAGGAAACTTATCTACCATGTCAGAAAATATGCTCATCATGCAACGTTGAAAGGTAGCGGGTGTATTACACAACCCAAAAGGCATATGACGGTAAGCAAATGTTCCATAAGGACAGGTAAATGTGGTCTTTTGTTGGTCTTCGGGTGCTATTTGAATTTGGTTGTAGCCCGAATAGCCATCTAAGAAACAATAGTGACTATGTCTCGACAACCTTTCCAGCATTTGGTCAATGAAGGGAAGGGGAAAATGGTCTTTCTTTGTCACTGTGTTCAATTTTCTATAATCAATACAAACTCGCCACCCTGTGGTCACACGGGTGGGGACAAGCTCATTCATTTCATTTTGAACTACAGTAATGCCAGACTTTTTGGGTACCACTTGAATGGGACTGACCCACTGTCTATCTGGAACTGGGTAAATGATACCCGCATCAAGCAATTTCAAAATCTCACCTTTGACAACATCTCTCATATTGGGGTTAAGTCTCCTTTGCATTTCCCTAGATGGTTTAGTATTCTCTTCAAGATTTATGTGATGCATGCAAATTGTGGGACTTATACCTTTAAGATCTGAGATGGTCCAACCTAAGGCTCCTTTATGTTCTTTAAGTACTTCTAAAATTTGACTTTCATGTTCTGTGTCTAAACATGATGCAATAATTACAGGTAAAGTATCAGAAGGACCTAAGAAAGCATACTTCAAAGTATCAGGTAGTGGTTTCAAATCAAGCTTAGGTGGTTCATCAAGAGGTGAGGCAGATTTAGAATCAGAGAGTGGAAGTGGTTCCACTACAGTCTGCCATTTAGCAATATCCATGGGTGGAACAGATTCAAGCAAAGAGTGAATTTCACCAATGTACTTAGACTCAAAGAGATCTAAGTCAAAGTTATCTAAACATGCTTGCAAAGGGCCCACTGACAAAATGTCAGCAATGAGTCTTGGATCAGACTCTCAATCATGTTAATCTCATGCAAATCGGTATCATCACAATCAATGGGTTGTTGACTAGTGTTAAAAACATTCAGTTCTACGGTCATGTTACCAAAAGATAATTTCAACACTCCATTACGACAATTTATGATGGCATTGGACGTCGCCAGGAAAGGACGTCCTAAAATAACAGGAATGTGATTATTTGGGTTTTGCACGGGTTGAGTATCTAAGACGATGAAGTCCACAGGAAAGAAAAATTTATCAACCTTGATTAACACATCTTCAACAATGCCACGGGGGATTTTCACAGATCTGTCCGCTAATTGTAGCAACAGGAGTGGGTTTCAGCTCCCCAAGGCCCAGTTGCACATACACAGAGTATGGCAATAGATTCACACTTGCTCCTAAGTCTAGTAACGCCTTTTCGACCACATGGTCACCTATGGTGCATGTAATTGTTGGACTACCTGGGTCTCTAAACTTAGTTGAAATCTTGTTTTGAATTATTGAGCTCACCTGCTCAGTGAGAAAAGCACGCTTATGCACATGAAGATTTCGCTTTTGTGTGCACAGATCCTTCAAAAACTTAGCATAAGTGGGTATCTGCCTGATTGCTTCGATAAATGGAATGTTTATGTTGATCGTTTGAACATTTCCAAAATCTCGTTGTATTGGTTACCCCCTTTCTGCTGCACCAACCTTTGTGGGAATGGAGCAACAGGTGCATGACTTGGCAAAGAAACATCTATATCAAGTAGGACTTTTAGGTTTATCAACATGCTCGATTCTTTTTCTACAAGTAGATGTTTTCTGCGGTGTTGTGTGTCTTGGTGAGTCGATTTAGACTCGCTTGACTGGTACACCTACATTGTTCTCAAAAACTCTACCACTACGAAGAGTGGTGACGGCATTCACATGACTATGTGAAGTTTCATTGCGAGTTGAAGTACCGCCTCAAAACACATTCTTTGGATTTTGTTGGGGTTGACTAGGGAGTTTGCCTTTTTCTCTCTCATTCAATGCATCACAAATTTGACCCATTTTAAGTTCTAGACTTGTGAAACGTTGGTCGGTGGTCTTCTGAAGTTGTAAAAGATTTTGGGTCAACAGACCGACACTTGTCTTCAAAGCTAGGCTTTTTCTCTACGAGTCTTGAGTGTGTGGTTGTACTTGGGGGTTTCTAGGATATGAGTATCCTTGGTTATTAGTTGTTGTTCCCCCTTGTACAGGTCCTTTAGACCATGAGAAGTTAGGGTGATTTCTCCACCCTGGGTTGTAGGTTTGAGAATAAGGGTTGTTCTCTTGCCTATGGTATAATGCATTGGCTTGCTCGGTTTTAGACTCTTGAAATGCATGTAGGTCTGGACAACTATCCACTAAGTGGTCTGAGCTATGGCATGCGGCACAAGTGGCCATTTCAATTTGGTCACGGAGAGTAGGGGCATTAGTTTTTACATTCTTCTCGCAACTCTAGCATTTGCTTCTCCTAGCCAAAGATGCCATCTTTGCATTTCCCTCAAAGTCGACTCGATTCTATGAACATTAGCTACGGGGTAGTCCTTTTAGGTTCACCGATGGACTCCCACCGCTTTGAGTCTTTTCAATGACTTCGATTAAGAAAGTCCAAGCCTCATCAACACTTTTGTCAATAAATGCACCATTGCACATTGACTCAACTGTGGTTCGGGTCCTGGCATCTAGGCCCTCATACAAAATTTGCACAAGTCTCCATTTTTCAAAACCATGGTGGGGACATTGGAGCAATAATTCATTGAATCTCTCCAAATATTTTGCTAGAGTTTCGTCTTCTAATTGCACAAAACCATTTAGACTTTGGCGAATTGTCGCAGTCTTATGGTTGGGGAAAAACTTTTTGAAAAACTCTTTTGTGAGATCATCCCATGTTCTAATGGACTGTGGTTGTAGGGCATGAAGCCATGACTTGGCTTTTTCTTTCAAAGAGAAAGGGAACAATCTCAGCTTGAGGGACTCTTCCGTCATTTGGGTAAAACGTAGAGTCCCACAGATATCTTCAAAGGTGGTAGGGGTTTTCAGCATCAACCCCTCTAAACACGGGCAACATGTGAATTGTGCTTGCTTTCAGTTCAAACTGACCAAAGACATCACCGGTAGAATGATGCAAGAGGGCTGGCTTGCCCTAGTAGGGTACATGTAGTCCTTGAGACTACGGGGTTGGTTAAGTTCATCACCCATTGTCTCAGACTGGTCTGGTCTTTCTGTTGAAGAACTGGGTATGTTGACAATATCGTCTGGGCGGATTCTAACTAGTCGGTTTGTTTGGTCTCTAAAAGACACAATCATAGCCTAGCTAGAACATCAAGCATGTTAAAAATTCATACAACCAATCGATTTTCAAAACAGGGAGGCAAAGCTCATAAGAATCATACACCAGTTCTCGGAATTAGTCACACAGGATTGATTTCTGCTACTGTTAAGAAATGCACAACACAACTTGCTTGGCAGGTTGAACAGAAAAAACAGAAAATGTGCACAGGCTACAGGGCAGATGGATTATGCTCACTCAAGGTGAAGCATGTGCTGTGTGGTTGTGGTTGTGGCAGGTGAATATGATTCACAGAGTATCAACAGGTCATTAACAAATTAAATATAACATTTCAAAGATCTTGCTAACAACAATTCGGGTACCCAACAATTCACTCAACTCGCCACAGATCACACACAAATTCCAGATATTGCAGGGGTTTGGTGTTCACAGCAAGAAACTAGTCTCCCTGATGAGCATGGCAAATCAGTCGAAGTATCAAAGGTTCATAGATTCAGCAGGTCAGCATGCTATTCAAGTTTCACAAATCATGCGCAAAGATACCGGGGCAGCTAGTTGATGCGTGTCGTACCACAACAAATTAATTCAAGATTTTTCCACTCAATTAAAAATAATATAATGGAAGTCAAGTTCGTTCCCACGAGGAGCAAGAGATCTTAGTTGTAAAAGTTGTCACGAAAGGGGGGTGTAAAAAGCAAAAGAAAATAAACAAAGCAATTAAAAGATAAAATTGAAAGCAATAAGAGAGACAAGACCAAGGAATCCTTCTTCGTTACGAAACAATGAATCAAGTTATGTTCTTTTCTACTTGTTATTAGTCACAGATTATCACCATCCGTAGGTAAAGCAACTAGATCGGTCTAAACCCCTAAATCCCTTATATCACCGGGACACGGAAGTTCTCGACTCCGGATTCTATTTACCAAACCACCTAGTAGTAGCTCACTCTAGATGTAATTTAAATAAACGCATTAAGATTTATGAACTTATTAGGTCAATATTAGTAGTTAGACTCTTAGATCAAGGTCTACTTGCTAACGTTGTTTTCACACACAATTGCTCCACGGAATCCCTCCGCAAGGTCTCGTGTTTGCTACTTATGTAAAGAGTCAAGAAACGATTACTTATCCCCTAACTTTCACTAGCTTTAGATCGAATTAACAAATCAATTTAGTTGGCCACCCAAACAATCTATCAATCAATCTTGAATGTCTTTAAGATCATTCCTATTAGTAAAAACAAACGATAATCATGTGAAAAACTTCAAGATAGAATTGAAAACAAAAACTCAAAACATAAATTAAGAACTAGGAATTCATCCTCAATCAATAAAATTAGCTACTCATGTTAAGGAGTTCACACAAAGAATAAGAAAAGAAAAGTGTTGTGTGTGTAGAGATGTGTGTAGAGATGTATAGAAAACTTCTCTATTTATAGGCTTCAATATTCTCCAAATCTTCCAAGGAATAGAATCCTTTTCCTTTAGCAATTCAATTTCCAAAACCAAGCCTTTCTCAACTCTTCCATCTTCTCTTTCCAAATTTGAGTCCAATTCTCCATCCAATTCCTAGCCCAAGTCTTCATACCCATGAGAGAAGTCCGTAAAAAATTCTGGAATTTTTGCTCGCCGGAAAACTGGGATTGTGGCCGGAATTTGACCGGAATCCGTCACCGCCGGCCACCTGAAAATTTCTCCGTCAGTGGAATATTCGACGGAATATTCCGTCAGTCCTCCGTTAGGACTAACGGTCAAACGTCAAACCGTCAGTCAACTGTTAGTCAGCGGGTCAAAGCAGATGAGAGTCGGCTCTTTTGAGTCGGTGAATCAGGACGAGTCAGCTGCCTGGTTGGTCTTACTGAGTCTTACTCGGATGAGTCTAGTAATGGATCGGTCATCGAACTCGTCCGGATCGGTCATCGAACTCGTCCGAGTCGACTCGCCAGAGCAGAGAAATGGGCAGAGTTTCCTCTGTTTTTACAACATTCTCAGGCCAATTTTCGGCCGTTCTCAGCTCCATTCCTGCATCATTCCTAGCACATACATCTAATTCATTCACATTTGAAGCACATCACCACTTTTATCTTCCCTTTTTCAGTGTTCTTCGTCTCAATCCTGGTTCCAATATCCATCTGTTACAGCTCAAAACTAAACCCACATACACATGACTTCATCATCTCCAAACTGCTCCTTATTCCTCTATTGAACCGAACCCTAGCTCAGTTAACAATTTCGATCCCCTGAGATCCAACAATTCCTTCCTATCTGTGCATCACCAGAACGATCAAACTCCACATCCAAACACTTCTTCCTGTGTAGAATAACAGCTCAAACCGAGCTCGATTCCTTGAGTTCTTTTCACTGATTCAACGGCAACATCTCCCTGAACTCTATTTCTCATTCAATTTCTCAAATAACCCATTTCCGATTCTCTGAATCTCTTCTTCATCTCACAAATGGCAGCCATTAACATCACCTCCAGATCGAACTCATCTTCGATTTCCTCTCTCTGCCTCACAACAGCAGCAAGAACCCATCGATGGTAGAATCATCTCTATCTTCTCGATCTCTCACAAACCCATTCGAACCCTAGCTTGAATTCATCAATCCCATAATTTCTCACAGCGATTGTACTCGATGTCGATTCGTCTCTAATTCATCACTAAAGCCACGACCCATCTCCGATTTCTCTCGATTTCTTCTTAGTGATTATCAACAAAGACCAACTCAAATCCGTCATCTCTCTGTAGTCTCTCGATTCTCGATTAGTAACGGCTGCGCCATCTCTTTGTATCTCGATTTCAGGCAAATGATTGAGAAATAAATCTTCTCAATTAGGATAGGGTTATAACAACTTGGAGTGCCGGATCCTGGTGCGGGTGTGGAGCAGGGGTGTGGATGGATGGGCTTGGGTTAGGGTATGGGTGGATTCGGACATGTGGGCTTGGGTATGGGTCGAGTTCACTCCCTTCTTTTGGATAAGGGACACCTCTCGACCTCCCCTTAACTGTTATTGTCCTTCCTTCGAGTAATTTGAGTCACCCCTTAACCTAGGCTGGGCTCCATATAGTATTCCCTCCTTGGTGAAATGACAATTTTACCCTTTTGCTAAAATATGGTGATTTCTTCTCCTTTTCCTCCGTGTGACTCCATAGTAGTCAGAAAACTCAAAACAAGCGTAAAATACATAATTTACACGAAAAATAGCAAAGAAAGCATAAACTACTAGATAGTAAATACGGTGTATTCTACACCTATCACTAGTTTAACAAACTTAGTTAACAGCAAACTTGGCAAACCAAGTTACAACTCAAATCTTACTGAATCAGACCCTTTTGCATAGATTAACTGAGAGTTATAAGCACATAATAGAGTTTGGCAGGTGACAAGGTTTAGCATTCAACACAGGTTGTCACACAAATTTTTCAACAGGTTAGAGCATGCACAAAGGTGACAGGGCAGCTAGTTCAACAAACTCATGCAATAAAAGTAACTCAGCTAACAAAGATTTCACTCAAGTGCCACAGAGATACCCAGGCAACTAGTTCAAGACGAGTTAGAGTAATGCTTGTGAAAGCTACAATCGATTCAGGGATGATTGCTCGAGAGTGTAGCTAGTTTATCGAGCGAGTCATGGCTCACAGATTCACAGTCGGCATGCTACTCATTCGGTTGTCGGCGAGCCCGTCGAGATTGAGAGATGCATACACATGGAGATGACAATCTCAGCAGGAAAAATCGTGTCTCAAAGGTCACAAGATGATGCTAATATAGATATCCTAGTTCAGTGAGCAGACATGGTATGTCAACATCAAAAAGTTCAAATATTCAATGCTACACAGTGAGGCTTATAGTTTTAAAAAGGTACTCATTTCACTCAGACATCACATAATCATGTTTGTGCATATCGGGGTGAACCAACATCGGTGAGAATCATTCCACATCCACGACAACTATTCAAGGCAGAAATTGAGTTTGAGAGTACGATACCGCCAGTATAAAACTGGGTTTAGGCACTCCACAAATTGTGTTCTGCTCCTTTATCCTTCCTTGTCTTGGCTTTCACAACGACTTTGCAGTACACCGTGAGCTCAAAGGAGAGTTTTAGTTCTCGAAAATATACGAGGCTAAGCAAAGAATTTCAGATCGATAGTTAACGGCTAGAATTGCGAGAACAAAAGATGGGAATTGCACCGATGTTCAAATAAAAATTATGCTTATTTGGACTGCCTGGGATTACAGCAGTTCAACAGGGTAAAGAGAAGATGAAGTGCAAAATGCAGGGATGCTTGATGGATATTATACAGGGGAAGGTAACGTTTAAACTGGAGGTTAACTTTCAGTACCAAAATCTGCACCACAAGTACTTACTGTAAAGCTTAACCTACAGATGCAAAAAAATAAAATGCAGAATGCAAACAGATTACAAATGTCAAAAGATTAAAAATGATGTAATTACAGACAGGCTGCAGAAAGAGAAGAAGTTTGAATCTAAGGTCACTACCCCAGCTGAGTTTTTACAAGGCTAGGCTACAGTTTCAGACTCTTGGATTAATTGACACAATTCGAAAAGAGATTTTTACACAGGGCCAACAGGTTGGCAACAACTTATACAAGAAATGGCCAACTTCAGCATATAACACAGCCTTTTTGGTAATGCAAGATGTATGATGATGAAGCAAGAGACTGAAAACTACAGCAGACTGATGACAAAACTACAGGAACATAAGCTAAAGATGCAGCTGGAGATCCTAGATGCAAGTTATAACAGATGGAGTACACAATAGAAATGGCATGTTACAGGGTAATGATGCAGAGATGCCTAGCTTATCAAAAAGAACTAAATAATGCGATAAAACGAGAATGGAAGTAGTCTAAAAGATGAAGCAAAGATGGATGAAGTTTACAAACTAAAATTACAGAATACGGCTAGTTGCAGGTGTAGACAATGATGCAGTTTATGCGGATGGGATGATTAAAATTTACAACTTACAGTTACTGCTACAGAGCTAAGATGACTACAACTACTTATGCAGATGCCAGACCTACAGATGCATATAGAGGTTGTTTTCTAAATATGTGCAACCCTATTACTGTAAACTTAACAAGCAAACAAACTAAGCTACAAATGCAGAGTATTATGAGATGTAAACTAATAAGAAAAACTAAAAGATGCGAGATACAACTAAAATTTACAAGGCTAAAATGATTACTAAGTTATAACTACAGATGCTTTTAGCTAAGTTATACTACAATGATTGATAATATAAAGAGTGCAAGCTAATACATACAAGAATAAGCTAAAAATCAGCAAAGTGAAGCAAATGATCAATTACGCTGCCACCAAATCCCCGGCAGCGGCGCCAAAAACTTGGTAGGCTTGGAAAAGGTGCCTACAAACGTAAACTGCAAGTGCACAGTGTCGACAAGCAACACAGGGAAAGCACAGGTCGATCCACAGAGATTTGGAGGGTGTAATGGTGATGCTTATGGTCTTACTAAACTGATTCTTAATGCGAAGTAATACAAAAGTGGATGTTTTGGTGTCGAAACGACAAGATGTAGTTGTGATTGTAAAGTAAAATTGAACATCAGGTTGTAAATAACTGATTGAGTGGCACTAGGGTGATTGAATTCACCTCTTAATCCTATACTAAGGCAAACAAACTCTCATTATGCTCTTGTCCTTCCCTTGAAGGTCTAAGGTGGAAGAATTGTCAACTGATTTTACTAATTCTCCCCTAGTATTGGTTGTCTTCTTACAGTACAACCAATCACATGCTAATTTGAGCAATCTAGCTAACTAGTATTCCTATTTCAATTAAGCACAACAAGAACACAATTTGAATATGAATTAACTCAACATATTATTAAGGGTTTCATCTACACCCTAACAGAGTGATTTAGAACATAATCAAAGTAGTTAAAACACAATTGAATTTAAGTTAACAAAAATAAACCCTAAAATTCCAGACCCCCCCTTCTCAGATGAGGAACAATTCAAATTTATACTTCTCTATCTTCTCTAACACTCCAATTTGACATTAAATGCATACCCAATCGTGTTCCCTCTTCCAATTCGGCTCTGCAACTGCATTAATTCCTTATTGGTGAAACCCTAGCTCCATCTATCTCAAACCTAGCTTCTAGGGTTATGGGAGAAGCTATGAAGGAGATAGCTTGAGCTAGAGAGGCGGAGAAGGCGGCTGTTGGTGCGGCTGTGGTGCTGGTGTTGTCGGGAGAAGGAAATGGTGGTGGTGGTGTTGGCTCTGCATCTGGTCGGGGGAAGGATATGGGAGCTCTGGTTTTGTCGGGAGAAGAAAGAAGAAAGAAGAAGAAAAATAGGGATGTTTGGTCGATTAGGTGAAGGGGTGAGGTGGCTATGGTGTTAGGCGGATGCAGCGAACACCGATGCGCGGGTTGAAGCGACCGTTGGATGCAGCTGATGGATCGAATCTCACGGCTTAGGATGGATCGGGCTTGGATTCGGGTTATGGGTCGGATCTTGGATAGCTCAAGCCCATATATTTGTAACCGGGTTGCTACTTGTCGGGTTGCAACTGATGCGCACGCGGGCTGTAGCTTTCTGCTCCATAGTCGCTCATCTCCAATTTTCTGCTCTTTTGGCTCCTCAATTTCTCCAAGCTTTATTTACTACCTATAACACAAAATTAATTAGTACAAGTATTTATTCTTGAGAACAGAGAAAATACAGAATTTGGGATAATATATGATTTTAAAGCACAAAAGATGAGTTAAATGCCAATAAAAAGGTGTATAAATATGCAATATTTGGCATTCATCACTCAACGCTCACGTCATATCAAAACAATCTGCTCTTAGACTTACAAAAATATAGTTCACTGATGGACTTATTATATATTTTCATCAGAATTGATATTGTCCAGTCTATTTAATTAAACTGAGCATTTGGTCTCAGTACTTATACATCACATAAGGGATACTCATCAGGGTAACAATACAATCATGATCAGAAAGTACAAAGTAGTCGGGATGGTTAAGATCATTTAAGAGAATAAAGGAGTAGTGGTCATATGTAACTGATGGTCTTCCCTAACATAACGGACACGAGTTCACCGCTACCCACACAACCTCTACTTCTCCTATCCTTCATAACTTCCACTTCTTACCAGAAATTAATGAGTCTATTACAATTATAAATAGATAATTCAATGTATTCAGAAAGGGATCACTTACGTTCAAAAGTATAGGTTTTACAAAGTAATTCAATAATTCCACTACAAACATATCACACATCTATTTCTCAACTTTCTCTACTTCCCACCCTTAAGATCAACCAATCCCCTCCTTTATGGTCGAAGCCCTACGTAAACATTCATTTCTTGGTTTAGACTCCTCTTGTACGATCTTGATTTCTCATATCTAAATATTTCCACAGTAATTTTTTTTACCTACTCAAAATAATTTGTAAATACCTAGCACTTCACTGTATCAAATAACTCAACGAAGTTGTGTGGTAAGCACACAATGAACTATTCTCTCGCCTTTTACCAAAATAACACCATGTACTTGCCGTCCATAAACGACAAACACCTATTCAGAGCCAGCTAGAATAGTTTATGTTTCTGATCTTATGCTCCAAAATCCAAAGAGATGGAATACCCAGCTGGTACATGATTTATTTCCAAGAGAAACAGCTGAATTAATCCTCAAAATGCATCTAGTGCAATATGGTAGTGATAAGCTTATTTGGGAACCAAACAGGTCAGATGAATTCTCTGTTAAATCAACATATAATGCTTTAGTTAGGCAAACTCAGGTTACTCATCACAGGATTAATAATGAGCTTCCAAATTCTGTTTGGAAACAAATGTGGAAAATGAAAGTTCCTCACAAAGTTAAATTATTTATTTGGAAGTGTCTCAGGAAAATAGTGCCTACTAGAGCTAAGCTGCATAGATACAAAAATGAGATTGAAACTACTTGGTCTAGATGTTTACAAGCTGAGGAAACATTAAATCACTTACTCAATGAATGTGATCACTCAAGGTCAGTCTGGTTAAATATGAATGTCAATGTGGCTACATTACAAGAACAACACATAGATGTTCTTGATTGGATTGCAAGTGGTTTTCTCATCCTAGTTCGGCTAATGCACATGCCTGGAATAATTGGGTTTTAAGCTAATGATAACTTCCTGGTTTCTTTGGAAAAACAGTGTCTTAAAGAATTTGAAAACAAAAATCAAAATGTTTATTCTACAACATATTTTATTAAGACCATGGTGATGCAAAGTTCAGAAGAAGATAATAACTCAACATTTCAGTATAATCAAGTCTGGTCTCCTCCATTAGGAGAGGAACTTAAAATAAACTTAGATGCTTCTTTTGACTATAATTCTTCTAACTTTGGTGTTGGTTTATTTATACGTAATTCAACAGGAAACTGCGAGGGCATCAGAGGAGATTCTTCAATGGAGGAATAGATCAAGAGCAAGCTGAATGTCTGGCCTTGAAGGAAGATATTTGTTGGGCCAATGAAAAGAACTTACACAAAGTAACTTTTGAAAGTGACTGTTTAAATGTAATTAACTCGGTTAGGCATGCCACCCCCTCTGTTCACTGGATGAATCAAGGGATTGTAGAAGAAATAAGGCATTTTCTTTCTTCCTTTTCTTGCTTTCATGTAAACTATGTTAAAGGAACTGCAAACAATGCAGCGCATGTAATTGCAAACAAATCGAGAACTGACAGGAACTCTTTTGATTATCATTGTAACATCCCAGAACTGTTTGCCAAAAATATCAAGGATGATCAACCTATCAGTTGAAGTTATGTAAAATATCTTAAGTAATACATGAAGTTTGTTTGAATCAAAAAAAAAAAAAAAAAAAAACTTTCCAAAAGGAACCCAGTAGCTCTCGGTGCCTACAGGTACTACACTATACTTAGCTTACAAGTCGCTTTTTTTATCAATTAATTATAAGGCCAAGCACTATGGTGCTTGGTATCCATTCCATATCCCTCAGATGTAGGGAAGGGATAGCACAAGGAAGGAAACCTCACTATGGTGCCCTCTTTTCCCTTCCCTACATGATACGGCTACTCAGTAGCCGTATCAGTCAGCTCGTTGACTTGACCAATACGGCTACTGAGTAGCCGTATCATAGGTTTAAGTCATCAGGAGAGCGACCTCCCGCAGCCATTTCTTCCTTTTCCTTCTTCTTCTCTATTTTTCTCCTCTCCACAACCCCTTTCGATTTGAAGACTCTCTGGTGCGATTCAGGAGATAAAATTCAATGGGTTTGTTCATTACAATCCGGTGAAGTATTTCCCTTTTTTAATTTCGTGTTTCATCAACAAAATCCTCCAAGGTGAGTGTTTCATATTTTAGGGTTTAAATTTAATTTGAGTTTGATTACGATTAAATTGGAGATGTTAGGTTGATTATAATGTGTCCTTGTATGTTGTTTGATAGTTTGAGACATTGTTGATTGAATTTATGATATTTTGTTGATTGAATCAAAGAGTTTGTTGTTTATGAATGATTTTTGATTTAGATATGGTATTGTTATTGATAATTTTGGATTGGTGGATGATTAAATGAATATGTATTATGTCTAGGGCAGATTGTTGGCAGAGAGATTGTATTTGGATGGATAATTAGGATTGATTGATTATTTTGTTGTAGTTTGATAGATAATGTGACTAATTTTTTTTTGTTGGTCTTGTAAAATATATATCCATTGTAGAATTTTTGCATAAAATGGATTGTTTTGTGATGATTTTGTGTACATGTGTGTTGTAGATGTACTCCGATGATTTTCAACGAATTATGAATGATAGAATTCCGGTTTCTTCAAAGAACATAGTGATCATAAACTAAAAGTCCCAATCTCGACAGATGAGGGGCAGAAATCTCTGAAACATCGAAGTAGTGTAAGACAACTTCATGAAATGTATACCGTACTTTCTAGATTTCCACATGCTAGACAACTTGTAGACGACTGTGGGTTTGGTTCAATTTTCAAAATACATTATCCGAAACTACAAGACAACTGCCTAACTACTGGTATATTTGAAAGGTGGTGGCATACCACTAATATGGTTTACCCCATTAGACTTCACTCAAAATTACTGGAATTCCTATTGTCCAAGGAAATCGCATATCATTGGAAGAAATTAGTATGGACCAACTGCATGAGATTGCTCCAGAAACCATAGATTGTTTTCTCCCATATATTAACGCGGTAGCTACAACAAGAAGAAGGAAAGGACCAGAAACTATGGTCATAATGGGAATAGAAGAAGTTAGACAAGAAAACTTAGTCGACTTGAGAGTTAAAATTGTGGATAGATGCAAGGGGATCAATAAGAGTTTGATTAAAGTGTTTCTTGACCATAGAATCGGCCTAGAAAACGATGTTGTATTTCATGTGCAAATTGCAAGACGGTTTTTGATTTGGTTTTTTGGTAATATCATTTTCCCAAACAAGAACAATGTGGTTGAGATTAAATTGCTTAGTAGCTAGTATGAGGGATTTAAATGTGCCAGGGGTTCGGCGTTGTACGGTAGTATGTTATGGGGCTTGAATACTGGAGTAACGTGCAACAAGCCTGACTTGCAGTTCTTTTTGTATCCATTGATGGTAAAAATTCATACCCACTTGTAATCTTACTTTACTTACTTTTTTTTATTCGTGACCGTATAATGCAATTAGTTGTTAATAATAACTAATAATGTTGCAGCCTTGGTTTTGGGCATATTTTCGATGTCTATTTCCTTATACAAAGGCGGATAATGAAAATATAGATCCGTGGCCAGCGGGTAGGTTATTGATCAAATTTTAGATAGTGGTAAATAAGTTGTCGTTCACTCGGACTTTGTTGAGATTGATTTCAGATTTAATAAATCAAAATACTAGAAATAAATAAAATATATACATAATATTGTCACGGGATGAAGAGAGTTACTGGGACTAGGATTTCGTCGAATTCATAACATAGGGTTCAATTTATTCATTCTCAACAATTAAAGCTCAATAAATAAAATTAACATGGACTCTGATTTTGCCAAGGTAGATTCTCAAAAGATTAGTTGTAAATCCTAAGCATGATGTACCAAAACATTTTAGCTAAGCATACCTCATCAAATTAAATGACAACCAATTAATTCAAATTATATTTCAATTAAAATTAATGCAAAAGTCTTAGAAAGAATTAAATAATTTGACCCATGTATGAAATTCTTCTTCCTCCGTCCCAGTGTTGGGTCCTAGCTCCGCATGGTGAAAACACACTCAAAGGAATTTTTCATTGCTCAAAAAGGTGTTTGCAAGGAGAAAAGGTATAAAGCAGTGTGCTTGTAAAAGTTAAATTGTTACAAAACCCACTGTTACAGAGAAACACTAACAGATTGTTGCGAATTTGAAATAATTGTTACAGAAATTGTTACAAAGATATTGAATTTGAAACTATAGGTAACGGTTTCTGCGACTGTTTTAACCGATGTTCCGTGTTCTTCCTCCTCTTCAATGGCAGCAGCAGAGACAAGCTCTGCAACTCCCGATTCTCTGTTCTATTCTAACCCCTAACTCTCCATGCCAATTCTAATCAACTCCAACACATTATATACTCCTCCAGACACCAGAATCATGCGTCATAACTTCATATATTCTTCAATTAATCGTCAGTGAAGAAAAATATTCCCGGGAATATTTTCTTCCCAGATTTAACTCCTGACGCGTTGATTTTCTCCCAGCACGCTCCAATCTCGTTCAGTTAGAGTAAAACACGGTATAAACACACACCAGTAACTAATTCTCATAGGAAATCTTCAACCAACTCGTGACAGTATGAGTGAAGTCCGAGTAATACTCCACCTCTGTTTTGCTTCACTTCAGGTTATCTAGCCAATTTTAGTCGATCCAAAGACCCAAACCAAGCCTGTTAGGCCCAATCAAGTCTTCACAGAGAGTTTCATCCGTTGAGTCTCTCTATAACATGATCAAAACTCGAACCCTAAATCTGCCCGTGTGCTGCAACATTTTCCCGCCAATTTGCTTTTCTATCTGTTTGCTTCAAATCACCATTCTAACCAATTATGATCAAATCAAGCAACCATACCTGGCCTGTTTAGGCTTAAGGAATATGCCTATTCAATTTCAGCTCTTTAATCTCAGTGAAACCACTTCAATTATCAAACCCTAATTCTGCAGCCATTTTCCCGCCAAAATTCAAAATTCAAATGAAAAATAAGGTAGTCCCTTATCCAGAGTGCTCGGGTGCCGATAGTAATTAATGTACCCCTTATCCAAAATTGGGAGTCCGAATAACACGTGTAATCCGGATGCCAAAATCAACTTTTCGATCCTAATTTTCCAAAAATGTTTATTTCCCAAAAATGCCTACAAACACATAAAACACCAAAATTAGTACAAAATCGAGTGCCAACAATATATAGTATTGAGATCAAATTAGACACAAAAATGTGTTTATCAGTTATATGATGGAGACCAAAGAGACTTGAAAAGAGGCGTATTAGAGCTAGGTGGAGCAAGATCAACAAGGAGATCATCAATTTTGTCACGATTTAGGCGGAACTTAACATACGTAATCCTGGAATGTCATATGAACAAAGGGTAAAAAATTATTAAAAAATTTCTTTTATTTCCTAAAATTATAACTATTTTAAGCTAAGTTTATTTTTAAAATTTCAGAAAAGTGCTGCTCGTTTAGACTATCTTAACTAGACAAGCAAAAATTTCCCGTATGATGAATGTTATCAGCTATTGAAAGCAAGTTATGATACCTACAATCCCGAAGAAATGTAGCTTTATCGCCGAGATGTTCCTGCATCATATGTTGATCAAGTCTTCGGAATAACAATCCTGAAGAATGATTAAATGTGAATGTATTATCTTATATTTATGTAATTTGCTGTCTTTGTGTGTGTGTTTCTGCATCAGATGTTAATCAAGTCTTCGGAATATCAATCCTAAAGAATGATTATATTTGAATGTTCTATCTTATATTTATGTGGTTTTCTGTCCTTGTGTGTGTATTCTGCATCAGATGTTAATCAAGTCTTCGGAACAACAATCATGAAGAATGATTATATTTGAATGTTTTATCTTAAATTAATGTAATCTTTTATCTTTAAGTCTTCTTGCAATCTATATATGATCTGATGTTCTTTTTTCTAATTAATAAAAGTTTAACATAAATAAAACTTAAATTCCACAAAATAGACAACAAGTTCAGAACTATTGAATAAAAAACCAAATCACTTGTCGTAGTAATCACGACTGCAATTAGCACACCCCTAGGTGACCCTATTGGACGAGTTATAGTCTCGTGAGGGTTTACACAGAGATTTACCCACAAAATCTACACAAACATTTTTTATACTTTCAATCTTCACTGGATGAAGCAGATGAATTTTCCGGCGACCGATACTCTGGGATTTTGGATACCATGAAATTATAGCTTTCATCAAATGTGAATGCTTCACCCTTTTCCTCAAAATAACGCGCTTCAACGACTTCGTGCTATAATAACACAACGCAATATACTTATTGTTTTAATTTAAAATCAATCAATTTAGCTTTGTACGAAAGCAATTATAAAATACTTACAAATTGTTCAGGGGACAGGCTAATATGGCTGGCATCTAAGATCCGTTGTTAAATAGCTAAAAATCGTAAACGGCTTTTTGGATAATCTGGTACCTATCATGAATTTGTTGAAGACTTCTTCTCCTTGGATTTCCATAATATTGTCTATATTGGTATATATCTTCGCCCAAAAGGTTTCGGGCTCTGCCATTATAGGGGAGAGATCTACTACTCGAGTTTCTGTGTACCATGCTTTGATGATTTCCAAATATTCAATTGAATCAAATGATCCCATGGTTGTGTTCGTATAAAGAGTAATGAGAGGTATTGAAATATGTCAGAAGTTTTGCAAAGTGTATGAAAATAGGTGTTAGTTTTTTGGAGATAGATAACACAATTTATAATATCCGTCAAAAAAAGCCGTTATAAACTAGCCGTTGGGATATGGTTGTTTGAAATTAGCCGTTATAAAAGTACATTACAATTATTGAATAAAAACCTAGGTTACTTTTCGTAGTAACTCCGATTGCACTTAGCACGTGCAACAAGCCTTTAAACCCCTAGGTGACCCTAGTGGACGAGTCATAGTCTCTTGAGGGTTTACACAAAGATTTACCCATAAAATCTTAAACAACAACCCCATATACTATCCGTCAGGTCCGTCTTCTGGAGGAGCGCCGACAATCATTTCCGGATTGTAATATTCCAAGTTAGGCATGTTAGACTTAAAGATTAAGTAGCACTCATAACATGTAAATTCTTTACGATGATCTATTCGGTACACAAATTTTGTCATTTCCTCCTACGTAAAACAAGCATAAAGCAATAGGTTAGTGTCTATGTGGAAACAACATTCGAAATATCAGAACTATTTATTATTACCTACGGTAATCGCAGTCGTCATGTGTGTGGGGCGTAACCATGAATATTTCTTTGTATTCTAACATATTTGCGAACCTCTATTTGAGTTTGAGAAATCCGTTGTTGAAGTTGTCGTTTGGTTCGGTTATTAACATTTCCAAACGCTTGTACAAAGCCGTTAAACACCAACGTCCATTTTTCATAGGCGGAGAGTTCTTGAACATCTTCAATAGGCAGAGTAGCAGCATTTACAAACGTTGTGGTGAGTGCAACATCTTCTTCTACGGTATACCTAACCATTACCATGCTATCTGTTGAAACCAAAAAAATATGAGGCACAGAGGATACTAAAGCCAACTATTTTGGATTGTTTGTGTTGAGGAACCTTTTGACAATTTATAATAGGCATTGAAAGTGGCCGTTGTAAACTTGCCGTTGGAAATTAGCCATTACTAAAGATCCGTTGGTATAAGAAAATATAATTCAAATTATCGTACTTAGAAATATATAAATTAACGTTACTGAGAAAAAGAAAACTACATTACCGGAACTGAAACACGGCTTTACTTAAAAAAACAAAACTCTTAAACTAAGCTATTAAAAATTGAAATGATTATGTTGTTGCCTCGCCAACTGCCTGGCCAATATGGCAATCTGTTTTAATTCAAAGTACTTTTTTGCATTTGGAGCCAGATTTTCGAGATCGATTTGCATTATTTCCCTTTCTTCTTTCTCTCGAGCAGCTTCAATTTGTTGTTGTGTTGTCTCTAGCAACCTTTCCATAATTTGGTTTTGTTGTTGCTGACGAGGTGCGACTGTCATTCGGGATTCTTTTGGATAATCAACAAGTTTACTGCCTACGTCGCTCATCTGGGAGTCTTGCGAGGATGGTGTGTCGGATTTGCTTGTCCCAACGACCTTTTTATTAATTTGGGCTTTTTTCGCTGCTCTCGACTTGCGTTTATCTTCTGTAAGTCCACCTGACGACGTTCCAGGTATTGTACTTGGGTTCGTACTAGGGGTATATCCTAATGGAAAAGGGATACCGCTAGGGACATTATATGCGTTTGGAATTTGATTTGCAAATGGAGTCTCGACGAATTGGCTTGTAGGTGAATTTTGAGAAGATGGGGTTGGAGTACTAAACATATTAGAGAAATTTCCATGAATTTGAGATGACGGAGGATTATAATCTTGGTCCATATCTTCGTCTACACCATTTGGTACATTTGGAACATCTTTAAGCAGTTCATACTCAGCATCTCGAGTTAAGTGTTTTTTGTGTATTTCAACATGAAAGCTTCTCGCAATTAACACCCACATCAATGTAAACAAACCATAAAAAAGATACGCATAAATTAAACTATGTACAAACAACATATACAACAACTATAATGAACATATTTAGATAACATACCCGGTTAATAGAGTCCAAGCCCGAATTACTTGCAACGACTCTTGCAACACAATCAGAAAAGTTATCCACTTCATTCTTGATTATGCTAATCCGATTACGAACGCTTTTTACAGTACGGTCGTGTTGATTCCCACCAAAACCTTCCACAAATTTTTGAAAAAGGATTTCCCAGAACTCATTCTTATCTACATAACTGCTATAACCAAGAGCACAGTACTGAGTAACAATGTGATGATCTTCCAAAGTAGTAAATCTCGTTCTATGTTTCCTTTTTTGCTTTTGAGTCTCCGACATTGATGAGCAAAACAAATTTTAAAACTCTTACTGAAAGAAGAAAATTTAAGAGATTTTACTGAAGAAAACTAATTGTAAGAAGAGAGGATTTGGTGTGATTTGAGTAGAGAATTAGAGTGGTATTTATAGAGGATTTTGAAAAAATAACCGTTGGGATCCAACGCCGGAGAAGATAGAGCCGTTATTAATGATGGATGGTTAGGATCAGGTGTGAGAGAGGTGTAAACGAAAAAAGGTCAAAGAAATATTTTATCGAAACGGCTACTCATATCAACGGTAAAACGGCTACTTAGTATCCGTAAAGCGTAAAATAATACGGCTACTGAGTAGCCGTGTGATTTCCCTTCCCTACAAGGCGCGGATCAGATGTGATCCTCCAAGTTGGAAAAGTGAGCGATATCCCTACTCATGTAGGGATACGGGAGACCATAATGGATGGTTTTTGGGATTTTTCCCTACATATGAGGGATAGGGAAGGGATGAGGGCAACCATAGTGCTTGGTCTTAGGGTGCCTAAATAGAAATTGTCTCAACCTAGCTATATAAAGCCGTGTCTTTGAACCGGAGGGCTCCATTCTTTGGAATTTGGAGCTTATTTTTCTTATTTGATCCAAACTTTCCCTTTAATAAAGATTTCGTACATCTAAATCTCTTCCTCTTCTTCACTGCTCCCCTGTTCGGCATCAGCTTCCCGCCATTAAAACTCGAGGAATTCCCTAAAAGTCAAGGTTAGTTAGTCCTGGAAAATTCAATCAATTTGGTCTCCGATGAAATTCCTATCGGTTATATGTTCCGTTTGTGAGATTACTTGGTTGATTTCATGAAAGGAGAATAGGGTTTTCTTTATTTTAGGTTGCCATCATTAGGGTACTGCATGTTTTAATTTTTTAGGTTGTATATTTGTTTGTAAATTGATATGGCAATTGATAAAAGAGAACTAGGGATACAAAATCATAATTTCGGATCAATTTGGGGGAACTGTTATATTACTTGTAGCAATTCTTTTATACTTTCAGTTGAGATATCAAAATTGGGTTTGTAATACCTTCAACAGTTGCCAGTGTGAATTTGTGCTAGCTTCTTTGAATTTTATAACTGGTTCACATAGTGGCAATTGGCATCATATAGGTTCCAGTCATTACGGTACTTTCTTTATGTTATTATTACTATTGTTAAAATAATTTGTCTGTAAAGCTTTTTTTTTTTTTTTTTTTTTTTTTTTTTTTTTTTTTTTGATCAATCTGTAAAGCTTTTTTTGCTTCTTGATTGCAAGTGACCAAATTTCAGATTATTCTGTTTTTAATTTTCTTCTTAATTTCTGGTTAGGTTTAGAAGCGATGGTTACTACTACTTCAAGTACCAGAAAGGCTGACCTTGGTAAGCTGAATCTATCCAAGTGTTTGATAGTTGTTTCTTTTTTTTATGAAGTCCATTTATTTATTTCGTATTTCAATTTATTTTTCATATCTTGCTAGTTATTCAGGAGCTTCTAGAAACACATTCCAAATACCGTGATTCTTCTTCAATTGCATTCGTGGCATCTCGAGTCCCAGGAGCACAGATGACAGAAGACAACACTCTGGCTATGGAAGAAGACTTATCTTCGATGAAAATTTTGCTTCATCATCTTGTCAGTGTGAGAGATACTTCAGATGGGAAACTCAAAAACTTATACAAAAGAGAAATGTCTTTGTGCGAAGAGTTGGCTGAGAAGGTTCCAAACATCGAAGAAAAGGACCAGTTTTTTTTATTTTACCTCTATTCAACAAGTGAGGATTAGTTATGCTATTGAAGCAAAAAGGCACAGGAGTATAGTTAATCATGATCCAACAATAGCTGATGAATATAAGGTAGTTACATTCGCTAAACATTCCAGTTGAATAAGCATATTCAAAGAAATAAGAACCTCAAAGGTGTATGTATGCAGTTCTGTTCTTAATTTTGTGCTTGGTGTCTTCCATAGGTACTATTGGATAAACTGCCGGAACTTGCTGATATACTCAAGGTAGAGATACACGCGTTTGCTCTTATATTTTTCTGTTTGTTTTCCTACAATTCCCTATCTAGATAATACAAAAGCATTTGTTCCGTCTAGCTATCGTTAGATCTATATGTTGTCATTTTTTTCGTCAGGTAATACATTACTTACATTCATACTTTGATTTGTTTTGTTATCTTGAAATTATAATTTGCGTAATCATTTGAAAATGAAGGACCTAGAAGCAACCATGGATTCACAAAAACCGGCTCAAATAATTGAGCTATAATACATCTGTTGAAGTTCAAATCTTCTTATTTGTTTTTCTAATTGCTTAGAAGTAAAAAAAAGTGTCTGTAATTAAATTGGCTAAAATCAAACCACTGGAACTTGCTCATATACTCAAGGTAGAGATACAAGCATTTGCTCTAATACTTTTCTGTCTAGATAAATGTTGTTATTTTTTTTCGACAGCTACCTGAGGCAAAAGCACTGAAGGACAGGTTTCAAACAACATCCAGTGATATACAAGAACCTTCTCAAGATAGCAAGGTAATACATTATTTACATTCAAACTTCCTTTTGATTTTTATCTCTATATATAATTATAATTTTTTTGTAACTCGTTTAAAAATGAAGGACCTAGAAGAAACCTTGGATTCACAAGATTCGGATCAATTCATTGAGGTATATATATATATATATATATATATTAAGATTCAAATCTTCTTATTTGTTTTTCTAATTGCTTTGAAGTCGAGAGAAGTATCTGTAATCAAATTGTGAACACCATTGAGCCTAAACAGAACTCTCCCTTTCTTTTTAGATTGTGATTAAGGATTTATAGGCTCAAATTTGTTAATTTTTTCATGTGAATTAACAAAACTTATGCTATTGTTTGAAGGCTATCTTTGGTGAATTAGACGGTATCGCTTCCGAGATCAAACACCATGATGAACTTCTCGAGTGCTGTTTTAGATTGTTTCAAAAAGTGGTCGATTTCATTAATGTCTTGGAGTCTTGGATTAAACAAAACGGGGAAGCCACCAAGAAGGAAAGAGAGGAGAACATAGTTAGACAAAAGGAGGACGTCACCAAGAAGGTTAGTTGTCATTAATATTTGTAACGTTGTTTTATAAATTCTGAATGGAGTATAATAGTTTTTTTTTTTTTTGTTGTTGCTGCCGAAATTGTTTGGTTAATGAGAAATTTTTGATGACAGAAAAGTGGGGGTAGAGCTATTAGAGGACCTCGAGGTGGAGGCGGTTCCGATTCGTCCAATAGGTTACACGTGGGTAACCTTTCACAGAATGTTGATGATCAAGCACTTGAGGGTTTGTTCAGTTCGCAAGGGAAAGTATTGGAGGCCAGAGTCGTGTATGACAGGGATACTGGTATGTCAAGGGGTTTCGGGTTTGTCACTTACCGCTCAACCAAGGATCGCAATTACGCACTTACATCCTTAAATGGCGCTGTAAGAGTTATCTAAAGAACCTCTTACATCCTCTCGTTTCGTATTAATGTAGTTGTTCTAGTAATTTCCAGTTTTGCCAAGTCGATGGTCGTAGTGCTTCAAATTGTTCTGCACCTCTGGTGGTGTGTGACTAAAGCCAGAATCTGTTGAGCCTGAGATTTACTTATTGTTTCTTTGTTACGCTTCTCGTATAAGCCACTATAGACTTATATCGAAGTAGCTATTAGTTTGTGTGCTCTAGGATTAGAGTGTTTTTCACCTTTTACCAGTCCATATAGCTTCATGTCCTACTGTTATGTTCTTACCTTGCATCTTTTTGTGTACACTAACAGGATTTGGGTGGCAGAAAAATTCGAGTATCTGTGGCTGAAACGAGGTCAAGGGGCTTTTGAACACATCAGCTTTCACATTCTCCATTAAGAAAATGCCTTTTGGCATAGTTCTGAAACTTCGCTTTTATTAGTAACTTACTTATATATCAAATTGGTGTGTAAGCAACCGAGATGTGGCTTTGATGCCCCAATCTTCAGAACCACGTGCTTTTTTTATGCTACAAGTGCCTCTCTTCGCACTAATCAGTTTCACCAATGTGCTCTTCTGGTGGCCTCAGGACGTATCAAAAGAGGCCTGTTATAGAGCTCCAACTATTGTAACAACTGAATAACTTGATCCTTGAGAAAACAAGATCCCTCTTCTCTGGTCATATGTATCTTGTACTGTTCCATTTTGTATGCCATCCAAAATGTTTTCATATGAGATTTTAAGTGCAGGGCGCTGTATGATTTAGCTCTAAAAACTGAGTCTCTTGTTACAGCTTTCGTAAAACTTTCGGGTATGTCCTATTATTATGTATGCCTCAAAATTTTTGGGTATGCCCCAAATGATGGTTCGTGTTTTTTTGAAGAGTGTTTGCTTTGCTTATGAATATACACCTCTGAGTGGGCTATTGATTTTGTAATTTGAAGCTGCAAATTTCAACTGTTTAAGCACATTCAGTTGTATCCGCAAGCCGAACACCCTACACCTGGGTGTGGGAGTGATCGGATCCAAAGATCTGAGTATTTACTAGGTCCTTGCATTTAGCACTAGACTGTGACGCATGTTTCAGTTGGAAAATCAGCCTGTCCGTTAATGATATTCTTAGACATTGTGCTCTGGAGTGAAAATTACCATGAGAAAATCAAATGCCCAAAGCGAGAATCATACTACTAGACCAAATGCCCAGATGCTAACAAAGGCAAAGCTTATCCCATATCTTCTTCAAACTTCGCACGTATCCTGGCGTCATTAGGGACGACCGCGAAAGAATTAGGAGCGATACAAAAGACAAAAAAGGTCACCCAAACCTAAATTCAGGGCATCCCTTATCTGGGATTTTTCAAAAGACAAATGCTATCCCATACGACTTTGCGGGAGGGCTTACCGCAAAAGCGGCTTCTTTACCGTTGGATGATCAAATCAACGGTTAGATTCACATTCAGAAAAGCACCCATCACTTTCAGGAAAGGATCCACCACTTTCAGGAAAGGACCCACCACTTTCCCTAAAGGGTTCAAGGCTGTTAGATCTGGGTTTTAGCATGATCTAACGGTAAAGAAGTCGCTTGAGCGGGATAGCTTCCCGCAAGGTCGTGCGGGATAGCACTACTCTTTTCAAAATGGCAAAAATGCCCTCCATAATCGGTAGATAAAACTACAATCGGTAGTTTATTTGGTCGACCTCGTATTTTAATTTAGGAACCCCATAATCGGTAGTGAGATCTATAATCGTGTATGTAGGTGTATACAATCGATAGATAATCGCATGATCGGTAGTTTTGGTGTGGACAATCGGGTGTTTTATCATACTACATTATTTCCCAATTTTGAAGTTGCCCCAAAATTGAAATTGGAAAAAAAAACACAAGTTTCCGAATTTGGGAACTAAATAATCGGTAGACTAGGAGTAAACTTTTCATCTGATTATGAAGTTGCCCCAAAAATCAAATTTGGAAAAATTTCAAGTTTTTGGAATTTGGGAGCTAACATAATTGGTAGGCTATGAAGGTCATCCAAACTACTAATGTTAAACCTCGCGTGAATCCGTAGTCAATGAAAATATCTTGTGTCCGATTATAAGTGTTTTTTTGTACAGAAATGTGAAACGAAACCACCATAATCGGTAGAAAACTTTCCTAGTTTTACTTCCGATTTTGGACCTGTCTGACAAAAAATTGAAAAATTCTCCAGAATCGGTAATTAAGGTAGATAATGTTACTACCGATTCTGAACAATTTTGGAAAATTTACCAGAATCGGTAGATAAGTTTGATATTTCTCCTCCGATTATTGGCAAAAAATTCTGCAGTTTTAGATGAGCAAGTCATGAATGTAACACAAAATACATTCATGATATATAAACCTTAAGAACATATTATCCATAATACTAAACAAGTATTTAAACCACCATAATCCAAAAGAAAGTGTTAAAAGTACATAATCCATAACATCCAACAACACACTAACCCCTGGTTTTCTTCTTAGTATTTTCCGCGAAAGTTTTGGAACACTTAGCACGACTCGGATGACCATCATTATCACCAGCATCACCTTCATCTCACTCAACATTTCCTTCGGCAAGAGAGCTTGAAGATGCCTCAGATCTTTTGTTCGTCTTTGATGCTTTCTTCTTGGGCTGGTTCTTCGTCACTTTCTCCACAAACTCCGCTGCATACTCTGCATTATCAACATTATCAATCAACTCTCGGTGCTTTTTTATCTTCTCAATTGGTAGAGGAATCCCAGTCTTTATGCAATCAGTGCACCATTTGGACAAACTCTTCAACCTATTCACCTGTTTTTTTCAATTTACATAACATCAAATGGAGTTTACCTAAAAAAATGAGTCGTGATATTAAACGGAAAGATAAAATAATACGCACCAGTTTATCATAGCCTGGTGGTTTTTGTGTGATGATACACTTGTAAACGGAAGCCGCCGAGATCGTCTTTGCTTTAAGCTCACGGATTACACGATAATGAGAATGCTCCGGGTACCACTCCATATAGCCTGGAGCATGTTCATCACCACGGTTGGAAGGTCTCGCAGTGTTCACCATGAAGTCCATCCTCTTATCCCAATACTCAGAAATAGTTGGTGAACTAGAGTAAACTACCTTGATGTTGTCCTGGTTAGACTCGCTATTCTCCACTTCCAACTTGAACTTTCCATGTATGTGGCTCCATGGTACTCCTTGTAAATAACCATGTTGTCGCATCACCCTCGAGCCATTGTACATCACATAACCTGTGTGGTGCCATAGCGATCCATAATAGCGACACAACTCGGAGCGACCCGCTATATGTCCACTAGCCCGGTCTTCCTTGTATGGATCAAAACATACATCTGTGGCCTTCATCGCATCTAGTTTCTCCCTCAGGCTAATCAACTCTTGCTCATTTGTCCTTGAACGGTTGTCCTTGAACTTGTACTTTGTTCCTCTCGGTGTACCTTTCTCCACTCGGGGTTCTCTGCTGCCAATTTCAGACCAGGGTAGTGGTCATAGATCCATGTCTACATAGATGTCGAACCACGTATTAGAAATTCATTGTTACATGTGATGAACAAAAAAACACACTTATCAATGGATTAATAAAGTTGAGAAAATACCTGGAATAGACTCACGTTCCCGACAATTTGGCTAGTCTTAAGCCTCGACACCTTTCTCAACTCTGTCATCAAGAATGCAAGGCATGCCGTGCCCCAAGAGTAGTCTGCGACCTTATGGATAGGATCCAATAGTGGCGTCTACTCGGTTTCCACTGGTATTAGGGAATATAACACATCCCAATACACACAACAAATAGGCGGTGGCCGCATGCTCCACTTCAGCATCACTTAACGGTCATTTCTATTCTTTCTCCTTTGTGCCTTTGAACATCGTCATCAGCTGAGCCGTGCTGAACTGCCTAGTCTTGTAGATAAAGCACATGTTGATCTCAATTTCCGTTGTCGCTTTATCCCAACCAAGACGCTTCTGACAGAGTTCATCAAGTTGTTCCCAACTTAACTTCTTTGTGTAGGTACGCCTGACTACTTCACCATGGTCATCTAGATTAAGAATTTGCCTCACATCATCCGGAGTAATCGTCATCTCCCCAAACAGCATATGAAAGGTGTCCGTCTCGGGATACATTCTCTCCACAAAAGCCGATATTGCTACCCGATCATGATCCAACATTGAATTCTCGGCAGCAGAAGATAACCCAGAGTTGACTATGATTGTCTTGAACCTTTCACATTCGTCCTTTAAAGGCCACAGTGTTATAACATTTTTTCTTAAGTATAACACTACAAACCACACAATCGAAAGAAATTGATAAACTATAATCCTCTGATTGTTCACAAAGCTTATGCTATTGTTTGAAGGATATCCATGGTAAATTACAATGTATCTCTACCAAGATCGAAGACCATCGTGAGCTCCTCAAGTGTTGTTTTAGATTGCTTGAAAGTGTGGGAAATTTTAATAGTGTCTTGGAATCTCGGTTAGAAAGAGAGGAGAGCATAATTATACAAAAGGAGGATGCCGCCAAGAAGGAAAGAGAGGAGAACATATTTAGACAAAAGGAGAATGCCACCAAGAAGGTTAGACAAATGGAGAGCGCCACCAAGAATGCCACCAATATCAAAAGGAGGCCGGAGACTAAAACGATGAAGAGATTAGGGACCTGGATACCCTAGAGAAGGAAAGAGAAGAGAACAAAGATAGACAAAAAGAGAACGCCACGAATATCAAAAGGAGGCCGAAGACTAAAACAATAAAGAGAGGAGTTCAAGAAGTATGTTGTCTAATTAAATTCTTGCTTCACGATGCACACTTTTTAAATGCTGATGATTAAACAGTTTTTGATGGAATGCAGTGTTAATTCATTGACAACTTGACATGTTATTCTTAGCTGTTTGGTAATGAAAAATATATCACGGTCTTGAAATGATTTAATACATGTTTTATGTTATGATCTCTTAATGTTTGGACCATGGCATGTGACTAGAAATTTTTGTTGGTTTCAGGTATTTACATTGTGTTAACATGCTTTAGAATCATGGTTATGTAGCCAGTGTTGCTCTTATGCTTTTTTGATTATACCACTTGTTAGTTATAGGACTAGAAAGTAATGCGCTGCACTTATGTAATGGATGTGGAAGAGCATGATCATGATTCATGACTCTTTTGATTTGGGCTAATAAGGTTCACATATTCTTGAAAACTGGTGGAGAAGCATACAAGGGAATGGATGTTGTTCGTAACTGTGAAGTAGTCTTGATCTTCCACAATATTGTTCGGAAAAAACACATATCCAACTGCCTCTGGTGAAATGCCATTCTCATGAGTAACATATCTAGACTATAGAGTGGAAACCTGTTTTGAGGCATACTCAAGTTATCAGCCGAACCTATGTTTTGCCTAGATTCGGCTGATAACTCAGAGGTTCTGCTGATAACTTTCAGCCGAAAGTATGCCTCAAAACATTTTACTATGCCCCAAAATAGGTTTCATAGAGTGTGCACTTGTGCTGATACACAAGCCCACGAACTAGATAGGGAAGTTAAGGCCCACACAATTTTTTCTTGATTTGATTAGGGAAAATTAGGCGCATGCCCAAAAAAAATAATATTCTCGTTGTCAGGCCCAAGATTAATTTTTAGTTCCGTGACACCCATAATTATATGAAATTTTGAAAAATATTTGCATAACGGGTTATGCATCAGGGGTATAATTGGCAACGCAACTTGGATATAACATATCTAAAAATCCGCGCCTTGGAATTTTACAAATTCTATATCGTTGGAAATATTTTTAAGAGAGCTACACAACGAGTACAAACAACAATATCAAATTTAAGTTTTTTTGCGAAAAAATAATAGGCGATTGTTCTTTTAAGCAAAAATTTCAAAAATTTGGTACATAACCATTATGCAGCCACCAAAAACGATGCATAACACATTATGCAGACACAACAATAGATGCATAAAACGTTATGCAACCATATTTTGGTTCATGCATCTATTAATTTATGCATAACATGTTATGCATCAATTTCCTTCGATGTATAAAATATTATGCATCAATTTTTTGAATTCAGTGCATACAAAAATATGGTTGCATAATGCTTTATGCATCCATTTTCTAGACTGCATAACATGTTATGCGGATATTATTGTAGGTGCATAACAAGTTATGTAGCTTTGTTTTTTTTTTGGTCTCAATACTAACATAAATGTTGCTACATAACGTGTTATGCAACCATTTTCAGGACTACATAAGAAGTTATGCAACAAATTTTGTAGATGCATAACAGGTTAAGATGGCTAGTATTGAAAAACAATAATGCTTATGGGAACAAACTAATCCAATGTTAACTGTAAAAAAAGTTCAATGAAAAACCAATTACTACTAGTTTAGAATACTTAGCAAGATACTGGACAGATCAAGAACTTCAACTGCTACATCATTTAAAAAACGTAAAACTTCAATAATCCCCAACATCATTAGTTCTTCCCATTTCCACTTTCCATGCCACCATTCATCGCCAGCATGACATCAATTTCATACCTGTATTCCACTCCAAGATGTAACAAGTTCATTTATCTCAAATAAATAACATCTCAAAAGTAACAACTTAACATCTAAAAATAGACTACAATATGTAGCATAAAGAAACAGTAGGAGATTACTTCATCTGGTGTTTGTTTATGATCTAGTCTTTTACCATCATATAAGAAACGGTAGGTCTTGATGAAAACAATTGAGTGGCATTGTTGTACATGTAAGAAAAAAAAAACAATTTTGGACTTGATGAACTTTAAATAAATTAAAAATCAAAAGCCCAAATAAAAGCATACTAAGTAGGGTGAAAGAATGTGGATTTGCTTGCGTATTGATAGGATCTTTAGCCATTGCTCTTCTGATCTTATCATCAAAAGACATCTCAAGGTGTGAGGTTGTAAAGATCGAACGGACTTGGGAGACATTGATGGCATTCTTGTAAACATTGATCAAAGATCGATGAGAAGTCATTGATGTTTTTCTTCAAAGCTCTAGAAATGTGAGCAGATTTTTGGGAGTTAGGGTTTTGATGGAGGAGACCAACACATGCACGTAACGATAGTTGTAACACCAAAACCTAACTATTCTACAAAATAAAGTTTATAGATGTTCCGTTATAAACAATAAGTTGCTATACCCTTGAGTTTTCTGACTACTCCTCTTTAAAGTGTACTTACAGTTCACATTTCTACTCCAATTCAGGTTCTCACTCATTTCATGACAATTATATACACTGTAGTGAACTTAAACAAAAAAAGGGGTAAATCCTGTCATTTAGTAATTTCATCAATACACAAGTAGAACCCCAAAAACTGAGAAATACAATCTCTAAATCAGAAGTAGTGATGTTTCAATTTATACACATTTGGCACTCAAAAATACAGACCATTAGACAAGCCAGTCTTGGGGATACCTAGACATAATCTCAAACCTAAAACCAGGTGAGCAACATTTGAGAAAGTGCCTCCCCATAGTCTTATGAGTGGAATTATCAACCAAGGATTAGAACACTTCAGAAAAGACACCCTCCTTAATTTACCTCTAAATTTGAAAAGAAACCCTTAAATCCCAATAACCTCAAACCTCAACCTCGTTTTTCTTTCAATCCAAATAACAAGTTATGTTCATCAAACCTAAATTCAATAGATTTTGGAACAGAGAATTCAAAAAAAAAAAAAAACCTAAATCTTCCTAAAATGAATCATGGGTTTCAAATCAATAAACAAATTCAATGAATACTAATAAATTAGAGAGATGGATGGAATGAATAGATAAACGAATAATTACCTATTTGATGCCCCAGGGGATATACATCCTCCATTACTTTGAGATTGAATCTTCATATTGTTTTGATAATTGATTGAATCTTCAGATTCAACTTTGATAAAGATTTTTATTGATTCTTCTTTGTCGATTTACTAGAAATCGAAGATTAAGATGGTGATAAAACTGTCGAGATCAAGAGAAGAACATAGAAGATGAGATCTAAGATGAATCGGGTGATTTTAGAGTTTTTAAGTTGGTTTGGAAAGAAGAAAAACGAAACCACAATTTCTCAAAATTATGGGCATGTACATAATTTTATCACCCAGTATGGGTGCACGCCTGTAGTTTTTTGAGCGTGGGTTTCACAGTGACCAAAATCTAAAAAACGGGTGTGGTAGTAGTTTCCACATTTGATTAGTGGTCGCGTAGATTACTGATAGGTGTCTAATACACCTAATTTTATATCTAGTATTTATGCTTTCTTTGCTATTATTCTTGTGAATTGCATCTCTTATGATTGATTTTGAGTTTATTAGGTGCAATGGAGTCATTTGGGAGCAAAAGAAGGAGAAATTAGCCATTTGGAGAGAAAAAGGCAAAAAGGTCAACTCGCAGACGATATTTGGCGCATGCTAGGTTTCACAAGAGGAGTTATGCCGAAAATTAAGCTGTCAGTCTCCTAGAACTGACAATTGAACTGAGAATTAGGCTGTCGGTTTTCTGAAACCGACAAGCCATGTTTGAACTGGTCATCCCTTATCATAACGCAGTGGGTATCTAAATCCATTTGTCTCTATAACCTTAAACTAAAGGTCAAAGACCTAACCATTTCATCTCAGCTCATGTCGCTGTTAACAAGAGTTCTTCTAGCCGGGAAAACCAAGATCGATATGGGTTCGTGGTGGTTGACTTCCGTTGAGTTACAGGGAGGATTAAATGGTTGTGAGGAATTTGAGTTCGAGAGTTGAGATGATGCCGAGAATGAGATGGGGTTGAAGTCGAGAAAAGAGAGAAGAACTCGAAGCTTGCTGATGTCATTGATTTCTGCTGCTTCTTAATAGGGAAATTCAGGTTTGTTCTGGATTCGAATTGAAGCCGAGATTTGAGAGGATTCAAGGACATAGGTTTGAAGCAGATTCGCAGTAGGAAGTGAAGAATTGCCACTCGAGTTCAAGAAGTTAGGGTTGGTGATATCGATTGGTTAGTGGGGTGAAAGAATTTGAGAAGATCTGAAGAAGAAAAGATGAAATAAAAGATGGGTTTTTGCAGCTGTGAAGATTCAGATCGAGAAATGGAATTTCAGGTGGAGATTGGCTGTGCTTGATGAACAGTTGAAGGTGTTGTTGCTGATGATACTACGGAGTTGGTGGTACTGGTATGGTGGTGTGGCAGTAATAGGTATGAAGTACAGTGGTTGATGCAGTTGAAATGGCTTAGTAGGTGCAACTTGGTGGTATGAGTTGGTTCTCGAAATCAGTTGAGAAATGGTGGAATCTGGCATAAAGGAGATCGAAGTTCGATGGAAGAAGGATATGGGTTTACTGGGATTTGAGGTGTTATTGGTATTAACAACAAGAAATTGAAGATTGGGTATTCGATTTTGGAGAGTTTGGTTCGGGTTTGAATTCGTTTCTGCTTCCAAGAGAAGCCATTGAAGAAGACGAGTTCACTGCCATTGATTGATTGTGGAAGAACGGAGTAGATAATGTTTTGAATTAATGTGGTTTATGTATGGAACTGAAATGTTGCAGGAAGGTTTTGTAATGTGATTGCTGCCAAAGGAAGTGAGTTACTGCAATGCCGAAGAATGGAGGTGAAATTGCAGGTCTGAGATTGCAGGGAGTGTGGCCTGTGCTTGGTAGAATGAAGGAATGCTTATGTGCAGTGAAACTATGGCTTGAGTTGCGGAATGGGGTTGGTTGTAGTTTACGTTGCAGTTAAGTTGTAGGTGAACTGGGAGAGGAGATGCTAAGAAATTGCAGCTGCGGCTCAGGAAGATGCGCTGCTACTGGAGCTAGATTGAATGAGATTACAGGGAATTATGAAGCCAGAAAGGTTGAGCTGCGCTACTGGTGAAGTGAGAAATACATGGCAGTGGCTTGGTTCTGGTAAGAGTTGTAAAGGCTAGGTCATAACAAGAATGGAAGAAATGGTGCTGCTAAGATGGTGCTAGTTGTATGCGAGACTGCAGGTGTTGGAGCTTATGGTCTTGAAACTGTGAATAAGAGTTGAGCTGTGAACATGTGCTTGTAATGAGTGAAGTGTTGAAGATGTGACTTTGGCTTGAGAAGGAATTGATGGTACTGAAACTGCAGATGAGTGTTGTTGCCATATAACTGAAATTGGTGGCTACTCAGGTTTACAAGGAGGTATTGCTCGTGTGTGTAGCGAATGCAATGAAAGTGCAGCTGGAGTTGAAGCAAATGCAGGTGATAGGGCAGAGTTGCTGATGCGGAATGAGTAAGAAGAGGTGCAAGAAGTAATGTTGTTGCTGCTATAATTTGTTTATGAGTGAAATTGAAGTGCGAGATGGCCCGAGAGGCGGTGAAACGGCTGCGCTGCGGAATCTTTGCGCCATGATGGTGAACATTAAGCTTAGGCCTGTGCAAGATGGCTTTGGCCTATAGCCAAGTCAGCTGACTCAATCTGAAGCTGAGCTGACTCACTGGTCTGACTTGACCATCCATTGACCGTTAGATATAACAGCCGACCTGGGAATATTCCTTCAGTCGGAGGCAGATTCTCAGGCAACCGGACCAGCATTTTCAGGGGACCAGCGGTCAATTTCCGGCGACCAATTTGGATGAAAAAGAATTACACATGGGCTTGGTGGACCACTTGGAGATGGGTTTTGAGAAGACCTAAATTTGGAAAGAGTATCCTTTTGGAATGGGAGAAGCATATAAATAGAAAAGTCTTTCTCTAAACCTAGATATCTCCATTAGGGAGGCTTCTACTTGTTTTCTAGGGTTTCACATGATAGTTCTTCTTTGCTTTCTATGATGATTCCAAAAACACAAGTAATTGATTTTATTATTGGTTAAAGATGTAGTTGGATTTTGAAAACAAGTTATGATTTTTATGAATTAGTTTTCTCTCAATATTATCGTTCACTTTCTACGGTTTATAATAATTGCATGATTGACGTATGGCAATATGATTGTATGTTTGTTTGGTTAAGTCTAGAATTGATTGAACACACATCCATATCTATAGCTAATTTAGGGTTCATCATCGAGCGATAACCTTGAATATGAGTAGTATGATATGATTACGGTTTGTAGTGATACACTCTTGTATCATATGTAGAGTTTGACCTTTGTCCGAATTGTCATGCGCAATGTATGATAATTGCATTGATTAGCCTATTTCTGAAACTTAATGCTCCTAGGAATTGAACTTAATTAGCGCAAGGCGTTAGGTTATTCTTTAGGTAGAATTCACATACGCAGCTCTAATGTGTGTGTTGATGACTTAGGAAATTTACCGAGTATTCTTGCAATAAGATATTCTAGGGCTTTTGATGATAGCGAGATTAAATACGAATTCTAATCATACATTCAAAACTTGTTTACAATTGAAGATGAAACCTTTATCCAATATTTTCACATCCTTGATTTGCGTGTTTACTTTTATTGTTTTTACTTTATTTTATTTTAGTTTATAAAAATCAGAAAACCCCCCTTGTTACTTTTAGGAAACCGAAACATATTGACAACTTAGACCTCTATGTGGGAACGATCCTTTCTTGCCCTTCTTCATAATATATTTTGAGTAGTAAGAAAGTGTAATTATTTTTGACGCCTACGACAGCGATCAATTATTTTTCTTATTTGATTCAAACTTTCCTTTTTATTCTTCTTCTTCACTGCTCCTCTCTTCGGCATCAGCTTCGCGATTAAAAATCAAGGAATTTTCCTAAAATCAAGGCAACTTTTTTCGGGAAAATTCAATTAGTTTGGTCGTCGTGAAATCCTTATTTATTATATGTTCCGTTTGTGAGATTACTTGGTTTATTTCATGGAAGGAGAATAGGGTTTTCTTTATTTTAGGTTACCACTATTAGGGTACTGCATGTATAACTGGTTCACATAGTGGCAATCGGCATTGAATTCTTAATTTCACATTACTGTACTTTCTTTATGTTATTATTATTGTTAGAATAGCTTTCTGTAAGCTTTTCTTCTTCTTGGTGGATTAAGATGGTATCATTTATTCAAGTGAGCAAATTTCAGATTATTCTTTGTTTAATTTTCTTCTTAATTCCTGGTTAGGTTATTACAACTGATGGCTACTGCTTCTGAAAGTACCACTGAGGTTTATCCACCCGGTAAGCTGAATCTACTTAAGTGTTCGATAATCCGTATCTTTTTTTTCTTTTTCATTTTAGTGAAGTCCATTTATTTATTTCAATTTTTTTTCTTCAAATCTCGCTAGAAATTCAGGTGCTTCTCAAAAATTCCAAGTACAAAGACGCTTGTTCAATTGCATACGCTGCATTGGTAATTCGAAGAGAAAAGTTCACAGAGCAAAACCGCGTGGCTTTTGAAAAGGAGTTATCTTCGATGAAAATATTGCGTTCTAGACTTGTCAGACTGAGAGTTGCTTCAGATGGGGAACTGAAAACATTAAGCGAAATATAAAATTCTTCTCTTCAACAGTTGGCTAAGAATGTTTCAAACATTAAAGATATTCCCCAGTATTCTGTTTTTACCTCTGATCAAAGATTGACAATTAAGAGTGCTCTTCTGCGAGCAGAAAGGCACAAGGAGATGGCTAATTATGATCCAAAAACAGCTGATGTAGTCAAGGTATACACATTCACTTGAATATTCTAATTGATTAATATGAAAAGAAATAAGGACCTCAAAGTTGTATGTATGTAGTTCTGTCCTTAATTTTTTTGGTCTTGGTGTCTTCCGTAGGCACTATTTGCTAACATCGAACCGCCGGAACTTGCTCATATACTCAAGGTAGAGATACAAGCATTCGCTCTTATATTTGTTTTCCTACAATTTCCTGTCTAGATAAATGTTGTTATTTTTTTCGTCAGGTACCATTAGAGCTGGCGGAAAAACTGAAGGAGAACTTAGAAACAACATCCGACGATTCACAAGAACCTTCTCAAGCGCCCAAGGTAATACATTACTTGCGTGCAAACTTTAATTTGATTTATTATTCTAAATATAAATTATAATTTTTTGTAACTCATTTGTAATGAAGGACCCAGAAGCAACCATGGATTCACAAAAACGGGCTCAAACAATTGAGGTAATATATTTGTTGAGATTCAAATCTTCTTATTTTTTTTTCGAATTGCTTAAGTAGAAACAATTGTCTATAATCAAACTGGATAAAATCGAACCTATGGAACTTGCTCATACACTCAAGGTAGAGATACAAGCATTTTCTCTTATATTTTTGGTTTGTTTTCCTAGAATTCCCTGTCTAGATAAATGCTGTTATTTTTTTTTCGCCAGGTACCATCGGATCTGGCAGAAGAACTGAAGGAGAGCTTACAAATAGCATTACAAGCGCCTGTGGTAATACATTACTTACTTTCAAACTTTGATTTGTTATCTCTAAATATAATTATAATTTTCGTAACTCATTTGAAAATGAAGGACCAAGAAGCAACCATGGATTCGCAAAAAGCGGCTCAGATAATTGAGGTAATATATCTGTTGAGATTCAAATCTTCTTATTTGTTTTTCTAATTGCTTAGAAGTAGAAAAAAATGTCTGTAATCAAATTGTATCGTGAACACTATTCAGACAAAACAAAACTCTCCTTTTCTTTTTTGGTGTGATTTTAAATTGTTGTAGAAAGTGGTAGTAAAAGATGTCGTTCACTCAGACTTGTGAAGATTCAATTTTAGATTCAAACTCAATAGAAAACTTACGAAGTTGTTATCAAGATTATAAAAAGCACCGAGACTCAGGATTCCACCATTGACCAATTAAGTGATTCAATCTAATCTATATTCATGAAATTCTTTGCGTTTGAAGTGATTCTAATTTTGCCTCTAGTAGATTTTTGAAGTAACAATTGTATACATCAAGCATGAAACATCAGAAGTCTTAAACTAAGCATGCTCCATCAAAACGAATCACAATCATTCAATAAAAATCAATTTTCCAATATTAGTTTCATGCAAATAATCATAAAAGAAATTGCAAGAATTAATTAAAATAGATATATACCGCTCTTCATGGAACAATGGGTTCCTCCATCGCCTCGGATAAGGGGTTTAGCTCCTCATATTATTCACGTGCTCAAAATAGGTGTTCATAGCTCAAAAGTGTGAAAAATAAGAGAAAACTAATAAAGCAGCGAGTTTGTAACATATATAATTGTTCAAGAACTCACATTTATTCTGAGAAACTGTTGCGAATCTGTTGCGAACCCAATATAATTGTTGGAAAAATTGTTACAAAGAGAATGAATTTGAATGAATAGGTGACGCTTTCTGCGACCTTCTTTTAGTGCTGTTCTCTGTTCTTATTCTTCCTCTTCTCTGCAAGTTATGAATTCATCTCTGCAACTCCTCTGCACTTCTCTGCCAGTACCCAAAGGTCTCGACATCCTCCTATGACTCCTCCAGCTTCTTTTTATACACCTCAGGCCTTTGTAACTCGATTAAATCGCTCCCTTTTCCTGCCCCTCAAGTCTCGGACTTTTCTTTCCAGCACGGGATTTTCTTCCCTTTTTCTTACGCGTAACTGAGTTGTAGAAAACCCTCTCAAGTATGGAAACAAATCTCGATCAGAAGATATCCTCCCAAAGTCCTCGTAACTTCCAAGTTTAGAATAATAAACCGTGAAATTCTCCTCGGCTCTGTTCTTCCTTTTTTATCTCAGGCGGTGTTTATCTTTACTTTATCGAACCCAACACATGTACGTATCCTGTTTTGTAGTAAAAGGCCTTTGATCATCAACCATGCACCGATCCAGTTAACCTCGATTAAATCATATTTCCTTTATCTCAGGCGGTGTTTATCTTTACTTTATCTTTACTCCTCGGCAGCTCACCATCTCTATCATAGACACAACCACTCCCTGTTTCACCGAACTTCGTCAAAATCATATTTCCTTTCCAAAATAAAACAACTACCGTCCCTGAGTTGTCGTAACAGGTTGATCTTAATCCAAATACCCGAAGAAATCTCACAGAATATCGTTAAACAAACCGAGAAAAGTCATGCCCCCTGTTTTGCTACAAATCGATATCTAGCCAAATTCAACTCAATCCAATGCCCATATCAAGTCTTTATAGGTCCAATTAGGCAATCCACAAGAAACCAGTGATTGAATCTCTTCCTAGAATGCCTAAAAATCGAACCCTAATCTGCTGCAAAAGTTTCCCGCCAAATCCTGAAATTTGAATTATTGAAGATGACCTCCCCTTATCCTCTGATGGGGTGCGAATAGCAGGTGGGGTGTACATAGTATTTAGGGTGTCCCTTATCAGTGGAGTGCCCCTTAGTAATTGAGGTTTCCCTTATCCAAAATGGAGGTCCGTATAGTAATTTTCTCCCACGAGCGCAAATACCACTTTTCGAGCCAATTTCACCGCAAAAGCTTATTTCTCTAAAGACACCTACAAAGACATAAAAAGCCAAAATAAGTACAAAATGAACACTAACAAAATAGATAAATGAGATCAAAATAGACACATAAATGCATGTATCATTTTTAGACTGTGAATTAGGATTTATGGGCTTAAATATGTTAGTTTTTTAATGTGAATTAACAAAACTTATGCTATTGTTTGAAGGATATCTGTGGTAAATTACAAAGTATCCCTCCCAGGATCAAAGAACTTCATGAGCTTATTAAATGTTGTTTTAGTTTGGTTCAAAAATTGGGCTATTATATTAGTGTCTTGGAATCTTGGTTGAAAGCGGAGGAGGCTGCCAAGAAGGAAAGAGAGGAGAAAATAATTAGACAAAAGGGGAATTCCTCCAAGAATGAAAAAGAGAGGAAAACCAACTGGCAAACGAACTGGCATTAGCCCAGTTGGCCAGGGATTAGACTTCCAACCTATAGGTTGCGGGTTCAAGTCCGGCGCTTATCGTGTCAAAACAAAAAAAAAAAATTACAAAAGGAGAATGCCACCAAGAAGGATAAGAAAACGCCACCAATATCAAAAGGAGGCCGAAGACTAAAACAATGATGAGGGGAGGGACCTGGATACATTCAAGAAGTATGTTGTCTAATTGAATTCTTGCTTCACGATGCACACTTCTTGGATGTTGCTGATTAAACAGATTTTTATGGGATGCTACTAGTGTTAATTCATGGACAACTTGACATGTTTTTCTTAGCTGTTTGGTGGTGAAAATTATATATCAGTCTTGTAAATGATTTAATACAAGTTTTATGTTCTGATCTAATTAATGTCGGGAACGGGGCATACGATTCTGTTATTTACATTATGTTTGCATACTTTTGAATCATGGTTATGTAACCAGTGTTGCTCTTCTGCTTTTTTGATTATTCCACTTATTAGTTAGACGACTAGAAAGCTAATGACTTGCAACTATGTGACTCTTTTGATGTGGGCTAAGGTTCACATATTCTTGAACAACGATCACATATTCTTGAAAAACTGTTGGAGAAGCATACAAGGGAACAGATGTTGTTCGTAACTGTGCAGTAGTCTTGATCTGCCACAATATTGATCAAAAAACACAGAACCTAGAAATTCCAGGAGCCTAGCTACCAAAAAGCACCTCCATGCGTAGATTTCACCTCCCCACTGGGCCTCTATGGTTTTTGGCCATTCTTTAAAAACATGCTCAAAGAAAAAAGAATAAAAATGGAATCCTAAGCAGAAATTGTAGTTTCAAGACATTGGGAAAGTTTCTAGTTCATCAGAGGATTTCTTTCTCTGGGATCCAGCTGCACCGAGACAAAGTTGGTTGGCTCAGTTGTAAATATTGGTGCTACAGATAACTCCATGAATAAAAATGGAGATAGTTGTGGCAACAACAGTGAGAGGGGTGTTTCAAATCCATATGCAAATTCAACTGAATCTGCTAACAAGACTTCTTCAGTTTCAGAAGTGTATATGCCCAAGATTTTTGCAGGGAAGCAAGATTTGGCTCCAAAGAATCTGGAAAAGATGTAAGTGGTGGGCTTAAGAAGACTTCTGGTATAGGAGTACCAGGTGCAAAGAGTTCAACTAATTCTGCTAGAAGAACAATTTTCTGTTTCTGAAGCGCAAATATCTAAGACTTCTGCTGGACTGCAAAATGCAAGTGGAAGTTAAAAAAATAATGATGTAGCAACAAAAGCCTAATGTGAAAGCTAATGGAGGTGACTCAACTGAAGTGAATTTAGGGGTGCAGAATTCAGAAAAAGATGATCAATGTGAATGGATAGTAGCTAGGTAAGAACTTACCCTCCAATCCTCCCAAGAAGAATTATTTTTTAATGCTTAGTGACTTTCCTTATAAATCCGAAAGTAATTTCCAATATATAGAATGTAGACACCTTTACTTCTAAGAATAGGTTCTAAATAGATGAACTAGAAGAAAACAATGACAACCAAGAAGAATGGGATTATGAGAAAAACTTGGAGAGTTTGTCCGAGGAAGACAAGATCTTGAGGAAAGTTGAGAGAGACTCTATGAACAAGGAGAGGGAACTTAACAAGGTAATCCTAGAAACTCTAAGGATGACAATGAAAATTTAGATAGAGGTTGTAGATCTTAGGTGAAGAAGAAAGGGTGATCGTCGTCTCTAGCTTGTTTTTCTTTGTACTAGTTGTTGTTTTCCCTAGCATGTTGATGTTGTGATACCAACAACTACTTCCTTTATTACAGTTAGCTTATTAGCTCATTATTTGATTTCTTTACGTATTTAGTATTCAGTTTCCTAGTTTACAGGTTTCCTTAGTTAGTTTGCTTGATTATCAAGTTTATTCAGCTATATATAGCTCGAGTCTAAGCTTGTAACGAATCAATTATCAATATTAAGAAGTTTGTTTAGTTTATTCTACAAGGCAGAGGATGTTCGCCCCAGAACAAAGGGCTTTATCCCCTGTTTCAAGTTCTTTCACAACTTTATTCCAGTGACAAAGTATAGAATCCTAACATCTGGTACAGAGCCAGCTTGATTCACTTTCAGTTTTCAACCAATTTTTTTTCTTCCAATGGGTCATGATTATACAGAGAATCTGAAACTGGTACACGATAGCATGGCTGAGGTGTCTAAAAACGTTGATAACCTAATTACTGCTATGGCAAAATGATAGGTGTAGAATACACCGTATTTACTATCTAGAGTTTATGCTTTCTTTGCTATTTTTCGTGTGAATTATGTATCTTATGTTCGCTTTTGAGTTTTATAGGTGTTTTGGAGTCATTTGAGTAAAAGGAAGTGGAACTCGCTCAAATCCAAGATTTCTTCTCATCAGCCTGGCGACAACGAGAAGACGAAGGCAATGGCGAAAGAACGGAGTCATTCTGAGTTCGTATGGAGAAGTTATGAGCAAAACAAGAACTCTTAAGCAAAGGGCAGAATTGTCTTTTCAGGGAAAATATTATCGGGAGCCGAGCCAGCGTTAAGGGGTTGCCAGATGGGTGGCCCTTATCATAATACTGGGCGTCAATAACAACCCTATCTCATTACTTGGGTCGAAATGAAGAAATCTGGTCTCATTTCCTTTCTTCTTTCTTCTTCACTGCCCTAGCTCCGGTGCCATGGATTCGGGTGGTTCTTCAGGGAAGCTGTTGTCAAATCTTCAGGATGAATTAGAGAGATGGATTGTGTTCGATTGAGCATCAACAGGGTTTGAATTTGTACGAAGATGGCAGAATTGATACGAATCTAGAGATTAGATCTGTTGCTATAGGTATTGATGGTTCAAATCGATGGGAATGAGGAGAAATTACCAGGGATGTCATAAAAGAGAAGATAACGAAGATTGAAGTTAGGGTTTTGATTGTAGTCTCTGTTGAAGTATAAGAAGATGGGTTTAATTGATGGATTCCTGTTGCTGTAATTTACATGAAGAAGAGATTAAGATCTGTGAATTGAGAATACAAGATCGAGAAGAACATGGGTTTGGCGGTTCAAGCTGAGGAATTCACTGAGATGGAGGAATTAGGGCTGCAATGAAGAGATGGAATTAGGGCTTCTCTGTTGATTGAGATGGAATTTGAAGAGGAATTAGGGCTTGAGGAATTCACTGAGATGGAGGAATTGGTCTGTGGTTGCAGTGGCTTAGATTGGAATTCAGGGAAAGAGAGAGGCTCAAAGCTGGTGGTGCTGGTTGTGACTTGAGCTGCCAAAGATGTGCACATGAGCTGGAGTATTAGGTTTGTTAAGTTGCAGCTGAAGTTATGGGTCTGGTGTTAATTGAAACATCAACGGAGTTGATTTTGGAGCTGTAAGAGAATGAACCTGAGAGTATGCTAGTGACAATGAAGAAATGGTGGTGCTGTGAGAATGAGCTAGGTAGAAGCTGATGAAGGCCAAGAAGAGTAGTGGCAGCTGCAGCTGCTGTTATGAAGGGCTTGGTCTGGTGTTGCTGGTGGTGGAGTTATTTCAGTGAGATGGATTGAGGCTGTGGGTCTAAGTTCAAATGGTGGACAAGAAGGTGGAGCTGTGACTGCATTTGGCTGAGCAAGGCAAGGAGATGGCAGGAGCTGCTGAGAGTTCTGAAGTTGCAGCTACGTAGATGAATGCATTAGAATGGAATGGGACTGGTGGTGATTGGCAGAGGAGATGGAGCAAGATGAATCTGAGTGGGTTTAGTTGGCCTGAGATAGATTGCAGGTGATGGCCACAGGGTTTGTGCCTGATGTTGGCTTGACTGAGAAGGAAGGAGGTGATACACAGATTCAATGATTTGCAAAGTGTTGCAGCTGGATGATTTGGCAGAGCTGGCACTGTGGAAGATGTGTGAGACTGCAGTTTGTGTTGATTGTACACTGTGGCTAATGTGTTCTGTGTGGAAGTGCTGGTGTCAGGCGGTGGTTATGCACTGGTCTGGTAGTGGAGATTGCAGGTTGTTGTGCTTGCCAGGAGCTGAGTTTGAGAGCTGGAAGGAAGCACCTGGTGGATACAGACTGGGAATGGAGCTTGAACTGAAATGGTTTGTGATGCTGTGGCAGTATTTGGCAGGGTACTGGTACTGAGGCAATGTTGAAGATTTGAACTGTTGCAGGTGCTGCTTCTTGTGATGTTGAATCTGCAGATGCATGGATGAATGCTAGGTAAGCTGAGACAGATTGGGTTGTGCTCTGAAGTTGCAGTTTCAGAGTTCTGCTGCAGCTGGAAATAGTGAGTTATGATAGTGAAGCTGTGTGGTGAAGGGATTCAAAGGAGAGCAGAATGCACAGCCATCGCGGCTGGAGGTTGAAATGCTAAAGCACCAGGATTGTGCTACAACAACATATAGCCTGTGCAATGGCCTGGCCTGTGCAACATGGCCTAGGTTTAGGCTAATTAGACCCTGACATGAACCTGACTGACCTGACCCTGACATGGACTTGACCCAATTGACCCGGCCGAGTTAACCCAGTGGACTCGACCGGTCCTGACCCGTTGACCCGTTGACCCGGTGGCCGGTTTGACTTTGCCGCTCACCGGAGCTGATTTCCGACGACGATTCCGGCGGGATTCCGGCCATAATCCCAGTTTTCCGGCGAGCGTTTTTGGGACATAATTTTTACACGGGTTTCTCTCCATGGTGGGCCGGGTGAATTTCCAACTAATGGACTTTGAAGACAAAACCTAGTTTTGGAAGGAGTGGAGCTATATAAAGAGAAGACTTTTATTATCTTATTAATATATAACGTTTGATTATCTCTTCTACTTTATTCTAGGGTTTAGAACCATGAAGTCTTTTCTCTTTCTTCTTGTGATGAACTCCATGAATATGAGTACTTGATTTATTATTGGTTAAAGACGTAGTCGGATTTTGCAACCAAGTTATGATTTTTATGAATTAGTTTTCTCTCAATATTATCGTTTGATTTCTACGGGTTATAATAATTGCATGATTGATGGATTGCAATATGATTGAATGTTTGTTTAGTCGAGTCTAGAATTGATTGAACTCACATCCATATCTATAGCTATTTTAGGGTTTTCATCGAGCGATAACCTTGAATATGAGTAGCATAATATGATGCTAGGTTGTAGTGATACATCCTTGTATTCATATGTAGAAATTGACCTTTGTTCGAATTGTTTGCGCAATGTATTACAATTGCATTAATTAGCCTATTTCTGAAACTTAATGCTCCTAGGAATTGAACTTGATTAGCGCAAGGCGTTAGGTTATTCTTTAGGAAGAATTCACATACGCAGCCCTAATGTGTGTGTGATGAATTAGGAAATTGATAGATTATCTTGCTCTCTTGATTCTCTAGGCTTTTGATGATAGCGAGATTAAATACGAATTCTATTCATATATTCATAAACTTGTTTACAATTGAAGATGAAACCTTTATCCAATATTTTCACATCCTTGATTTGCGTGCTTTGTTTATTTGCTTTTTGTTTATTTTTATTTACACAATCAGAAATTCTTCCGGGTGTTTTATATAGGAAACCATAACAATTTGACAACCTAGACCTCTCTGAGGGATCGATCCTTTCTTGCCCTTGCTATATTTATATTTTGAGTAGTAAGAAAGTGTAATTATATTTGTGTCGCTTACTGACGATGATCAAATTTTGGCGCCGTTGCCGGGGAGGCAGCGGTTGTCAATTGTTCTTGGTTTCTTATTTTTTTTTTTTTTTTGTATTTAGTTTTTGTTTTTTTTTTTTTCTTATTTTCTGGGTTTTAACCTTGGTTTGGGAATTATTTCAGGTGCTTATTTCTATGGAAGGAGCATATTGGAGCAATCAATACGGCTTTCAACCTCAACAACATGAAAACTATCACCCTTATGGGGAGTATAATCAAAACCAATCCTTTGGCTATGATCAATACTCCACGTACCCTATGATTTATTCTCATACATATCAACCTTCTTATGGTGGTTATGTAAGTGAGCAACCACAAGGAGGGGAGAATAGTTGTTTTCCTTATAATATTTCCTCTAATTTGGTAGATGAAATGCAACAATTTATGGACAGCATGGAGTCAATTTGTAGACAACCAAGCATGGAACAACTTTCATCGACCGAATGTGCTAATAATAGTATGTTTGGCCCAATTTTTGATCGTAGTTATGATCATCCACCCATTCAAAGGGAGTATAATTGGCCTAACAATACTGAAGTAAGTAATTCTACTTTTTCTTTGTCGAATGAGCTTTACAAACAAATGGAACACTATATTCAGAATTTGGATGGAACACTCCAAGAGCTTCAAAAAGGTGTTTCCACTTTAAGACAGGGCATTGATGAGTACAGGGAGGAATTGAATAATTATGTTGAAAAAGGCGAACCTTCGGGGACTTTTGTTGATATTTGTGTAGTTAACTCAACTCTTGATCGTAATAATGATCATTCACCTATTCAAAAGGATGAGTTCGAGATTAGCAACACTAAATTCAGCAAGGACCAATGTTATGATGACTATGATAGTGATGATGATTATTATGAAAATACATCGGTTGAACCAACTCATGGTGACATCCCCGAGGAGTGTACAATGGAGTCTTTTTGGGATCAAGATGAAGACGAAGAGGAATGTGTCGACACTTGTGTAGATTACTCAAGCATTGATCTTAATAATGATCAAGAGCCTATTCAAAGGGTGGAGCTTGAGGATGATGCATTTTCGAGTGTTCTAGAAAAATTTCTTATGATAAAATTTGGATCCGCAAAAGAGTATGTGCCTTACAACAAAGAGGAGTGTGTTGATAATGAAACCGGTTTAACCAATATTGTGGAAGACCCAATTGAGCTTGCAAATGATTGTAATGATGATGTTTATGTCGATACTTTGGTTAAGGCAGAAACGGACGAAGAATGGTTGCAAGGTTTGATAGAGGACCATGATATAAAAGAGGTGAATAATTCACTTGAGTTTTTCAAGGATGAAGAGGATTCCGTGATACAAGAGATTGTGAAAGGTTTATCTAACCCTTTGCCTATTATTTCTTCTCCTTTACCTCTTATTGGTTTGAATATATGTGCTTCGAAAACATTGTTGAATGACTTTGTTTCTCGTTTTCCGCCATTAGAGACACTTGATTCTCATACTATGCAGGTTATGGAACCGGAAACCGTGGAAGTACCCGACTCTTATATTCTTTTTACACTTCCAAGTGTGGACGAGAATAAGTGTGGGGGAAGCTTTTATCGGTTCATAGCTTCACTTTTGCTTTATATTACTAATATTTGGGTGAAGTTAGTGTTTCCAAAACAGATTCTATGGACGGATCCCCAACTTTTCAGATTATTGGTATATGGGGAATGAATCTTGCGAGGATATAGTCGGGCCGTCGACTTTAAAACAAGCGCTTAGTGGGAGGCAACCCACCGGTTTTGTATCTCTTATCCTTTTGCTTTTTATTTTTGTTTCGTTTATTTATTTTTTTACTGTTTTTATATCATATGTGCATCCCTATGTTTAATTTCATTGAGTCCGTAATCTATCTTAGAAGAGAATTATGCCGAATACCTTTTCGTCAGAAAATTTCAGACTGCGCGTAGTTCAGTCCAGAGACCATAACTGTCAGACCGTTTATCAAAACACTGTGAAATTTTGACACTGTGTAGAAAACACGTAGGCGAACAACTTTTGTGAAATGGAGTTTTTCCAAATTCCTTACCAATTTGCACAGTTTTTGCGTTTTATCTGCTGTTACGTCAGAATTCAGAACTTTCGGTTTTACACATTGAGGACAATGTGAAGTTTAAGTGTGGGGGAGCATTTATATGTTTGTTTTTGACACCATTAGTGGATGGAACCATTTTGAATGCAGGATTTGAGGAACCAATTAACTAAAAGGGACGAATATAGCTCAGAAATCATAAATACCATGATAGTTGTTACCATATCTCGGAATATCACCATATCACATTCTATTTTTATTTTTCCATATTTATCTATTGTTCTCTAAGTGCTTTGGTGGGTCACTAAACATCGACGTGTTATTACTGCTAGGATGAAATAGAGTGGTTGAGTTACTAGAAAAAAAAAAAAAAAAAAAAAAAAATTTTGAAAAAAAAAAAAAAAAAAAAAAAAAAAAAAAAAAATTTATGAAAAAAGAAAAAAAAAAGAGACCGACCAATTAGACCAAAACGGAATAAAAAGACACTTGGGAATAGCAATATGTGTGAAACGTAGTCCCCTGTCTCCGTCGCCTAAACAAGCGTGGAATGCAGGGATCCAAGGCAACTATCATGTACTTGCCGACAAGAAGCATGCGCTTGGATCCAAAAGATCTAATCATGCCGTCTAAAAAAAAAAAAAAAAAAAAAAAAAAAGAAATTGGATCCAGGTTTGATCCAATCATAAAAGAGAAGAAATTATTATTGTGTTGAATAAAGTCACTCTTGGTTCCCTTGTATATGCCAATTGATTTGATGTAGCATTCAAGACCAAAGTGGCTCAATCCAATAGGATTAGGTTCATCTTAGCAAAGACCTTGAGACAGGATATGGGAAACATCGAACACTTGTGAATATTCGCCAACATCTACATCTATATCCATCTTCTTAATCTTTTCATTGTGATTGTGGTTTGTTAGTTTCCGAGTATTGTGGCTTGTTCGACTATCTAATTAGAGTTTATTTACTAGTATATGAATTGAATTTGCAAGGTATCTCCTCCTGTAGTCATTTTGGATTCGTTCATTGATTTGTCACAAATAGACGGAGTTGGAAATATAGGTTTTGTAGGTATATCTCTAGTAAACCTTCACGAGACTATAACTCGTCCACTAGGGACACCTAGGGGTTTAAAGGCTTGTTATTTATGCTAAAAGTGACCGTAGCCTCGACGACACGGAGTTGTTGTATTTTATTGTTTTGTTTGATTTGCTCGAGGACTAGCAAAGTCTAAGTGTGGGGGAATTTGATAGGTGTAGAATACACCGTATTTACTATCTAGAGTTTATGCTTTCTTTGCTATTTTTCGTGTGAATTATGTATCTTATGTTCGCTTTTGAGTTTTATAGGTGTTTTGGAGTCATTTGAGTAAAAGGAAGTGGAACTCGCTCAAATCCAAGATTTCTTCTCATCAGCCTGGCGACAACGAGAAGACGAAGGCAATGGCGAAAGAACGGAGTCATTCTGAGTTCGTATGGAGAAGTTATGAGCAAAACAAGAACTCTTAAGCAAAGGGCAGAATTGTCTTTTCAGGGAAAATATTATCGGGAGCCGAGCCAGCGTTAAGGGGTTGCCAGATGGGTGGCCCTTATCATAATAGTGGGCGTCAATAACAACTCTATCTCATTACTTGGGTCGAAATGAAGAAATCTGGTCTCATTTCCTTTCTTCTTTCTTCTTCACTGCCCTAGCTCCGGTGCCATGGATTCGGGTGGTTCTTCACGGAAGCTGTTGTCAAATCTTCAGGATGAATTAGAGAGATGGATTGTGTTCGATTGAGCATCAGCAGGGTTTGAATTTGTACGAAGATGGCAGAATTGATACGAATCTAGAGATTAGATCTGCTGCTATAGGTATTGATGGTTCAGATCGATGGGAATGAGGAGAAATTACCAGGAGTGTCATAAAAGAGAAGATAACGAAGATTGAAGTTAGGGTTTTGATTGTAGTCTCTGTTGAAGTATAAGAAGATGGGTTTAATTGATGGATTCCTGTTGCTGTAATTTACATGAAGAAGAGATTAAGATCTGTGAATTGAGAATACAAGATCGAGAAGAACATGGGTTTGGCGGTTCAAGCTGAGGAATTCACTGAGATGGAGGAATTAGGGCTGCAATGAAGAGATGGAATTAGGGCTTCTCTGTTGATTGAGATGGAATTTGAAGAGGAATTAGGGCTTGAGGAATTCACTGAGATGGAGGAATTGGTCTGTGGTTGCAGTGGCTTAGATTGGAATTCAGGGAAAGAGAGAGGCTCAAAGCTGGTGGTGCTGGTTGTGACTTGAGCTGCCAAAGATGTGCACATGAGCTGGAGTATTAGGTTTGTTAAGTTGCAGCTGAAGTTATGGGTCTGGTGTTAATTGAAACATCAACGGAGTTGATTTTGGAGCTGTAAGAGAATGAACCTGAGAGTATGCTAGTGACAATGAAGAAATGGTGGTGCTGTGAGAATGAGCTAGGTAGAAGCTGATGAAGGCCAAGAAGAGTAGTGGCAGCTGCAGCTGCTGTTATGAAGGGCTTGGTCTGGTGTTGCTGGTGGTGGAGTTATTTCAGTGAGATGGATTGAGGCTGTGGGTCTAAGTTCAAATGGTGGACAAGAAGGTGGAGCTGTGACTGCATTTGGCTGAGCAAGGCAAGGAGATGGCAGGAGCTGCTGAGAGTTCTGAAGTTGCAGCTACGTAGATGAATGCATTAGAATGGAATGGGACTGGTGGTGATTGGCAGAGGAGATGGAGCAAGATGAATCTGAGTGGGTTTAGTTGGCCTGAGATAGATTGCAGGTGATGGCCACAGGGTTTGTGCCTGATGTTGGCTTGACTGAGAAGGAAGGAGGTGATACACAGATTCAATGATTTGCAAAGTGTTGCAGCTGGATGATTTGGCAGAGCTGGCACTGTGGAAGATGTGTGAGACTGCAGTTTGTGTTGATTGTACACTGTGGCTAATGTGTTCTGTGTGGAAGTGCTGGTGTCAGGCGGTGGTTATGCACTGGTCTGGTAGTGGAGATTGCAGGTTGTTGTGCTTGCCAGGAGCTGAGTTTGAGAGCTGGAAGGAAGCACCTGGTGGATACAGACTGGGAATGGAGCTTGAACTGAAATGGTTTGTGATGCTGTGGCAGTATTTGGCAGGGTACTGGTACTGAGGCAATGTTGAAGATTTGAACTGTTGCAGGTGCTGCTTCTTGTGATGTTGAATCTGCAGATGCATGGATGAATGCTAGGTAAGCTGAGACAGATTGGGTTGTGCTCTGAAGTTGCAGTTTCAGAGTTCTGCTGCAGCTGGAAATAGTGAGTTATGATAGTGAAGCTGTGTGGTGAAGGGATTCAAAGGAGAGCAGAATGCACAGCCATTACGGCTGGAGGTTGAAATGCTAAAGCACCAGGATTGTGCTACAACAACATATAGCCTGTGCAATGGCCTGGCCTGTGCAACATGGCCTAGGTTTAGGCTAATTAGACCCTGACATGAACCTGACTGACCTGACCCTGACATGGACTTGACCCAATTGACCCGGCCGAGTTAACCCAGTGGACTCGACCGGTCCTGACCCGTTGACCCGTTGACCCGGTGGCCGGTTTGACTTTGCCGCTCACCGGAGCTGATTTCCGACGACGATTCCGGCGGGATTCCGGCCATAATCCCAGTTTTCCGGCGAGCGTTTTTGGGACATAATTTTTACACGGGTTTCTCTCCATGGTGGGCCGGGTGAATTTCCAACTAATGGACTTTGAAGACAAAACCTAGTTTTGGAAGGAGTGGAGCTATATAAAGAGAAGACTTTTATTATCTTATTAATATATAACGTTTGATTATCTTTCCTCTACTTGTATTCTAGGGTTTAGAACCATGAAGTCTTTTCTCTTTCTTCTTGTGATGAACTCCATGAATATGAGTACTTGATTTATTATTGGTTAAAGACGTAGTCGGATTTTGCAACCAAGTTATGATTTTTATGAATTAGTTTTCTCTCAATATTATCGTTTGATTTCTACGGGTTATAATAATTGCATGATTGATGGATTGCAATATGATTGAATGTTTGTTTAGTCGAGTCTAGAATTGATTGAACTCACATCCATATCTATAGCTATTTTAGGGTTTTCATCGAGCGATAACCTTGAATATGAGTAGCATAATATGATGCTAGGTTGTAGTGATACATCCTTGTATTCATATGTAGAAATTGACCTTTGTTCGAATTGTTTTGCGCAATGTATTACAATTGCATTAATTAGCCTATTTCCAAAACTTAATGCTCCTAGGAATTGAACTTGATTAGCGCAAGGCGTTAGGTTATTCTTTAGGAAGAATTCACATACGCAGACCCTAATGTGTGTGTGATGAATTAGGAAATTGATAGATTATCTTGCTCTCTTGATTCTCTGGCTTTTGATGATAGCGAGATTAAATAAGAATTCTATTCATATATTCATAAACTTGTTTACAATTGAAGATGAAACCTTTATCCAATATTTTCACATCCTTGATTTGCGTGCTTTGTTTATTTGCTTTTTGTTTATTTTTATTTACACAATCAGAAATTCTTCAGGGTGTTTTATATAGGAAACCATAACAATTTGACAACCTAGACCTCTCTGTGGGATCGATCCTTTCTTGCCCTTGCTATATTTATATTTTGAGTAGTAAGAAAGTGTAATTATATTTGTGTCGCTTACGACAGCGATCACAAAACAACAACTTCAAGAAGAAGAGAGGAGCAAGACCAAGGCTGTTGAAAAACGTCAACAGAGAGAAGAAGAACGAGTTGCTCGAATACTGGAAACAACTGAGAACAACACAATTCTAACAGATACTATTACCACTAGCATGACTATAGCTTTAACGACTGCTCTCAACACGCAGCTTACACGAACTACAACAACTATCAACACCCAACTAACCGCTTTGCTTCGTGCAGTTTTTGTTGAATTTCTGCCTCAGTTGATCCCTAATAATGGTGGTGGCAATGGTCCTCCTCCTTCACCTCCACCCCCACCTCCACCTAATGCCACAGCCGGTGCAATCAATCTTAAATTTCCTACCTTTGATGGAGAGGATCATGATGGGTGGATTTTTAATGCTGATCAGTACGTACTTTAGTGTGCATCAAGATGATGATGACCTTAAAATAACTATTGATGCTTCTAGTCTGAAAGGTGATGCTAATGTGTGGTATCGATGGAAGGAAACTAAAGTCACAATTATGACCTGGTTGGAGTTCTGTGCTCATGTTCGTGCGCGTTTTGCACCTGAGAAATTTGTTGATGCTCGTCTGGCTATTAGTACAATTAATTAGGTAGGCACAGTAAGATAACACATACCTGTTTTTGAGAATTTATTAAATTTTGTTGATTTTCCAGAAGAATACTTGATCAGCTACTTCATTTGATCTCTCAAACCTCACATTGGTAGTGTAGTTAAATTACTTGCACCACAAACTTTGAATGAAGCCTTTACAAAGGCAATTCATCAAGAAGAAGCTTATACAACAGTCAATAAGGTTCCTACACGACAACCTTATCGCCCCCCCCCCACTTCGAGCTGCAGCATCTCCTACTAATACTCCAATCAAGAAGCTTACACTTCCTACTGGTTAAAAGAAGTTATCCTAGGAGGAGATGAAAGAAATACGTGAGCAGGGTATTTGTTTTAATTGTGATGAGCCGTTTAAATCTGGACATATTTGTCCTAATAAGTCGGGCTACTTGCTTTTAGAGATGGATCCTCATTCTCCTGAAGGCATCACTGAAATTGAGCATACCACTGAAGACCAACAAGTGAGTGACGATCTTGCTGTTTTGGAATCAACCCCAACTATCTCTCTTAACTCACTTTTGGGTTCTACGTTTCTTAATACTATGCGTATCACTGGTTATGCCAAGGCTCGACCTCTCACAATTCCCATAGATTCAGGGTCTATACATAATTTCTTGCATCCCTGCATAGCCAAGCAATGTGGCTTTGCAGTTTCGTCTACTGATCTTGTTTTACGTGTAACTGTGGGTAATGGTGGTCATTTAAACACCAAAGGATCTTGCAATGTCCCTATTCAATTACAAGGTACAATTTTTCATATTGATTTTCATCTGCTGGAGATTAGTGGTTGTGATGCGGTATTGGGAATTCAATGGCTATGCACGTTGGGAAAAATTGCTTGGGATTTTGAAAAGTTGACTATGAAATTTAACATTCAAGACACAGCCGTCACATTAACTGGTAACCAATCATCAGCTGTAATGATTATGGATGTTTCTCCTATGCAACGTTTATTATCTACAGAAAACTATGGAATTCTATTGGAACTAGTTGCATTAACTACTTCTGCCGCCAAGAATTCAGATTTGTTACCTGAAATTAAACAGCTGCTCTCAACTTTTGATGACATTTTTTCTACTCCAACAACACTACCTCCAGAACGTATACAAGATCATAAAATTTCCTTATTTCCGGAGACCGGACCTGTGAATGTACGCCCTTATAGATACCCAAACTTTCAAAAAGACGAAATTGATAAAATAGTGAGTGAGTTGCAACAAACTGGGTTTATAAGGCCTAGTTTTAGTCCTTTTTCTTCTCATATTCTTATGGTTCGAAAGAAAGACGGCTCGTGGCGCATGTGTGTAGACTACCGTGCTCTTAACAAGGTAACCATAAAAGATCGTTATCCAATTCCAGTCGTAGACGAATTGTTGGATGAATTGCATGGTGCACATGTCTTTACCAAGCTAGATTTACGATCAGGGTATTACCAGATTCGTGTACATGAAGCAGACATTCTAAAAACAGCTTTTCGTACACATGATGGCCATTACGAATTTTTGGTCATGCCCTTTGGATTGTCCAATGCACCAGCAACATTTCAGAGTTTAATGAATGATATATTCAGGCCTTACTTACGTAAGTTTGTGTTGGTTTTCTTCGATGATATTCTGATCTATAGCAAGGATTTTGATGCTCATATCAAACATCTAGAGCTGGTGTTTGAAATCTTGCGACAACACAAATTATACGTTAAGGAATCCAAATGTACTTTTGCACAAAAGTCTGTCGGTTACCTTGGCCATTTGATTTCATCTGATGGAGCTTCCGTCGAACCAGAGAAGATACAATGCATTCTTTCTTGGAAGATTCCTTCAACAGTCAAGGAACTTAGAGGATCTTTAGGCTTGGCCGGCTACTATAGAAAATTCGTGAAAGATTTTGGGAAAATCAGTGCTCCTTTAACTCAGCTTATTAAAAAGGACGCATTCAACTGGACTGAAGAGGCAATTGTGGCTTTCAAATTGCTTCAACAGGATTTAACTTCTACGCCTGTTTTAATACTACCTGATTTCTCAAAGGAGTTTTATTTGGAGTGTGATGCTTCTGGTGGTGGCATTGGTGTTGTGTTAATGCAATCTGCAAGACCTATAGCTTTCTATACTAAACCCTTTATCCAGTAAGAATCTTAACTTATATGTTCATGACAAAGAAATGCTTGCCATTATATCTGCAGTAAATAAACGGAGACCCTACTTGCTTGGTCGATATTTTAAGATTTATACAGACCATAGAAGTTTGAAGTATTTCTTGGAGCAGCGTCTTTCTTCGATTGAGCAACAAAAGTGGGTTTCCAAATTATTTGGCTATGATTATGAAATCATTTATCGCAGTGGATCGACAAACAAAGCTGCAGATGCTTTGTCTCGACTTATTATTCCCAAATTGTTGGCAATAAGTGCACCAAACTTCTCTGGTGTTAATGACATCATTGCAGAATGTCATAATGATCCGAATTTACGTGCATTAATTGATCAGTTGTAGCTCGATCCTAACAGTAAACGTCACTACTCATACGTCAATGGTGTGTTGCGCTATAAGGGAAGAATAGTGGTTGTTTCGTCTTCAGACTGGTATAGAAAACTTCTTGATGACTTTCATTCTACTCCATTGGGTGGTCATTCGGGTTATTTGCGCACTTTCAAGAAATTACAACAAAATTTTCACTGGTCTGGCATGAAGCATTCCATTAAGGAATTTATTTTACAATGTGAGACTTGCCAACGCAATAAAACTAAAGCTGTAGATCCTCCTGGCCTTTTAAGTCCACTACTAATTCCTTCAGATGTTTGGATTGACATTTCTATGGATTTCATAGACGGATTTCCACTTTCTAATGGTAAGAGTTCAATCTTAGTAATTGTTGATCGTCTGACAAAATATGCGCACTTTGTTGCATTATCTCATCCATATTCTGCCAGTACAATAGCTGATCTATTTGTGCGAGAAGTAGTACGAATTCATGGAATACCAAAGACCATCACAAGTGACAGAGATCATGTATTCATGAGCAATTTCTGGGAAGCCTACTTTACAATGCAAGACACACAACTGTGCAAGAGTTCAGCTTATCATCCACAAAGTGATGGCCAAACAGAAGTAACGAATCGTACACTCGAATGTTATCTTCGATGCTTTGCAGGAATGAAACCAAAAGATTGGTTCAAATGGTTAGCATGGGCCGAATGGTGGTATAACACCAGCTACCACTCTGCCATTAAGATGACACCATATGAAGCTCTTTACAGCCGTCCTCCACCAGCAATATCAGCTTATTTACCTGGGTCAACCCCTGTGAATGATGTGGATTGAACTTACGTGCCAGAGATCACACACTAAAGCTGCTAAAGTCTCATTTGTCTGATGCACATGATCGAATGAGGAAATACGCTGATTCTCATAGAACTGAATGACAATTTTCAGTTAATGATTTTGTTTATCTACGTCTCCATCCTTACAGACAGATAACAGTTGCTAATCAGTCTTTTCCGAAGCTATCACCTCGTTTTTATGAGCCTTTTAAAGTTCTTGAGAAAATTAAAATTGTGGCATATAAACTGGACCTGCCTATCACTAGTATAATACATCCAGTTGTTGATGGTGGATTTTCATTTAAGGCTATAATTGTAAAGGCCAAAATTATGCGCTAACATCTTGCAAAAGACAAAGCCATTAATAAGTGATGAATACTTCTTCACTTTACTAATTCACCTAGACTAGAGCATGTGTCAACAATCCCAGTATTATGTGAATTAAATACACAAATTCATCCAGGTTGGAGCATGTAGCAACAATCCCATATACCCCGTGAATTTACATCATTATTAATTAATGCATGACCAGCCTCGTATTTCCTGTACTCATTACCGGTGCGGCATGACGACTGAGTGTTGTTCTCAGCAGAGCAACACGAATCTCCAAGCATTAATAATAAAGCATGTACGAAATACCCATGCAGGCTACAACTCTCGGTGTGTTATACTTACCCGATTGAGCACATTTGAACCTGAACCGACGTATCGGTCTCGGAAAACGATCACGACCATCCAACTTCACCAAAGATGATTGGATGGCTTAGATTGGATCCATGACCCCAAGCGGTATTGGAATATTCACTACCGACCCAACGCGGGCCCGCATGGTCGGTCTCCCTTGCCAAACCGTCCAAACCAGAGCAGTATGGACGAAAAACCCTAAATTAGGGTTTACGGCACATTTCATGTATCTCAAAACAGTCTCAACCATCCATCTTTTTAGGCATAGATGGAGGGTGTAGATGTAGATTCAAAGAGCCCAGAGCATGTCAACACAAACATCTTGGGCGCGCCTACATACCTGACTGATCGGTCAGGACCAACTATAGTTGGTCATTCTAGTTCGTGCGCCCAAGCAAGGCATGACGCACGGCCGGTGAAACCCTAATTAGGGTTTGAACAATCACGAACGTCCATCTTCTCCTAAACGAATGAAGGGTCCAGGATTAGACTAAGCAGGTCCGGTGCGCACCAACATGACCACCGTGGGCCCATCTATCTCCACACCCGATCGGCCAAGGCATATCATGCCTGGTTGCCTCGATTCGCACGCCCGAACTAGGCATGGTCGCACCTCCCGATTTCAAACTAATCTCGACCACTCAACTTTGCCGGACAAATTGAGTGGCTTAGATCACGTTTCTATGGGATGTTGAGATATGGACGTGTATACCAGCTCGTCGTCTGTATACCAGACTAATCGAACAAGACCGACCAAGCTTGGTCGTCTTGAAACGCGCGCCCGAAGTGGGCATGATGCGCGGCTTTTGCGGCACCAGGTTTCTGTTGCAAATTGATCTCGACCACTCAACTTTGCCGGACAAATTGAGTGGCCCAGATCACACTGATCGCTGCCGTATGCGTCAAAAATAATTTCACTTTCCTAAAGTATATGATAAGAAAGAGTTCGTTTCCACAGAGAGGCGATTGTAGTTATTACGTATTCAATTTCTTAAAGTAACCAATTGGGGGGATTTCTTATTTTTATGTAAGTAATAAAAGCAAATTAAAAGCAAAGTAAATTGTAGAAAATAATCAATGGAGAAAGATATTGGTCAAGGAATTCATCTTCAATCTTAGACATGTGCTTGCATATATGATTAGAATTACGATTTAATCTCTTATATTATCAAAAGCCTAGAGAATCAAGAGAGCAAGATAATCTATTAATTTCCTAAGTTCATCAACACACACATTAGAGCTGCGTATGTGAATTCTACCTAAAGAATAACCTAACACCTTGCGCTAATTAAGTTCAATTCCTAGGAGCATTAAGTTTCAGAAATAGGCTAATCAATGCAATTGTCATGCGTTGCGCATAACAATTCGGACAATGGTCAAACTCTACATATGATTACGAGAGTGTATCACTACAAACCGTAAACATATCATGCTACTCGTATTCAGGGTTATCGCTCGATGAAAAACCCTAAAATAGCTATGGACTAGGATGCAAGTTCAATTAATTGGCCACTTAACTAATCAAACATCATAATCCTATCACAATACATCAATCATGTGATTATTAAAAACAGTAGAGATGTGAACGATAATCAAGAGAGAAAACTAATACATAAAGCAAACACAAGTTTTAGAAATAGGACTACATCCTTAACCAATAATATAGAATTTAGCTACTCATAGCTATGTAGTTCATCACAAAAATATGAGTTGAATAAAGAAGAAGATGAACAAAAGCAAACCTTAGTTGCGTAAACAAAAGCGGCTCTCCAAGTTCCCCAGAAAAAAACGTCTACAAAAGTTGTAGAATTCTTCTTTTTATAGCTTTTCCTTTCTTCCAAAATTAGGTCAAGTCTCAAAGTCCATTAGATAAAAATCCACCAAGCCCATAAGAGAGAGAAACCCATGTAGAAAATATGTCCAAAAATACGTCGCCGGAAAACTGGTATTATGGCCGGAAATCGGCCGGAGAGGTGGCCGGAAAACGCCTCAGGTGACCGGCAAAGTTCGCCCGGTCACCGGTCAACGAGTCAGATCGGTCTAGTCAACTGAGTCAGCTCACTGAGTCAAACCGGGTCATCAGGCGAGTCAGGATCATGAGTCAGATAGGCGAGTTAGACGACACTAGTCGACCAGTGAGCTGAGTGGCATTGCGAAGGCCATTGCACAAGCCAAGCCGTCTTTGCGCAATCCTTGTGCTTCACCGGCTAGGTCACGGCCAAAATGGCCCTGCGACATCCTCCATCAAACCAACACCCATGTAACATCCAATTAACAGCCCAAACTCAGCTGTAACTTCCACTCTTCTCTGCCATCTAGCACCTAAATACACAATTGCATCTAAATAGCACCATCAATACCAGCTCAGACCATTCAATCCCAAATCCTTGCTAACCACCAATTCCATCACGGCCGTAGCTCTATTTCAGTTCATGCCACACTGCAATCTCTGTCTCATTCCGTAGCTCTCTCATTTCACCTGCAATTCTGTCACAGGCATGCTCTCTCGACCAACTCTCGGCTCAATACCAACACCACATAACTCAAACACCACACCGTAATCAATGCCATCACCCCACAAACGGCTCTCCGCCGGTCCTCATCAACCTCATCATTGCAGCATCACCTGCACTCTCAATTCTTCGTCTTCCCTGCAATATCTCCATCACAATTCATTCCACCTGTCTTAAACTGGATTGCAACACTAACAACACAAGACCCATTATCTAGACCTACTATCACTTCCATCACAAAACTGCAACTCAACACAGCTCTGCAAGTCCAAGCACCAGTACTCAACAGCATAAGCTCACAGCTCTGTAGGATCATTATATCGCAACGTACAAAACTCGCGAGGATAATAAACAACAGTACTGCGAAGGAGTCGCAAGGAATCAAAAGGAATGACGCATTGGATGACGACAGGAAGATGTGAAGTCTGGCGAGGGTTAAGAAGTGTCGCGAGTATGAATACTTGTACATTCGCGACACTTCGCGAGACACTCCGAAAATAAAGGACAAACTTTAGTTGTCATTCACTATGTACTTGCCCTATATAAAGGGATGAGTAAGTCTGTTGTGGGGAGATTCTGGTGGAATTGAAAAATAAGTCATTAGGAGAGAGAAACTTGGAGAGTGATTGTTATTTCTTAAGTACAATTCTGTTTTCCTGTGTAAACTTGAAGAAGATAATTAATAAATATTCTTGGTTATTCATCTTTCAATGAATTAGTTAAGTGAATTATAGTGAGGGGTGTATTGTAGGATTTCCTGCAACTACATATTGGCGCTAGAAACAGGGACTGAAGAAAAGAAGATTGCAATCGAAATCATTCAAATCAAGAAAATGAGAAAAGAAAATGTTAAATTAGATGAGGGAGAGGAGAAAGATATGGAGTACAGTTCGGTCACAAAGGCAATGATTAATGAGTTTCACGAAAATATCAAAGGAAGAATACACAAGCGGGATTTTGAAGGAAAGAAAATTACAGATAGAGAAGTGACATTACCTTTAGAAGAATGGGAAAAGCAAAAGATAACATTCACATCAGCAGAAATATCTAAGGAAAATTTGAATCACACATCTCCACTGGTAATCACAGTAAATATGTGCAAAGGAGAAGAATTAGCAAAGGAAAAGAAAATATGGACGGTAAACAGGACCTTAATCGATACTGGAAGTTTGGTGAACATCATGTTTTATCATGCTTACAAGAAGATGGGATACAAAGATAAAGAGATGATTTCCACGGCATACAATATCCATGGTTTTGGTAAATCCATAACCAAAGTTAAAGGAGAGGTAAAGATGCGAATTCTGTTAGGAGAAATCGAGACACAGGTAGCATTGTGTGTAGTGGACATGGAGTCGCCATACAACGTATTGCTAGGAAGACCATGGGTGCATGCGATAAAAGCAGTAGCATCAACATTTCATCAATGTATCAAATTTCCTACACCAAGTGGAATTGGCGAGATTAGAGGGGATGTTGATAAAGGAAGAATATATTATCAAATTGAGGTGAAATATTATGAAGAGCAAGCAAAAAAGAGAAAGTACCGCAGAAAAATGGCAAAAGCAGTTAGAAAAGAAGAAGAATTTCGAATTTACATGATAAGAGCAAAGGAAGGAAGAGGGATACCTAGCGAGATCTCGGAAGAAGAAAATGAACTCGCGAAAGAGCTGAAAGGACCGACCCCAATGGGAGAACCGAAGGCTAGTTATGTCGGCGGAGAAAGGCAGAAAAGAAGTGAACGTCGGAACCAGCGAAGAGCCCAAGATGCTAAAAATTGGGACCAATATGGAAGCGGATGAGGAAAAGAGGATGTTGATTTGCATGCGAGACTATAAAGATATCTTCGCGTGGAATATGGATGATATGCAGTATAGACCCATCGATAGCTTGCCACAAATTAGAAATAAACAAAAGGGTGAAGCCATTCAAGCAGAGAATTAGAAAGATCGCAACAGCGTATCATCCCCAAATAGAGGAAGAATTGCGAGAAAATGCTAGATGCGGGATCATTAGGCCAGCAAAGTATCCTGAATGGATAGCAAATATGGTTATAGTCCCAAAGAAGAAAAAGGGAATAAGAATTTGCATAGATTTTACTGATTTAAACAAAGCTTGTCCTAAAGATAGTTTTCCATTGCCAGATATTCCACAACTGGTCGAATCAGCGGCGGGAAATGAAAGAATATCATCCTTGGATGGATATAAAGGTTACAACCAGATTCCTCTCGCAGAGGAAGATCAAGAGCATACTGCTTTCTTCGCTCCAAGAGGGTTATATTGCTATACAAAAATGCCATTCGGTTTACGAAATGCTGGAGCCACATATCAAAGAATGGTGGAAGAAGTGTTCGCAGAGTGGATACATAAAACACTAGAAGTATATGTGGATGACATGCTCGTAAAAAGTAAGAAAGCAGAAGATCATGTACGAGATCTGAAAGAAATCTTTGAACAGATGAGGCGTTTCAACATCAAAGTAAATCCAGAAAAATGTACCTTCGGAGTCGCATCGGGAAAGTTTTTGGGTTACATCGTATCAAAAGAAGGGATACAAGTCGACCCAGAAAAAGTGAAAGCAGTTCGCGATATGCCTACACCTGCGACAAGAAAAGATGTTCAAAAGCTAAATGGGTTGTTAGCATCACTAGGAAGATTCATTTCGCGATCATCTGATAAGTGCAAACATTTTTTCAGCGTCCTAAAAAAAGGATCGAAGTTTAAATGGACAGACGAATTAGAGGAAAAAAGGGAAAAGGCATTACGACATATGGAAAATTATCAGCGAAGATTGGCTAGAGAATATAACAAGCGTTTTAAAATACGTGAGTTTCAACCAGGAGACTTGGTGCTGCGAGAAACACCAATTTATCAATGAAAAACGGAGGCAAGTCATGAGAAAATGGGATGGACCTTATATTATCAAAGAAGTAGTTGGTACGGGGCATATAGATTGATGGACCCCGAAGGCAAAGATATGGGACAAAGATTGGGCGGACCATGGAGCAGTTGTATCTAAAGAAATATTACCCATAAAAAGGGGTGAGATGAGATGAATCAAGATGAAATATCTCAATGCAAAGTATTTGCGAATTCAATAAAATGCGAGAGAAAAAATTGAATGATCGAATGAATAAACATAATTGAAAGAATGAATGAATGGGACGACCCTTTATGGCGTACACCCTAGTTCGCGAATGATATTTCGTAAGAGGCAAACGTAAGACCTAAAGTGCGTCATATAAGGGGGTATCTCTTAACATGGCTCAGGGAAAAGGTTACACCGCCCCTGGAACCTGGGTCATGAAAATTTGGGGTCAATAAAGCCCATCCGGAAGAGGTACCTTGGATTCCCAACTATATATATAAGGTTATACCCTGGTTGGGCGACCGAGGGTCTCTTTCAAGGAGTCAGCGTATGATCAAGGCGCCGAGGTACACGGTTGAGTCAAGAGTGCGGGGAGCATGGAACTTCCTTACCACTCTTGACAAGTCTTGGCGCATCTTTGCCCAAGAAAACTCCACTTAGGGTGCAGCCTTGTAACCATAAACCCTATAGGTATAAGGGATAAGAGGCTGCGAAAACAACTGGTTGTTGTTAAGACCGGATGGGAGGAGCTAGCCTTGTATGGCCGATGTACGCCTCCTTGAAGGGGCAACCCGGGAGATGATAAGGGCGACACCCTCCATTAGGGAGAGTGTCAAAACAGACGCAAATGTCATGAGGCTCTGTTTTCGCAAGGAAACTTAGGCTTGTCATATTTGTGCAATGATCCTCGAAGAGGCAACAATACTAACGCGAGGGTAAGGCGAGATCAATGGGTCTGTACATGAATGTGTACGGACGTCTCGCGATTTCGTCGCAAGACGACAATGTCATGGGGCTTTATTTTCGCAAGAAAGTTTAGGCCTGTCATATTGTCGCAAGCAAAATATCTGCGAGAGGCAAAAATACTTGGAAAATGATAAGGCAAGGTCAATGGGTTTTTACATGCAAGTGTAAAGACGTCCCGCGACCTTGTCGCAATAAAGGGTGGCGAAGCAAGACCTTTAATTAGGAAGGTCGCGCTTAGAAGACCACCAAATATGATAAGGCGAGGTCAATGGGCCATTGCATGAAAATGCAAAGGCGTCCTGCGATCTTGTCGCAACGAGAAGAGATAAAGTAAGGCCCTTAATTGGGAACATAAATGATCACACAAAAATGTAAGAGAACATGCTTGCAAGATTACATCCAAAATTCTTTAAATAAGGAAGAAGGAGACAATAACAAAAGATTTAATCTTTTCAAGCAAAAAGTAAATTTCGATGAAGCAACAAAAAGCAGTTTAATTCTCAACATCATCGATTACGAAGTTGGTAGAGATTTTTCAATATCTTTATCAGCTCCACCTTCACCAAATCGGTAGATTCTGTTCGAGATACTCTTTCAGCAGATTCACCTTCGCCGTTGGTGGATTTTCATCGAAGTTTTATCACCGGATCTTTGTTGACAACTTCGATGTTAGCGGTATCTTCGCAACTTTCATAGTCATAATCACTATCAGGGGAGTTGGGGATTTCATCATCACTTACTTCCAAAGGGTCAACATGAATAGGTTCAAGAGATTTAGACAATAAAATTTCATTCACGAGGACTTCAGCTTTGAGGGGAAATTGACGAAGGGCAGCGCCTTTTGACGATTTTTACTATCTATGTCTTTACAAGTCATACATGTACTCAAATCTTCTTTTTGCACGCTCGCGAGAACGCGCGAGGGAAGCAAAATGTAACCCATTTTCTTTGCGAACTTTAGTATAATCGACTTGAGGGTAGACATAACGGAGCGAAGCTTTCTCTCGGAATCGCATCACAAATACATATGAAAAGATTAAAGAAGACTCTTACAGAAGATCTTTGGAATGTTCAAATACATAAATGAATTAAGGTAGTCAAACATTATGACTACCTTCCTTTTGAGAAGTAAGATGCTGAATTAAAGCTGCAAAATTATTCCCCAAACAGGCCAGTCCATGGCATCATCAAATGTATCTCCAACTAAGCCTTTCAAACGAGATCGCAAGCTTTTTTCATTAGAAACAAGTATGGAATTTTCTGGTCGCAAGAGAAGAGTTGGATTTTTCTAATTTGGCACATTGATCCTTGAATTGGCTTGCTTTTAAACTCAAGGTTATCCTACCATGAATAAGTTTATCTCTCTCAGCAGAACTTCTTCAAGCCGATTTCTCGGGTATGAATAGATTGTTCTTGTTCTTCACATAATTTTTGACAAGCATCATACATTGCTATAATGATCGCCACCTTGTTTAACAGAGAACGCTTCTCTTGAGAAAGAGTTCTATTCTCATCTGATAAAGTTTCCAACTCCAAATTAGCTTTAGTTAAAGAATAAGAGAGGCGAGATAAGTCATTACTTAATGAGTCTTGATCTTTGAGCTAAATCAAAATTTTCTTTAGACAAATTATTTATTTGATCAAAGAAGATATGTATGAAGATTATCTAAAAGATTATATTGCTCCATCCAAGCATCTCTTTCAACTCGAACTTCTTCAACAATTGATTCCAACTGATATATCTCCATTATTTGTTTCTGATTTAAAGCTTGAAGGGCGAACAAGAGCTTAAGTCGTAAAAAAAAAAAAAAAAAAAAAAAAAAAAAAAAAAGGGGTTGCGAGAGTCTACCTTTTAATTCCTCATTCTTCCTGCGAAGATTATCACGATCTAGCGAGATGTTGTGAAATTTTTGATTTTCAAGATGGAGATTATTGCATCTCGCAGTCATAGCTTGAAGATCACTCTTCAACACATTAATTTCTTGAACTAAGGATGCTTGCGAGATCTTATCAGGACCAAGATGTTTACTTAAAATCTCGCAGACATTGGATTTGACAGGGTCGACAGAAGTCTTCTTGGCGTCATCTACAAGGTCCGAGAGAACTTTGAAATCCACATCTATCCCTTCCAAATTTTCTGCAGTAAGAGAAATTTGCTCGGTGGAAGAAGGTAGAGACGAATCATTCTTCGCCAAGGGAACATCATGGGAAGAGGAGATTTCGGGAAAGGTAGTGATCGGAGGAATGACAGGGGCATCGATGATAGGAGAAGGAATAAGGTCATTTGTAGTAGGACTATTATGAGGAACTTGGTCTATGAGGAGTTGAGGCAAAGGAATATTGTCATTAGTGATAAAATTATCCTGCGACAGTTTCGCAACAGGAGACGAAGGCATAAAGGAGGGAAAAGGAACATCAGGAGTCATGGGTTTAGGTTGGCGAGATCTTTTGGGGGTTCTATCAGTAGTTTTATCATCCTGCGAATGACAAGTTAAGTAAGAAACAAAGGCAACAATATTGTTATTAAAAAAGGTAAATATTTCTTAAATACCTTGTCATTCGCAGGCTTTCTTTTAGAAGCGGTAGATTTTGCTTGCAAAGAGGACTTTGGTTGCAGAACGGGTTCCTGTTGAGAAGTGGGTTTCGACTGCGAATCCAAAGAAAGAAGGGGGTTCTTCACGGTGAACTTGGTGCGGGTTTTGTTCTTCTTTGAAGCAAAAATGGCGAAAGAGGTTAAAAGAGAAATCGAATAAAATAATTTCAACAAGATCAATCAATCACAAAATCAATCAATCACAAAATCAATCAATCACAAATCGATCGAGTTTAGCAAGAATAGCAAACCTGGATGCCATGGAAGTAATAGCAGATAGGAAGTAGTAGAAAAAACGGTGGAGAAGACGATGAAGAAAAAAATTGGAAAGACAATTGCAGACGATGAAAGAGATGAAGTAAAAGAAAAGAAGCATTCTTCACAAAGGATCCTCCTATAAATAGACAAGAAAACGTTATGACCGGATAACATTAAATACACCGTAAAAAGGGTAGTTTTAAACACGTGTAAGCGGTCATTACTAAATTCACGGAATTATGCTGAAGAAGATTTTTAGTGGAAAACGAACAATCGCGGAGGTTCAAGAGGCATAAATTCTCATGATTCATCACTCTTTTTAACTTGCGAGATGAGCTCGCGAAATTTATCACTTTCATAACACCCGAGGCAAAAAATGATACTTCATATGTACTTCTCAAAGCTTCGAACTTCGCCAAAGAATAGAGGCAAGTACGTACTTTTCAAGAAAAATATTCTTTCGCTCGTTCCTTCATCAAACAAAGATCAAAGATTACATCGAACGGATTTTTCCTTAAAGAATGCTCTTCAAGCAATATTCAAGGAAAAAGAGGCAAGATGTAGGATCATTATATCGCAACGTACAAAACTTGCGAGGATAATAAACAACAATCTTTGCGAAGGAGTCGCAAGGAATCAAAAGGAATGACGCATTGGATGACGACGGAAGATGTGAAGTCTCGGCGAGGGTTAAGAAGTGTCGCGAGTATGAATACTTGTACATTCGCGACACTTCGCGAGACACTCCCGAAAATAAAGGACAGCTTAGCTGTCATTCACTATGTACTTGCCCTATATAAAGGGATGAGTAAGTCTGTTGTGGGGAGATTCTTTTGGGAATTGAAAAATAAGTCATTAGGAGAGAGAAACTTGGAGAGTGATTGTTATTTCTTAAGTACAATTCTGTTTTCCTGTGTAAACTTGAAGAAGATAATTAATAAATATTCTTGGTTATTCATCTTTCAATGAATTAGTTAAGTGAATTATAGTGAGGGGTGTATTGTAGGGTTTCCTGCAACTACAAGCTCAATCTCATGATTTGCTTCTTGCAAATTCATTTTCATAAACCAACACCACTACCACTGCATCATGATCAATTCATTCTCCTTCTCAGCCATACCAAGAGACCCATTAGCTCATTTGATTGCAATCACCAGCTCCACTCAATATCCCCTGGCACAATAAACAATCTGCCTCACAGACCAACATCTCCAATTGCCAATTTCATCAAAACCTTGAAGCTCAACCCAACAGCAGGAACCATTCAACTGTTCCTGCAACTTCAAGACAATACCAGACCCATGGCTGTCCTCGATTCCACCTTCAATCTTCACTTGATTCCTGGTACGCCCTTGCTCTGGCTAACTAACAACACCAGATTAGTTTGTAGACTTCCCATATACCTGCCAGCACCCATTGTAAACTCACAACATTCAGACACAACAACACATACACCATGCCAACACCTAACATCACCAGTGCCAGTCCACTAAACTCATCCACCAACAAGCTCCATCTCTGTCTCAATTCCACCAGTACCAGAACCCATATGCCCCATTCATCTGTTGCTTCATTTCAGCTACACAGGCCTCCTGCAAGACCATCTGCAATTGCTTATCACTGTCGAATTTCTATTGCCAGAAAACCTTGCCTGTCTCAGTCAAATCCATAGCTCAGACCACCAGATCCTTGTTTCTTAAATCCAGCAGCATCTTCTTCATCTCAAAACCCATCTCAGTCACAGCTACACCATTTCCATCAAACCCTTGCCTGAACTGAACCCTATGTTCTTCTCACAACCTCTGGGAGCAACCATTTCCTCAATTTCTTCCTCATCATGAACCCAGAAAATTCAAACCCTAAATTCATCAAATCCCCTTTCTTTCTTCACCAAAATCAAACCAAACTCAATCGAGTTTAACCCATCTCTTCAACCTCCATTTAGAAATCAGACTCAAACCCCATTTCCTCGACTTCATAGTAGCATCATCACCTTCGTTTCCATCTGAATCATCTCAATCTTCAATTTACAGTACCAGTAGTTGAGAAAAAAACACAAACCCTAGTTTATAGATTGAAAGCATCTATGTCTCTATTATTTCCTGTGTATCTTCATCATCAATTTCTTCTCTCAATCTCACAGTACCACAGCAACAGCTTGTTTCACCCATTTCATCTCTCTCAGACAGCAACCCTCTTTGAATTTCAGGGAGATTGTAATGAATACAACTACCGATTCTCGATCTTAGGGTTTGTGTAAGAATAGAATGTGGATATAACCACTCGAATGAAATGGATAAGGGGTTATACAATGATATTTGGCCTGTCGGTTGCGGGGAACTGACAACTCATTCTTAGCCTTCTTCAACGCATAACCTCAGCCAGCTCCTGCTACACTCGCATGTGAATTGACGACTCTGCCCTTTATGCTCCAAAAGAGTGCTTCCTTCATTCTTTTACTCCAAATGACTCCAAAGTACCTGATAACTCAAAAAACACGCGTAAAGTACATAATTCACAAGAAAAATAGCAAAGAAAGCGTAACTACTAGATAGTAAATTAGGTGTTTTAGACACCTATCACACACTTTCACGAGACAATGAGATATGGGCGCCTACACCGTCATGTCGTCTACACACATGCACGATCGGCCCTGTCAAAATTGTATCCCAAGCTTGGATTTGACCAAGCTGAAGAGTGATGCTTGCGCACCTCTTCAAAAACCCTAATTCCATCAACGGTCGCAGATGAGTGTCTCAAATATCATCTCGTCCGTACAACTTCACAGGCTTGGTTATACAACCCCAGTCGGGAGTTAATTGGTCGGAGGCGTCATGGTGATCACCACCCGTCACTCTACCACATCATGATGCAGTACCTGCATAGAATACACACGATACTTCACAAGTATCGATTTCCTAAATAACTTAGTTATTTAGTCTAGCATTACATGCTACTTTCTGTGGGTCCCACGATCCACACACTCGAGATATCAATCATGTCACAAACTGGGGGATACATACTGGGGTAATGGTCTGGCGGTTTACAGCGTGCAGCGTGCAACACGCCATCACAAGAACGTGTTAGGAAGTCATGGACGGTTAGAGATGACAGGAGAAGTGGGCAAGACTAGTCGTGTAACACCAACACACAACTCCACTACTCCACTACTCCATCACTCCATCACTCCACTTCCTCCACTTCCCACGAGAGACGTGAATAAGGCTCAAATGACTTGTATAAATAGGTTCTCCTCCCTATTTCCAAAAAAAAAGGACAACAAGAACAAGTCCAAACAACATAGGCAAGTGTTGATACCATCGTATTCAAACACCGGGACTGATAGCTTACATCCTGCAAGCCAGTTCAGCTTTCTGATACAAGTCATACATATCCAACACCTTCACAATCTCAACACTTTCTTCGCTTCCCTCCCTAAGATCAACCCCATCTCCTTCACTTTGTGACCGAAACAAGTCTGGAACGACCATTTCTTGGTTTAGGCCGGATTTGCACAGATTGATTTCTCGAATCTACAAGCACTCCCATGTAGTGCATTTGTATAAGGTTTAAACTCATTTCTCATCCACACACCCCAAATTACCAAAACCGGCAGAGATAGTTTTCATCCATAAACAATTGGCGACCACAGCGGGAGGTTAATCTCTCGGTTGTAAAGTCAATTTCTTCAATACCATTCAATCAATTTCGAGATGGTTGGTCTTAGGACCACCTCGACGGTCTCAAATACTGATAGTTCCTCCAACGGAGATACCCCTCCTCCTAACGGCGTATCTGACGGCATGATCAGGAGATTTCCAACATTAAACGAACTAGCACGGGTACAAGAGATTCACACGAAGAACATGGAGCTAACCAAAGAAGCGGTAAACGGCATACTTGATCTCCTCATCAAGATGGCATTAGAGATGAGCGTTCCGGAGACCTTTATACCGGGGACTAGTTCCCCTCAGATCAACAGTTTTACTACGAACCAGAGGCCAGTGGATCAAGAAGCGGCATATCTAGTGGAAAGCTTGTGTGAACTCTTGCACCTCTCGATGAATCAACGGGCAGAGACGTTTGCTGCAGTTAATAAAATAGCTCTGGACGTACACCTGACTCCTTCTCGTCTAGAAATATTAACTGCATCGGAAACATCTGTAAATAATGTTACATTTACAGAAGACGACATGATGGCAGAGGAAGGTCACAACCGGGCCGTACATGTTACCGCACACATCAAGGGTTCAGAGTTCAGGAGGGCCCTCGTCGACACAGGAGCATATTCGAATGTGATTACTCTCAAGACTCTCAGGACAGCCAAGGTTAGCCCATGCAAGATTGTACGGCAGCCCACCACGATGACGGACTTCGAAGGAAACTGGACCAGACATACGGGTATGTCAATCAATTTATCGGTATGACCCGTTCGACCAAAAGCAAAATTTGAAGTCATAGAAAAGGAGACGGACTACCATATGATACTAGGGAGACCGTGGCTTCATGACAACAAGGTCATTCCTTCAACGTATCACCAGTGCTTGAAGACCATGCTAAATGAGTAAGTCATCCGTATTCATGCATCATTTATCCGTACACACCAATATACGGAGTGGAGCTGTTCGAGCCAAAAGATACTCCGCAGGGAAGATCATACAAAGTCATGTGCACCCCACTACCCACGTGGGATTCAATCCAGGAAGAAGACCGGCTTGCATCACTCGAGGCCAAGCACCACGACACGCCTTCTCTGACGAGGCGTCCATCTTTATCCGATGAAGCTTCAACCCACGCTCACACCAAAAGGGAACGCATTTTCGAGGCGAAACGTGATCATAAGGGGAAGACAATATACCGGCGCCGCTGTTAGCAATTAGCAGGAGAGACTGGCACCCAGTCTCTCCGCCCAATTCAATGCTGCAAGAACGACGAAATACAAGAGGAGGTATTGGATGCCCCGCGACAACTACAAGATGGAACCAATTCCACGACTAACGAGCTCGAGATTGTTAACATCGGGAATGAAGAATCTCTCAGGCTGGTCTCTATCAGTTCGACTCAGTCCACAGACGAACGTGCGAGTCTTGTTCAACTACTCAAGGAGTACCAAGATGTGTTCGCCTGGACATACGAGGAAATGCCTCGTATAGATGAAAAATTGGTCACCCATCACCTACATGTCATACCTAGATCCAAGCCAATCAAGCAATCTCCGAGGCAATTCGGACATGAAGTAGAAGAACAAATCAAGAACGAAATTCGAAGTTACTAGCTGCTGGCTTCATCAGACCTATTCATCATCCGACCTGGTTAGCTAATGTGGTCCCAGTAAAGAAGAAAAACGGACAGATTCGGTGCTGTGTGGATTTCAGAGACTTGAACAAGTGCTTCCCCAAGGACGATTTTCCTCTGACTAACATTGACATGTTAGTAGACGCCACTAGCGGACACGGCATGTTTTCCTTCATGGATGGTTACAGCGGCTACAATCAGATAAGGATGTATGAGCACGATGCAAGTAAGATAGCCTTCCGAACCCCTCTTGGCAATTTTTACTATACTGTTATGCCATTCGGTTTAAAGAACGCCGGCGCAACGTATCAACGTGCTATGACGGCAATCTTCCACGACATGATGCATAAACAAGTAGAAGACTATGTAGATGATATCGTGGTCAAGTCAAGGGCTCGAGCAGATCACACCAGCGTCTTACGGCAAGTGTTTGAGAGGTGTCGAGAATACAAATTGAAGATGAATCCTTTGAAATGCGCTTTCGGCGTCTCTTCAGGTAAATTTCTGGGATTCCAAGTAACTGCAGAAGGGATCAAGGTAGACCCGTCCAAGACTCAGGCTATCCTCACAATGCCTCCTCCACGAACTGTGAAGGAGCTCCAGAGTTTCATGGGCAAGGTGAACTACATTAGACGTTTTATACCTGGTCTAGCCCAACTTACCGCCTCATTCACCCCCTTGTTGAAGAAAGGAGCCGACCGTTTGGACCGCAACCCAACAAGAAGCTTTTGAAAGATTCAACGAATACTGTCATCTCCACCATCATGAAGTCTCCCCGCACAAGGGAAGCCGCTATATCTCTACACTGCCTTCAGTGACACCGCCGTAGGGGCTCTACTCGCTTCGGAAGAAGACGAGGGAATCGAACGTCCCATATACTATTTCAGCTAGAATATTAAGAGATGCTTGAACTCGGATATCCCAAAGCAGAGAAAGCATGTTTAGCTTTGATCCATTCCATTCAGAAGTTTAGGCATTACCTACTATCCAACAAAGTGATACTCGTGTCTAAATATGACCCTGCAAAGTTTTTACTTTCAAAGCCGGTCTTGACGGGAAGGACATGCAAGTGGCTTCTCCAAATGTCAGAGCTGGACATAACATGTACGTCACCTAGAGCTATCAAGGGTCAAGCAGTCGCGGACTTACTAGCAGCATTCCCTGGAGAAGGCACTACAGGGGCTCCACGAGGATCTTCCCGGAGAATTTCCGGACATCTCTGTTTTGGAAGAAGAAGTGTGGCTCTTGTATTTTGATGGCTCACTACCCCTAGCAGTATCTTGGAGGAGCGGGCGTGGTATTAGTATCTCCAACTCGGGGAAGTATTCTCACACTCCTTCAAGCTGGACTTCGAATGCACTAACAACTCAGCAGAGTATGAAGCCTTCCTCATAGGGTTGTCAATAGCCAAGCAAGCAGGAGTCACGCGTCTAGAGATAAGAGGTGACTCCAAGTTACCGGTGAATCAGATGAATGGGGTATACGCACTGAAGGAAGTAACGCTAGCTCCATATCGATTAGAAGCACAAAGGTTGCTAAACTATTTTGCTGATGCAACCATAACCCATGTCGGTCGCAGCAACAACAAACACTCCGATTGTCTAGCAACACTGGCTTCCAAATTGAAGTTCGAAGGTTTGGAAGAAACCCTGACAAGAAAGAGGAGAACCATAGAATCGACATGTCTATCACAATACAAAGACACCAAGACCGACGATTGGCGAACTCCGATCATTCAAGAGCTCAACAACTCACTCTCTCAAGGAAAGGTCAGTCTTAAAACCCTGCAGAACTTCTTCATGCTTCATGGTATGTTGTATTATTGGAACCCGGATGGTTCCCTGTCAAGATGTCTTGGGGATGACGAAGCACAACTACAGCTGAGTCGTGTTCACAATGAAATTTGTGGACAATCACTGGTGATAACGCTTTACCGACGACTTCAACTCCCGGGATATTGCGGCGGAGATGGAGACTCAATCCCAGACTACTTGAAGTCCCGCTCAAATTGCCAAGCACCGCCACATCAATTGGAAATTTTTAACGTGAACCACACCGGGACCGGAGAGAGCCATACATTAGTTATCTCCGTGACGGAACAACTCCTTCCAATCAAAAGGATGCTATCAAGATAAAGTAAAAGGCCAAGCGGTTCGTATTCCACGAAGGGATCCTGTATCGCAAGATCTTCGGAGGTGATCTACTACGATGCCTGGATGGGGAAGAAATCCTAGTCATGCTGAAAGAGACACACGAAGGAGAACATCAAGGGAAGAGGAAACTGTTTCTTCAGATACACGAGAAATACTATTGGCTGAGCATGGAGGATAACGCAGCCGCTTTTGTTCAAAGATGTCACAAATGCCAAATTCATGGGAACCTTGTTCATGCGCCTTTCACCCCTTTGCACTCGATAAGCAGTCCATGGACATTTTACAGATGGGGACTGGAAATTATCGGGAAAATCAACCCTCCATCATCAAAGCATCACGAGTACATCATAACTGCGACAAAATACTTCACCAAATGGGTAGAAGCCATTCCCTGCGAGGGGACTACAGGGAGCAACAATTGCGGCTTTCATTAAAGAACATATCATTTGTCGTTTTGGTGTGCCTAAACATATCATCACCGATAATGGCACTCCTTCGCCAATAAACAATGCGAGAGTTACTTGAAGAGTATGACATTAAACAGTCTTCTCCACCATCTACTATCCTCAAGGGAATGCAGACAAGCCAAAGTACCAACAAGACATTGATCCGGATCATCATCAAACAAGACATGATAATCCTAGAGAATGGCATGACCCGATTACCAATGGCGCTATGGGCATACCTGGACATCACCCGAAGCTCCATTGGAGTTTCCCCATACTCACTTGTTTACGGAGCGGATGCAATTCTCCCAGCAGAGATAAAAATCCCATCACCCGAGATTGCGGCGGCAAGAAACCGGATCCACTGGAACGAGGCTGAAGCCTCTAAATCTAGAGTAGCGGAGTTAGACACTCTGGATTTCAGAAGAAACAAAGCATAAGAACGCACTCAGGTGTACAAGAATAAAATTTCTAGGGCATACAACAAAACTGTGAAATCACGTGTTTTCAAAGTGGGAGATTTGGTTTTGAAAACGTCCAAACGCATCCAACAAGACATGTCCGCACCAAAATTCTCACCGAAATGGGAAGGTCCTTACACAGTCACCAAGGCTTACAATACTGGCTACTACAAGATCATTAAGGTGGACGGAGGCAAGATGGAAGCGGTCATCAATGGAAAATGGCTCAAGGCATATCATGCTTGACCATTGTCCACTCTGTCTTATGACCCCACAATACATACATTTATTTTCATTACATGTTTGAATCATCAATTATGGTCAGAGATGCATTAATGAAAAACCCGTTTCACCAATCAAAAACCAATGCAATTTATTCCGCAAGGATGTTCAAAAGAAAACTTTTGACATAAACGTCATTAACAAGGAGGGAGTAGAGCTGAATACGACTTAGAGGAGGCCATATAGAAGATTATAGTTCTTTGAGAGCATCATCTCCAGTCTAGCTTGATATCTTTCTGTCCTTTTCTTCAAGTCTTGTATTGCCTGCTCTACCTCCTTTGATTTCGCATCCAGAGCCTTCTCCTCTTCCAAGATATCTTTCGCAGCAGGAACAACGTTTACGAGGATACCAGCTCGATCAACCTTGATGATATCAAGACGCTGCCGCAACCATCCCACGTTGAACTCCATGGACTCGCAGGTAGATACCATCTTCTCCCACTTTTCGAGGCTTGATTCGGCAACGTTGCGGATAGAAATATTCTCCATCTCATCAATCATGGGAAGAAGGCAGTTTACCGCGGTGACCAAAGCAGATGAACAGTGCCAGACCACATTCCTGGTTGCGATATGGCCGTACTTTCTCCATAACTTTGTGTACAAACGCACAAACTCCTTCCGCACTAAGAATCCACCGACATCTCGGTAGCTGGAGGATAAACATTTCATGCGAACATCAAATGAAAGACCTGCATTGGGGTATTCATAAGATGAGATACCCAGATCAGCATCTTCGAGGTCCACAGGGGTAGGCGTGTTTGATTATGAAGGAAGATGACTGTTTAATTCGTCATCATCGATAACTGTCACACATGTTCCGGTAGGGTATCTCTGCAAGAATGAGAGGATTATTCACCTAATCATTATGAAGAACAAGCAATTGTTCAGAAGAGGAAAAAGAGACGAACCGGTATGATCTTCTTGACTCGGAGAACACGATCAATGGATTTATCATGAAGCTAAGACGCGGGTCGTGCGCGTTTAACGGAAGATCCTGGATGGTATGAAGAAGACGATCCACTGGTATTCGACATGATGAGGAAACGGAGTTTCTGCGAGAAATCCCTATTGTAAAATCGTAAAAGTGGTTAAAAATCTCTACACCTGCATATATGCTGAAGAAACCCTAAAACGATTACGGCGCGCGATATATGGGGATTCAACACCGACCAAGTCAGGCTTTCTTTTGAAACCTAATCAAGAATCAGAAGAGCATCTGGATACGAGCGATTCAACCAGCAGTGTGTAAGCACCCACGCCCGGAATCCCAGTAGAAGAAGAATCTTATCCCTAACTCAAACACCTAAGGGAGGAAGTCGATCCATCAAGGCCTGTGGTCACGCACGTATGGAGGATTTCCCATGATTAGTCAGAATCCCTCCAGGTAGACTTCCTTTATCTTGTCTTCTTATGTTTGTATATGTCACCATCTCATGCCTACCCCACAATAGTGTAACCATTATGTGCTAGGCAGGGGACTTAATGTTGATGGTGGATTTTCATTTAAGACTAAAATTGTAAAGGCCAAAATTATGCGCTAACATCTTGCAAAAGACAAAGCCATTAATAAGTGATGAATACTTCTTCACTTTACTAATTCACCTAGAATAGAGCATGTTGCAACAATCCCAGTATTCTGTGAATTAAATACACAAATTCATCCAGGTTGGAGCATGTAGAAACAATCCTATATACCCTGTGAATTTACAGCATTATTAATTAATGCATGACCAGCCTCGTATTTCCTGTACTCATTACCGGTGCGGCATGACGACTGAGTGTTGTTCTCAGAAAAGCAACACGGATCTCCAAGCATTAATAATGAAGCATGTACGAAATACCCATACAGGCTACAACTCTCGGTGTGTTATACTAACCCGATTGAGCACATTTGAACCTGAACTGACCGTATCAGTCTCAGAAACGATCACGACCATCCAACTTCACCAGCATGATTGGATGGCTTAGATTGGATCCATGAACCCAAGCAGGTATTGGAATATTCACTACCGACCCAACGCGGGCCCGCATGGTCGGTCTCCCTTGCCAAACCGTCCAAACCAGAGCAGTATGGACTAGAAACCCTAAATTAGGGTTTGCGGCACATTACATGTATCTCAAAACAGTCTCAACCATCCATCTTCGCAGGCATAGATGGAGGGTGTAGATGTAGATTCAAAGAGCCCAGAGCATGTCAACACAAACACCGTGGGCCCGCCTACATACCTGACTAATCGGTCAGGACCAACTATAGTTGGTCGTTCTAGTTCGTGCGCCCAAACAAGGCATGACGCACGGCCGGTGAAACCCTAATTAGGGTTTGAACAATCACGAACGTCCATCTTCTCCTGCACGAATGAAGGGTCCAGGATCAGACTAAGCAGGCCCGGTGCACACTAACATGACCACCGTGGGCCCATCTATCTCCACACCCGATCGGCCAAGGCATATCATGCCTGGTTGCCTCGATTCGCATGCCCGAACTAGGCATGGTCGCACCTCCCAATTTCAAACTAATCTCGACCACTCAACTTTTCCGGACAAATTGAGTGGCTTAGATCACGTTTCTATGGGATGTTGAGATATGGACGTGTATACCAGCTCGCCGTCTGTATACCATACTAATCGAACAAGACCGACCAAGCTTGGTCGTCTTGAAACGCGCGCCCGAAGTGGGCATGATGCGCGGCTTTTGCGACACCAGGTTTCTGTTGCAAATTGATCTCGACGACTCAACTTCGCCGGACAAATTGAGTGGCCCAGATCACACTTTCACGAGACAATGAGATATGGGCACCTACACCGTCATGTCGTCTACACACATGCACGATCGGCCCCGTCAAAATTGTATCCCAAGCTTGGATTCGACCAAGTCAAGAGTGATGCTTGCGCACCTCTTCAAAAACCCTAATTCCATCAACGGTCGCAGATGAGTGTCTCAAAGATCATCTCGTCCGTCCAACTTCACCGGCTTGGTTATACAACCCTGATCAGGATTTAATTGGTCAGTGAGGCGTCATGGTGATCACCACCCGTCACTCTACCACATCATGATGCAGTACCTGCATAGAATACACACGATACTTCACAAATATCGATTTCCTAAATAACTTAGTTATTTAGTCTAGCATTACATGCTACTTTCTGTGGGTCCCACGATCCACACACTCGATATATCAATCATGTCACAAACTGGGGGATACATACTGGGGTAATGGTCTGGCGGTTTACGTGCAGCGTGCAACACACCATCACAAGAACGTGTTAGGAAGTCATGGACGGTTAGAGATGACAGGAGAAGTGGGCAAGACTGGTCGTGTAACACCAACACACAACTCCACTACTCCATCACTCCATCACTCCACTTCCCACGAGAGACGTGAATAAGGCTCAAATGACTTGTATAAATAGGTTCTCCTCCCTATTTCCAAAAAAAAGAACAACAAGAACAAGTCCAGACAACAGAGGCAAGTGTTGATACCATCGTATTCAAACACCGGGACTGATAGCTTACATCCTGCAAGCCAGTTCAGCTTTCTGATACAAGTCATACATAGCCAACACCTTCACAATCTCAACACCTTCTTCGCTTCCCTCCCTAAGATCAACCCCATCTCCTTCACTTTGTGACCGAAACAAGTCTGGAACGGCCATTTCTTGGTTTAGGCCGGATTTGCATAGATTGATTTCTCAAATCTACAAGCACTCCCGTGTAGTGCATTTGTATAAGGTTTAAACTCATTTCTCATCCACACACCCCAAATTACCAAAATCGGCAGAGATAGTTTTCACCCATAAACACCAGTATTCCATGTATCACAGTTAAAACTGAAGTTAGGTCCTACTACTGTTGTTGAAGCTACATTGCCTACCATTATTGACTATGACAAATGGGAACCAGAAGAAATTTTAGATAGGAAAATGTATAAGAAGGGAAACCGAGCTGCTACAAAGTGGTTAATCAAATGGAAGGGTCACTCAAGAGATGATGCAACTTGGGAAGATGCTTATGATATCATTGCGCGCTTTCTGGAGTTGGAGGCTTGGGGACAAGCCTTGTTTCTGGCAGGGTGGGATGTTGCGATGCCAACTCTTACTTCCTTTATTACAGTTAGCTTATTAGCTTAGTATTTGATTTCTTTACGTATTTAGTATTCAGTATCCTAGTTTACAAGTTTCCTTAGTTAGTTTGCTTGCTTATCAAGTTTATTCATCTATATATAGCTCGAGCCTAAGCTTGTAATGAATCCGTTATCATATTAAGAAGTTTGTTTAGTTTATTCTACAAGGCAGAGGCTGTTCACCCCAGAACAAAGGGCTTTATCCCCTGTTTCAAGTTCTTTTACAACTTTATTCCAGTGACAAAGCATAGAATCCTAACAGTTGCTGGGGGCTATGATGTTTTTTTGTTTATCCTTCACAGAGGCCCACCTAGGCGTCCTCAATCTGTATTTCTTTTTTCTGTTTGAATGAAATTTATCCTTTTAAGTAAAATAAAAATAAATGTTGCTTCCTAAATGGCATATATATATATATATATATTGTTGATGACCTGCATCAATTTTTCGTTAGTATTTCAATAACGGTTCACAGAGTTATGCTAGGGGTGCATATCTTTTTTGGTGCACATGCGTAACTGTCTCTGTGAATCCTAATCACCCTTGCAATTTTTTTGTTTTATCTGAATGTAGTGTAAGTACTAAGTAGTCGGAAATGTATGCGATAGGTCAACACTAATAAACAACTAACAACCAAGTGACGTTTTTTCGAATATTTTTATTTTTCATAACTTAGCCCCTAAAAAAAAGAATAGAAAAAAAAAATTAAACGCAAATATGCATGATTTATAAAGAAAATACCATTATTATCGGGGTTAATATCACATCAGGGTTTTGTTTCAGAAATTAAAATGTACACCTAACTATTGTAGCAAATAAATAAATAAATGCTTCAAAAATAAAATAAAAATAAAAATAAATAAATAAAATAAACGTTCTACACTCGATATTGGAGTCTATATCATATTCAAATAGGTAGTTACTTGTTACGGTTAGATCCATTTTTAAAAATGAACTTTTTCATATTAGCCCGAAACAGGCCAAATTAAAAAAGTAAAGTACTTCTTTTTTTTAAACGGAGGGAGTTATACTCATCAATTTCAAGGGTGCTTAAATACAATTTGTATTTAAAATCACTTCCAAGTTGTTGGCCACTAGACTGAAAAAGATCATGGATACATTCATAATTCCTTATCAAGCAGCTTTTCTCTCATCTAGGTTAATAGCTGATAATATAGTTGAACGAAAAAACTTTTCTCTCTCCTTACAAACCCTAAAGAAATAACAGAGAACCACCGCCGCTGCCCTCTTCTTACTCAGATCTAGTCCTTTAGGAATCCGTTTGTAGTCTTCACCTCTCTTTCTTTTAGCATTAGTCTTGCAAGTTTACTTCGTTTTTGTTGATTTTTCCCCCCTTCTCAAAACCCTAAATCAAAAATCCTCCATGAATTTCTGCATCTTCTCTAGCTAAACTTCAATTCCGCCGGCCCTGAGATGCTGTAGGTTATATTAGCTATTACATGAGTGGTTTGATCATGTTTTCGTCTCTGAATTGATGGATTGGTTACAATTGCCCTGATTTGGGTTCTGCTGGAGATTTGTTTTCAGGACTTTGGAGATGATTTTAAAATCTGTCCGGCATATGTCCTCATCCGCGTCATCCTATTCCTGGGTATGCTTCTTCAGGTAACATAGTTCAACCCATCGGATGGTTTTTCTTCCAAAATATTTGAGGAACCATTTTCCTTTGAGGGAAAGTTGATCTGGTATTGCTATTGATTATTTCAAATCTTTCATATCCATCTTAATGTTGGCATTAACCCCATAGATTTTAATACCCCGCCATATTTTTCGATCAAACCTTTGATTACCATTTACAAGCTTCCTTTCCAATCCTTTTATGATTAACCCTTATTCAGAAAGCCCAGTTTGCTTTTTTGCCTGTTTTACCTTCTCTTAGTTTTTGGTGTTCTTCTTGCTATTTGTGTCCTGTCTTGGACTCGTGTGGTTGCCGGTTTTCTGGTCTCGTATGCCTCTATTTGATTTTGTTGTGCTCTGTATTGGTAAGGCAAGTTTTTCTGTTGCCGTGTTTTAACTGCCTTGATTTATGTCCAGTGTAGTTGCAGGAAATCCTACACTACACCCCTCACAAGAATCTATACAATCAAATCATTTTTGGATGAACAATTGTAATTCTTATTGATTAAACTCTTAAAATGCTTACAAGATGAAATGGAAATCAGTTAAAGAATTACAATCACTCTATATTTTCTCTCTCTTAATGACTTGCCCAACACTCGAAAAAAGATCTCCCTCTCAACAGACTTGTTCAACTCTTTATATAGGGTATTACATAGTGGATGACAGCTAAGCTGTCCTTTATTTTCGGGAATGTCTTGCGAAATATCGCAAGTGTACAAATATATAATCTTGCAACTCTCCTAGATCTCGCTAGGTCTTCACATCTTTCTCGTGTTTTGGTCGTCGTCATTCATTGCGTCATTTATATTACTCATCTGCGATACCTTCGCAATGCTATCGTTTATTGATCTCGCGAGGTATTGATGTCGCGATATTCTGATCCTACATCTTGCATCTTCTCATGTCTTCTCTGCGAAGAAGAGAATGTCATGAGAACTAGTATTTTTGAAATGCCACAACTATTCATCTTTATCTGTTTTTGATATGACCCCGTACTTTTACACATAATTTATTACACGTGTTTCTTCTTCCGCTCTTTTCTTGATACGTCTCTTTCAACTGTTTATTCTTGACCATTCACGTCTCCTCTCGCATTAAATGCATTTATCTTCTCGAGAATTCTTCTCTATATATAGTTTTCTCACCCTCCTCTTCTTCTTTTTTACTTTCTCTCTGCAATTTTTCTTCAATTCTCCTCCTCTGCAATTTACGTTTCTGCTATTGTAAATCTTCCTTTTCTTCTTTTTCTTGATCTTCAATTCTCTATTCATTCCCATATTCTGAGAATGGCTCCATCTGGTCGTAGATACGAAATCCTTTTGGGTGAAACTCAAAAGGATTTACAAGAGAAGGGTTTCACCTTATCCACTATTCCCAATCAAGAATCTTCATCTATTCTTTCTGCAAAATTGTTTACTGATCATCATTGTGATGATCAGAAAATCATAATTTCGCTAGGTCAGCTCCTCGCAGGTCTTCCCATTCCTCTCTATAATCCCGAATTTCCCTTGTTCTATGAAATTCTTTCTCATGAGAAGTTCTCGCGAGCTATCTATCAATTAAGTGGGGATTGCATCCGTTTAATGCTTGAATTCGCCAATCGTGGCGTTGGTAAGGGATCTCTATATCCTGATAAAGTCAGAGACCCTAAATTCGCAAACTTAGAGATAGTTGCTGAAAAGTATTCAGTAGAAAACTTTTTTGAAAATTATGAAGTGATAAATATGAAGAACGATATGTCTCGTTGGGTGCACGGTTGAAAAGAAAAGAGAACATTCCTAGCGACAAGATACTCAGGCAAGATATCGATTGGCATTCTCGCAAGAACAATGTTCTCGCCATTCCAAAGACGACAAGTGGTGCGTCTTTCCGCTATTTTTGAACGGACCTTACATTTCAGGTTCCAATGTACTCCCTGCGAATCTCGCAAATTATCATCATTGGGTATTTAATTAGCCCGGGAAAGCAAAAGAGGTATATTTCCTAACTTTCACTTATTTTGCAATCTTCACTTCCTCTTATATCTAATCTTGCGAACTTTTTAGATCACCAAATTGAGAAGAAGTTACGAAAGGAATCCAAAGGCGAGTACCACAGCGATACTCCGTTCAATCACGGATGAAGTAAGAAATATTTTCTTTTGCTATTTTTAACTGTATTGTTGCCTCTGTTTCTTATCTTCATTCGTGTGTAAAGATTGGTGTTGAAGTTGCCGGAGAAGAAACTTCTGAAGCTGCGAAGGCCAAAGGAAAGGGTAAAGGTTCTCTTCGCAAGGGGAAATCCACTGCTCCACCTTCTAAAAAACGAAAGATTCACTCTTCTTCTCGCTCAAGTCCTCTATCCAAATGAGAGTTCGATGAGGATGATGACGAAGTTAATATTTCTTTTGCGAAGGAGGATCATCTAACTGAATCCCCCATGGCGCTACTGTCTAATATCTTCTCAGATTCCATGCAAGGAATTGGAGATGATCACCTTTCTAGTACATGCGAAGCTCTCGCAAATATCTGTGATGCTTCCTTGCTAGAGGGTAACGATTCTCTCCAAGGGGTTCCCAGATCAGTGACTCCCAGCTTCTTAAATGCACTTGGTGCCTTGGTACATCTGTATTTCTTTATTTCTTCATAATTTTGATTTTAAATCATATCTTGATAATTTCTTTTTCTTTCTTTGTAGTCCGGGAGAGCTCCCTTTGTTGTTGCCTCAGATCTTGAAAAAAGACGCAACACTCTTCACAAGAAAAATCTTCAACTTAGCAAGAAGAATGAAGAGTAAGAAAGTGCAGCTGCGGTTCTTCGCGAAAGGATTTAACAACTGGAAGCTGAATCTTCCACACGAAGAATAAAATATCTAGCCTTCAAAGTGCTAATCAAAGAACTCTACGGTATAAGATTCTTCTTTTTCCTTGTTTTTATTCTCACATTTATTTTTCTTTATCGACATATCATTTTCGCAGACATTTATAATCTTTCTGATGAAGCCATCCTTCTTCACTCATTTCCCGAGCCTATGGATAGTGATGCTCTTCTTGCTCATCTCAACGAATCTTTAAACAGTTCTTTGAATAATAAAATTAGATCTCTTCCATTAAACGAACTTCGAACCAGATTTCACCTCTTAGAAATTGATCATAGATCTAGTTTAGGTTTAGCCAACCGATTTAAACATCTATACCTTAGTTCCCATGAGAAAACTAATATTTTAAGGAAGAAAATTAGTAACCTTATAGATGACAAAGATAGCATTGCTAATCAAGGTGCCCAAGCATTAGCGAGATTTCAAAAACTCTTCTTGAAGTCTAAGTTGAACGGGATGAATCTCTTCGCCAAAATGCCATACTTAACGAGAGAGAGAATCAAATTCGTTCTCTTCTTCTCATAAATAGTGACGATGAATTCGCTTGGGCTGCGAAAGTTCTAGATAATGCCAGAAATAACTTAGGTGTTAACGTTAGCCTTCACGCTGAGCATACTTCCTTGGTTAAAGATATGATTTCTGACAGAGAAGGTTGTTAACTGTTCTTCTTTACTTTACCGCTTCTTTTTTGTGAAATTGCTATTAAGTTACTAATTCATTGTCATATGTTCGCGAGAGGTTTGAGAAGAGGTTTCAGACAAGAATTAAAGAACTTGAATCTGAGAAAGCACAACTTCCAAAGGACTTCTCTCTTCGCAATGACAAATATTCCAAGTTGAAGAAGCAACTACAAACTACTGTAACGAATTTCAAGAATGATGTTGTCCGCTTTCGCAATCAAACTATTAGGACAAGCTGTGATGACCACAGTATTCCTCTTTCTTCATATCCTTGTCTTCTTGATGAGATTCCTGAAAATATGCCTTCCTTGGATGTCTCTGATAGCAATGCTAGCGAAGAAGAGGAGTCCGATGAGGATTCTGATGAAAAAGAAGAATGAACTAAGAAATAGCTCCACTTTCTTCTTTCTCTTCTTGTAATATCTGTACATTTATCCTTTTAGTCTCCCATTTTTGTAATTTCTTACTGTAAATCTCTTGAACCTTCAAATACGAGTTCTACTTTGTTGTCCCTTTCCGCACATGTTAAAAGAACAATTCTTTTTTGCAATACAGTTAATCAGTACTATGAGTGCTTAAGTCTGTCATATGAAAATAAATAACAAGTTTATATCCTATTCATTCCCATATTTGCCTATGTTATTTGTTTTCAAATGAGAGATTTAATCGAGAACCTTTAAGTAATAATATGCCTCAATTTCGCAATTGTTGTTGCTAAGTCTTCGCAAGCAAATTTTTCCTGGTTGTTTCCATGTATATACTCGCAAACTTATTTGTTTGCATATAATCATTTTCGCAAGCTTATTTACTTACTCATTTTCTTGTGTGGTCTTATTTTGCCTTCCTAGTTAAAGGTCTTATTGCGCCACCCCTCGTCATTGCGACAAAATCGCAGGACGTCTTTACATTTTCATTTAATGACCCATTGATCTTGCCTTATCATTTCTTTAGTATTGTTGCCTCTGCAGGATAATTTTATTGCAACAATATGACAGGCCTAAACTTTCTTGCGAAGATAAAGCCCCATGACATTGCCGTCTTGCGACGAAATCGCAGGACGTCTTTACATTTTCATGTAAAGACCCATTGATCTCGTCTTATCCTCGCGTTAGTATTATTGCCTCTTTAGGATCATCGCACAAATATGACAAGCCTAAATTTTCTTTCGAAAATAAAGCCTCATGACATTTGCGTCTTAAGACACTTATCAGCTCCCTAATGGAGGGTGCCGCCCTTATCATCTCCCTGATTGCCCCTTCAAGGAGGCGTACATCGGCCATACAAGACTAGCTCCTCCCATCCGGTCTTAACAACAACCAGTTGTTTTTGCAGCCTCTTATCCCTTATACCTATAGGGCTTATGGTTACGAGACTGCACCCTAAGTGTAGTTTTCTTCAGGCCGAGTGCAGCATGTGCCAAGACTTTCCAAGAATGGCCGAGACACTTCAAATGCCCCAGGCACTCTTGGCTCAACCGTGTACCTTGGCGCCTTGGTCATACACTGACTCCTTGGAAGAGACCCTCGGTCATCCAACCAGGGTATAACCTTATATATATATAGTTGGAAATCCAAGGTATCTCCCCCGGATGGGCTTTATTGACCCCAAATTTCCATGACTCAGGTTCCAGGGGCGGTGTAACCTTTTCCCTGAGCTATGTCAAGAGATACACCCTTATATGACGCACTTTAGGTCTTACATTTGCCTCTTGCAAAATATCATTCGCGAACTAGGGTGTACGCCATAAAGGTTCGTCCCATTCGTATATATCATTTATTTTTGATTATTTCTTCTCATTATCTTTGCGAAATTATCGCATAGTCTTACTTTGTTTGCTGTGATCTCGCTGTAATTTTTTAACCAGATTGTCATATATTATGTCTCGCGAGAGACTTTCGCCAACCCCTTCTTCGATCGTCATATTCTTTGTACTTTTGACATGTCTTTGTCACTCAAAACATTTTTTTAACACCTTTCACAAATCTAAGATCAATTATTCATTTCTTATATCTCTTACTTCTGTTACTCTCTGCCTCTTCATTTAAATTTCCTGATATTGCCTTCCCTTTTGCGAAACCATCGCAATTTCCAACTGTCTTCATGCATTGGTTTCGCAGTGTATCTTCATCTCTCACTTCTATTGATTCCACCATCAGTCTTTCCCTTCTTTGTTCTTCTTTGATGTTCTGCTTCCAGTTCTTCTTTTGAGCAGCCCTTTCCTCGCAAGATTCCACATCAACTTCATAGCACTTTTTTCCCTCAGCCCAATCTCCTTTTATAACTCCAACACCACTGGGATGAGGAAATTTGATGCACTGGTGGTAAGTCGATGCTACACCCAAGATCTCATGTAACCAATATCGCCCAATTAATGCATTATAGGGGGACTCCACATCGACTATGCAAAACAAAATTTCAGTTGATAACCCTTTCAGTGGTATTCACATATGATCTTCTCATTTAGGTTTATTGGCAGTACCATTAAAACCATAAATCTTATAAGTTGAAGGTATCAGATCTTCGTCTTTCCCCCCATAGTCTTGTAAGTATGGTAAAAAAGGATGTTTACAGAGCTTCCAGTATCAATTAAGATTCTATTGATTGCCCATGAATTTTCCGCTTCATCATCTTCATCATCAACAAGTTTTGGGTTAATCTCCAATCTTACCACTAATGGACTGTCATGCATCTCTCCACCCTCAGGTACCTCTTCTGCGGTAAAAGAAATAATCTGTGTTTGCCATTCCTTTAGTGGCGATGTCTTCGCGATGTTCATTACTTCTCTATTGTCGCATCTCTTGCGAAAACCCTCATCGAGAACACTATCATGAAAATCTTCAATTGTCCTGTACGAATGTATGATAGAGTTGCAGAACAAGTTTTTGGCTTTCGCTCCAACTTCTACTACAAATGTTTCTTTCCCTTTTGTTGTGTTTACTCTGTGAATTTCTGGTGGTGGTGGTAATGGTTGAGTCTTCACTTCACATTTTAATAAATGATTTAGCTTCCCTTGGTCTATCATTCTGAGGATGATTCTTTTTATGTTTCTGCAATCATTTGTTAGGTATCCATGAAAATGGTGATAGGAACAGAATTCATGACTTCTATTACCCGGAGGCGGTTCATTCCCGATGTTCCATGGTGCAGGTATATTTTCCATCAGGATTATAGCTTCCCATATCTTCTCCACACTAGCATTCAGTGGGGGCATCTTGATTTCCTCCCATACTACCCTATGACCTTGCTGCCCTCTATGATAATTCTGCCTCTGACCTCCGTAAGTTTCTTGCGGCTGATCAAGTCTTTGAATTTTGCTATTTCCGCCACGGTTATAGAAGTTTCTCTCTCTTTCAAATTCTTCCTGATCATGACTTCCCATGGCTACTAAATTTCGCTGACCATCATCCGTTACCATTTCTTGTTGACCCTGCGAGGTGCTCGCCACTGTGTTTATCAATTAAGGTAACAAACTTGCATTCACGTCTCTTGAACTTGCATTCGCAACAGGGTATGATTCCATCTCATTTTGCTTTTCCTCTAGAGCAATGTACTCCTCCTGAAGTTCTCGCAACTCAGTCATTGTGATTGTATTCTTGATTCTAAAAACCTGAATGTATAACAGATTGGTTGCGAACATAGCGTTAATGAATGATAAAATGAGATATCTCTCATCCACACGACCAGCCATATCGCTACACATTGTCTTCCACCTCACGGTCAGATGTTTCAAACTTTCGCCAACCCTTTGTTTTAACCCAAATACATCTTCAATACCCGGTCGCGAGGAATTATTACTTATGTACGCCCCTAAAAATATAGCTTGTAAATGGTTGAATGATGTGATTGTGTTTCTTGGTAAACCTTCAAACCATTTCTGCGCTTCTCCTGTCAAACTTGATGCAAAATACTTGCACAATATAGCGTCATGATTTTCCCATTGTAACATGCATCTCACATAAGCTTTGATGTGTTGTATTGCACAAGTTGTTCCATCAAAAATGATGGTTAACGCATGTAAATTACACTTTGGGGGTATTCCTCCTAGTTGCACTTCTTGTGTAAATGGAGTTTTCGCAGCTTCTTCGATGGCCTCATCCAATTGTCTCTTTCCTCATCCCCTTTTCTTGTTCAAAGATTCCTCTCATTTCTCGCAATTCTCTCAGGATTTGTTCATTTACATCAGAATTTGGATCCACAGGTCTTTTTAGTTTCGCCTCTCTTCTCCTGTGTTCATGTCTTCTTTGACTTTCTTGTTCATCATTCCCTTCTCGTCTTTCTCTGCGATCTTCTCCTTCATCTCTTTCACGAATTCACACACTGTTATATCTATCATTTTCTCTTCTTTGCTGCCTATCGGTTCTCCTTTGTACTCTTTCATATTCTTCATTGATATTACCATGTTGCGATTTTGTTCTCGCCTTCTTTCTCGATTATCATGATTATTCTGGCGAATTGCTTCTTGTAACTCCTCTTCTTCCATTTCTATTCTCAATCTTTCTCTTTCGCAAGCTAGACGTGCTTGCTCAACATAGTGTCTTTCAATTTCATCTTCAATTTCTTTTTGCTTCCTCTGTCTTTCTCTCCCATGCAATATTCTTCTTCATTCTTCCTGATTTTCTTCGTCATTTGGATTATTCCGCCCCCGTCGCTTCCTATTTCCTTGATTTCCATCATTTCGCCCATTTTGAAGAGCCTCGGGACGTGGGATATAACGATCTTCTATTATTTCTCTTCTTTCGCAACGTTCTTCGTCTGGATTTTGCACTTCCTCTCGATTTTCTTCATTAACATTTTCTATAGGTAAAGTTCTTCTTCTCTCCTCTCTAATTGATCTTGAGCTTGACCTTGTAGTGCTTCTCGACCTTCTGTTTTGTAATCTCATATTTTCCATCCTCAACTCATGATTTTGCCTTGTTAAATTTGCACGTTCCTCTGCCTCTAATCGTCTTTCTTCATGTATTGTTTGTCTCAATGTCTCTAATGCTGCGACCTCTTCATTTCCATGAATTATTTCTCCAATCACTTCTCGATCTCTCTCCTCTTGTCCATTGTTTATCAGTTGCTGTTCTTCTCCCCTTTCGTCCACAGAATCTGATCTCCAAGTATGCACACTTACTCTATCATAATCCACAGTTCTATTCGGTACCGGTTGAATTGGTGATTGAATTTGATTTTCTTCATTATTTCTTGTGTTCATTCTTGAGGATTCTCCCATTTCATTTCTCCTTTCTCCAGCAAGTCTTCTACTCCTTCTAACAGTTGTTGGTTGTTCAGATGCATATCTTCTTCTAGCCATTTCTCAATTTCAGTAAGTTGTTGAGAATTAAATGAAATTCCTTCCCTATTAATCCAAATTCTTTCAAATCACGGTGTTAATCTTCACTCTCTCCATGTTTCTAGCGCCAATATGTAGTTGCAGGAAATCCTACACTACACCCCTCACAAGAATCTATACAATCAAATCATTTTTGGATGACCAATTGTAATTTTTATTGATTAAACTCTTAAAATGCTTACAAGATGAAATGGAAATCAGTTAAAGAAATTCAATCACTCTAAATTTTCTCTCTCTTAATGACTTGCCCAACACTCGAAAAAAGATCTCCCTCTCAACAGACCTGTTCAACTCTTTATATAGGGTATTACATAGTGGATGACAGCTAAGCTGTCCTTTATTTTCGGGAATGACTTGCGAAATATCGCAAGTGTACAAATATATAATCTCGCAACTCTCCTAGATCTCTTTAGGTCTTCACATCTTTCTCGTGTTCTGGCTGTCGTCATTCATTGCGTCATTTATATTACTCATCTGCGATACCTTCGCAATACTGTCGTTTATTGATCTCGCGAGGTATTGATGTCGCGATATTCTGATCCTACATCTAGAAAATTCGTGTTGGTTTGTTTTTATGAGGAATGTTTCTCCAGTTTTTCTCGTTGTTGGGTTTATGGGGTTATCATGTTTTATTTAAATTAGCTGACCTGTTTTTGGATCTGTGTCTGGTAACATCTTAAAGGTACAAAAGTGGCAACTGTTTTTCACATTCAACGATCTTCAGTTACCTATGAGGGTTTTTGAAATGTTTTTGTTAAGTGTTAATGTCATTAAGTGCCTGCGAACATTAAGAAATATTTTAACCATCAATACCCATATCCAGTGTCTTTTGGTTTGCATATTCTGATGTTAAATGTTAAAGATGATGGTTTGTTGTCTTTGAGGGTTGGGGTTTATTCTACCAAATTCATTTGAACTTATTATATTTTTGGGAGCTCATCTAATGCTTAAGGTTAAGCATCAATTAGAGAACTCTCCATCACTTTAAAACATGATCAAAAAGATTGAACTCCAATGGAAGATTTTGAGTTCAATTATTACTACTGTAACTTATTAGCATCTCTTCTCGGGTTGGTGGATACAACATCTTCTCGGGTCGGCTTGATCTCGAAGGTTGAGTTAGTTTGGATACACCATTTTTGTGTATCGAGCTTGTGAGAAGCTAGGTCCTTGAGTGTACGATCAACCATTGCTTCTTCTTCTATGTCCGAATCTGCGAACTCACTTGATGAAGAAGGAGGAAGCGGAGTGTTAACCGCACGAATAAAGTCTTTTAGTTGAGTGCCGGATCGAAGACGTATTGGACTCGGTCTGCCCTCTTTAAGCATTCACCAAAGACCTGAAACAAGATTCTCAAAAACTAAGTTAGATACGATATAGAATCTAACAAAGCAAGAATAAGGCAAAAAGAAAAATAAAAACAACTAAAATCGTCCATTTGCTTCCCTAAGAAGCGCGCCAAAATTTGATGCGTGTCGTAACCACAACAAATTAGTGAATATTTTTCCACTCAATTAACAAGTAATATGGTGGTAGTTAAGTTCGTTCCCACGAGGAGCAAGAGGTTTTAGTTGTTTAATTGTCACAAAAAGGGGGGTTTGAATATACTAATTCTCATGACGTTCTCTTCTTCGCAGAGAAGACATGAGAAGAGGCAAGATGTAGGATCGGAATATCACAACACCAACATCTCTGCGAAATCCATAAACGACACATAGCGAAGGCGTCGCAGACGAGTAATATAAATGACGCAATGGATGACGACAGCCAAAACACGAGAAAGATGTGAAGACCTAGCGAGACCTAAGAGTGTTGCGAGATTATATATTTGTATACTTGCGATATTTCGCAAGTCATTCCCGAAAATAAAGGACAGCTTAGCTGTCATCCATTATGTAATACCACTATATAAAGAGCCTAACATGACTATTGAGAGAGAGATCTTTTTCCGAGTGTTGGGCAAGTCATTAAGAGAGAGAAAGTTTAGAGCGATTGTAATTCTTTAACTCATTTTCCTTTCATATTGTAAACATTCAAAGAGATTAATCAATAAAAAATTATAATTGTTCATCTTAAAAATGGTTTGATTGTGTCGATTCTTGTGAGGGGTGTAGTGTAGGATTTCCTGCAACTACATGTTTAATTGTCACAAAAAGGGGGGTTTGTTTTATAAAGCAAAAGAAAATAAACAAAGCAATTCAAAGATAAAGTTGAAATCAATAAGAGAGACAAGATCAAGGAATCCTTCTTCGTTGCAAAACAATGATTCAAGTTATGTTCTTCTCCACTTTTATTAGTCACAGATTATCACCAACCGTAGGTAAAGCAACTAGATCAGTGCTTAACCCCTAAATCCCTTGTATCACCGGATACACGGAAGTTCTCGACTACCGGATTCTATTTACCAAACCACCTAGTAGTAGATCACTCAAGATGTAATTTAAATAAACGCATTAATATTTATGAACTTATTAGGTTGATATTAGTAGTTAGACTCTTAAATCAAGGTCTACTTGCTAACGTTGTTTTCACACACAATTGCTCCAGGGAATCCCTCCGCAAGGTCTCGTGTTTGCTACTTGTGTAAAGAGTCAAGAAACGATTACTTATCCCCTAACTTTCACTAGCTTTAGATCAAATTAAAAAATCAATTTAGCGTGCACTCTAAACAATCTATCAATCAACCATGAATTTATAAACATTCCTATTAGTAAAAACAAACGATAATCATGTGAAAAACTTCAAGATAGAATTGAAAACAAAACTCAAATCATATGTTAAGAACTAGGAATTCATCCTCAATCAATAATAAAATTAGCTACTCATGTTAAGGAGTTCACACAAAGAATAAAGAAAAGAGAAGTGTTGTGTGTGTAAAAAGGTGTGTAGAAGTGTGTAGAGAACTTCTCTATTTATAGGCTTCAATGCTCTCCAAATCTTCCAAGGAATAGAATCCTCATTCCATAATAACACCACTTTCCCAATTTGAGCCTAATTCCAATTTCAAGTTCAATTCTCCGAAGCCTCCAAATTTTCATCCAATTCCCAAATCTAAGTCTTTACACCCATGAGAGAAACTCACACATAATTCTGCAATTTTAGTCCGCCGGAAAATTACTGGGATCATCGGAATCCGGCACCGGAATAGTGTTGGCGGTCAGCTGAGATTCTTCGCCGGGATGGAATATTCCGTCACTGATCCGTTAAAGTTAACAGCTGACCTAACGGTCTTCTATTAGTCAACTGGGTCAAGGTATGAGTTAGTCACACCCAGTTAGCTTGAGTTAGTGTCTTGATTGGCTGACTGGTCTGAGTTGCCGGGTTATCAGGATCACTGAGTCGACTCATCAGAGGAGAGATTCAGACAGAGTCTCCTTTGTTTCAAGGCATTTCCATGCCATATTCCGACCTATTTTTCTTCAGTCTTCCCCTGCTCAAATCCTAGCACATGCATCTAACAATTTTGAGAACCCATTCATTCATTTTTACAGCAGCAACAAGTAAATTTTCCTTCTTGTCTGCAACCGTTCACAACCCATCCCGCAATCGATAATTCATCGTTCGCGCCATTACCCACAACATCAACACAACTTAACCCTTATCTTGACAAATTATTTACATCTCATCCACCATCGTTACGTGACAGCACCAACATCTTATTCTTCTTAATTGATTTCTCAATTCCTGCAATGTTTCAGTCTTCACTGTAGCTTCAATTTCAGACCTCTTTCAACGACAGAGTCTTCTTCCTTCGAAATCAGAATCAACTTCATCACCACCAGATTCCTCCATCCATTCCCTGTTTAGCAGTACCAAGACAAACCCAATTACCTTCTCTTTGTCTTGATTCATTCAGCACCATCAGTAGCAACAGCTTCACATCTCAGTTCTTCAAGTTTCTTATCTTCTCAACACCAACATCAGATCTCATTTCCTGATTTATTTCGAGCCTTGAAACTCCACTAAACTACCCCAATTTCGAACCTCAGTTCCACCATCAAAACCTAATTTCTTCATAAGCCCTCTCCGATTTACAACTTCCAATTCTCGATTTCAGATCAAACCCAACCTTCCTTGGCTTCTTATTATCAATTATCTGTTGCAATTCGAGCACCTAATTGCTGATTCAAATCCATGACAACAGCATCAATTTCTTCCTTGTAATTCTATCTTTCCTGAACTCGATTAATAGTCAGATCCCCTTTAATCTTTCTCGGCAGTAATAGCAGCTTCAGGTAGCAGCAGCCGCTGCTCTTCTTTATGTTTCTCATTCTCTCTCAGGTGGAGAAAATGATTTGGGAATGATAGTTCTTGAATTTTAGGGTTATAGGTTGGGACGGTTATTGGAAGTCGGTGGCTTCTGATAAGGGATAACCAAATTGGCAGCCCCTTAACCTCGACTGGGCTCCAGATAGTGTTTCCCCCTGAAATGACAGATTTGCCCTTTTTGCTCAAACTGGGTGATTTCTTCTTCTTTTCGTCTGTGCGACTCCATAGTGGCTATAAAACTCAAAACAAGCGAAAAATACAAAATTTACAAGAAAAATAGCAAAGAAAGCATAACCAATAGATATTAAATGAAGGCGTATTCTACACCTATCAAATTCCCCCACACTTAGACTTTGCTAGTCCTCGAGCAAATCAAACCAAAACTTACAACTTCAAAGCGTTCCAGCGTCCCAAGCATCCAAAGAGCTATGAGGACATAGAGTTTCTGCATGCTAGTAATAAGAAGTTAGAAATACTTGAGAACATATTCTCATTCTTAAATGTTGAGTGAGAAATAACCACACCATAATGAGAGAATGCGTGTTTGAGAAACGATCAATAAGCATTTCGCCTCGACTTCTGCCTCACCAAAAAGGATTTTATGATAATTGCACTCAAAAATACGGCTTTTTTTATGGGTCTCACATGTGTGCAGGTAGGAATGAAGAGATAAATCCTGCAACACGTTGAATGGTGGGAAGGACAACTTCCGAATTTTTTTTTTAAAAACCCACATCTTTTAACATTTTGAAAAGCCATTTTTCTGACGATCTCTAAGAAAGGAAATCAACCACTATTATTGAGGATGATATTACTTACTCACCTTCACATCCGATCGCCAATTATGATAACACCACTCTCACGGCATCCAATAGAAACGTTTTCCGCTCCTCGTCTTTATTTTCTTGGTCTTCGTCTTCGGCTTCAACTTTTGATGATAAACTCTCGAACTTCGTAGATCCTTGACAATTTGTAACCTTTTTACCTTAAAATCCTTGTCGCTTGAAACTTCGTTATATATTTTCCTTCCCCGCGGCTTATTAAATAAAAATAAAAACAATGATAAATTTTTCTCTTGTCACATTTTTTTTTTCATATATATATATATATATATATTTTTTTTTGATATATATATGAAGACAAGAGAAATAAAATACAAAACAAAGTGAAATAAAAAAAAACCGTGGCCGTGGGAAAAGTATTTTACCGCTTGATTCTTCACAACTTGTATCGCCTCAAAATCATAAACTTCAAAAATTCTCACCTTTTGAATCTCTTTGCTCTCGTAAATAAGTCTTCATACTTGGATATAAAATTATGCTCATTGTATTGTAAGTCCTCAACATATATGTAAAAATCTGCTCTTTGTATGTTGCTTTACTTGAATTTGAAATTTTCTCTTTTTCTCGTTCCGTTGCTTGTAAACCTTGAACGTCTTCAACTTTCCTTGTAGATTTTGATGTCGCTCCTTGTTGATGATGATGGTGTTTCTATGGACCCGTTGTTGTGGAGAGAATGGTGCTAACTGCAAATCGAACTACAAGAAGGAGGCTTTCATCTATAGACGTCACCCTCATGATTGACAAAATTAGCGCTCAAGAGATCAAAGAGTAGTGCTTCTATTGGTGGGAGGTTGGGTAGCTCACCATTCTACCCGGAATTAACGTACGGTGACACACACTCAAAAGAAAGCTCTTTAGTTAGATGGAAAAATTTCTGGTCGGTGCCTCACATGATATAATTAGGGTAGTCTCCACTAATGATTGATCAGCAACTCTAATAATGCATTTCTCCCTGCTCCTAATTTGCATCACCGGCATGATTAAATCCATTATTTAACACTCTAACAAGTAAGAAATCCGAATGTAGTTCCCTAACACTTCCAAGTTCAGTTATGTCGGTCAGAATTATCTATGTAAACATACCTAAAAGTATGCTAGTGACTCTAAAATCTCTAAAAGTTGAAGGTTTTATGTTTTTTATTTTTTTTATTTTTTATTTTTTATTTTATTTTTATTTTTTTTTAATACATGCTTAACCACTCCCCCACACTTAAACCTTACATTGTCCTCAATATAATTGAATCCTCCTAGTAAAGTCAAGGTGGGAAATTTTAACATGATATGGAACAAGAAAAAGAAATAACAAAAATAAAAAGCAAAAGGATAAGAAATACAAAACCTATGGGTTGCCTCCCATTAAGCGTTTGTTTTAAAGTCGACGGCCCGACTTAGCTCTTGCACGATTCATTAGCCCGCATCAATCTCTTTCAAGGGAAAACATGACTTCACTTCACTAGGGTATCTCATTGTCTCGAAGATATTGAAGTGGATGAGTGTACCATCAAACTCCATAGTCAAGGTGCCATTTTGGACATCAATCTTCGTTCCGGCGGTGCTTAAGAATGGTCTACCCAATAGCAAAGGTGTAGACTTGGAAGAATTCTCATCATTCATGTCTAAGACATAGAAATCGGCCGGAAATACAAGCTCATTAACCTGCACCAAAACATTCTCAACAAACCCTTTCGGGTAAACATTAGATCGGTTAGCAAAGTTCAAGAACTACCCCGGTCTTCTTAAGAGCACCAAGATTCAAAGAATCATAAATCGAGGAAGGCATAACATTAACCGATGCTCCCAAATCTAGTAAAGCTCGAGTAAACCTTGTTTTACCAATTGTGCAAGGTATAGTGAAACTACCGGGGTCCTTTAATTTTGGTGGGAGTTTCTTGAGAATGAACGCCGAAGCATTCTCCCCCACACTCATGACTTCATTCCCTTTTAACCTTTTCTTCTTCATGCACAACTCCTTTAAAAACTTTGCACAACGAGGAATTTGACGAATAGCTTCAATGAGTGGAATATTGACTTATACTTTCTTAAGGATGTCCCAAATATCCTTGTATTCCAAGTCTTTCTTCGATTTAGCAAATCGGCTAGGAAACGGGGCGGAGTGGTGAAAGTAGGATCCGGTTCCTTGGATTGGTTGGTTGGGGATGTATTCTCCTTTGGTGCGGTTTCAATTTCCTCTTTCTCATCATACACCTCATCTTGTTGATTTGGTTGCTCCACTTGTTTCCCACTCCTCAAAGAAATCACATTAACACTCTCTCTTGGATTAACAAATGGTTGTGAAGGAAGCTTTGTGGACGCTTGAGCTTTCAATAGGTTCACATCGATCGCTAATTTCCCCACTTGAATTTCCAAAGCCTTGATTTCCGAATCGGTCTTTTGTTGTTGTTATTGAACCAAAGTGGTGATACCTTGCATACCTTGCATCAATGCATTGAGCTTGTCATCAATTGAAGAATCTTTCTCCTTGACTTGTTGTGGTTGGAATTGTTGTTGAGGTTGGAAGCGTGATTGTTGGAATCCACATTGTTGCACATATGGATTAGGAGCCTCCGCTTGCTTGTTTGCATAACTAAAGTAAGGATGATCCTTCCAACCGGGATTGTAAGTATTCGAGTATGGATCGTACCTTGGCCTTTGATTTAGATATAAAGTATTTACTTGTTCGGTCTCATCATCCGGAATAATAACCGCGGCCATTCGTTGCATTACCCTCTCTATGCTCCCCATCCTTTGATCAAGGTGTGATGATAAATTACTAACTTCAAGCACCAACCTAATCATTGGTTCATCTCTTGTATAAAATTGTTGCGAGTTCGTCGCCATGCTTTCAATCAACTCGGTAGCTTGGGCGACCGTCTTGTTCACTAGTGCACCACCACCCGCGGCGTCAAGAAGAGATCTATCACTTGGTTGGAGTGCTTCGTAGAAGTATTGGAGTATCATAACGTCACTGAATTGATGGTGTGAACAACTTGCCACCAATCTCTTGTATCGCTCCCAACATTCATACAATGACTCTCCCACATTTTGCTTCATCCCACAAATCTCCTTGCGAATTTGAGTAGCTTTTGATGCGGGAAAATATCTCTCGAGGAAAAGTTTCTTCATCCCATTCCATGTTGTGATACTTCCGGAAGGCAAATAATACAACCATTCCTTAGCATTGCCCACCAAAGAGAACGAGAAAGCTTTCAACGTTGCTCCATCATTATTAGTCTCCGGTGGAAGCATGGCCATGACTGTGGTATAGAAGTCCATAAGATGTTTGTTTGGATCTTCATTCACCATGCCATGAAACTTTGGTAACTCACTAATCAACCCCGGCTTGATCTCGAAGGTTGAGTTAGTTTGGATACACCATTCTTGTGTATCGAGCTTGTGAGAAGCTAGGTCCTTGAGTGTACGATCAGCCATTGCTTCTTCTTCTATGTCCGAATCTGCGAACTCACTTGATGAAGAAGGAGGAAGCGGAGTGTTAACCGCACGAATAAAGTCTTTTAGTTGAGTGCCGGATCGAAGACGTATTGGACTCGGTCTGCCCTATTTAAGCATTCACCAAAGACCTGAAACAAGATTCTCAAAAACTAAGTTAGATACGATATAGAATCTAACAAAGCAATAATAAGGCAAAAAGAAAAATAAAAACAACTAAAATCGTCTGCTGCTCCCCGGCAGCGGCGCCAAAATTTGATGCGTGTCGTAACCACAACAAATTAGTGAATATTTTTCCACTCAATTAACAAGTAATATGGTGGTAGTTAAGTTCGTTCCCACGAGGAGCAAGAGGTTTTAGTTGTTTTGTAGGATCGGAATATCGTAACACCAACATCTCTGCAAAATCCATAAACGACACATAGCGAAGGCGTCGCAGACGAGTAATATAAATGACGCAATGGATGACGACAGCCAAAACACGAGAAAGATGTGAAGACCTAGCGAGACCTAAGAGTGTTGCGAGATTATATATTTGTACACTTGCGATATTTCACAAGTCATTCCCGAAAATAAAGGACAGCTTAGCTGTCATCCATTATGTAATACCACTATATAAAGAGCCGAACAGGCCTATTGAGAGAGAGATCTTTTTCCGAGTGTTGGGCAAGTCATTAAGAGAGAGAAAGTTTAGAGCGATTGTAATTCTTTAGCTCATTTTCCTTTCATCTTGTGAACATTCAAAGAGATTAATCAATAAAAAATTATAATTGTTCATCTTAAAAATGGTTTGATTGTGTGGATTCTTGTGAGGGGTGTAGTGTAGGATTTCCTGCAACTACATAATGGCGCTAGAAATAGGGATTGATTGAAGAAAAAGATAAAAGATTGATTTCAAGGTTGTTCAAATCAAGAAAGTGGTAAAACAAGTGGATAAATCAGTGAAAATGGAGAAAATTAGAATCGAGAAATTTAACAAAAGATTGGAGTGTAAATCGATCACAAAAACAATGATCAATGAATTCCATGAGAACATCAGAGGGAAAATACATAAACAAGATTTTGAAGGAAAGAAAATTGTAGCAATTGAGAAGACATCACCTTTGAGAGATTGGGAAAAACAGAAAATTATGTTCACAGCAGCAGAAATACCAGAAGAAAATTTGGGGCACACATCTCCTTTGGTAATCACAGTAACCACACAGAAATAAAAGGTGAACACGGCAAAAATTGTGGAAGAATGGACAATAAACAGAACTTTGGTGGATACAGGAAGTTCGGTGGATATAATGTTCTACCATACATATAAAGAAATGGGATACAAAGATGAAGAAATGTCTCCTTCAACTTATCATATTCATGGCTTTGGCAAATCTGTAACAAAACCAAAAGGAGAAATAGAATTGCGAATTCTACTAAGAGAAATCGAAACTCGAGTAATATTCTGTGTAGTGGATATGGAGTCACCATACAACATATTGTTGGGAAGATCATGGATACATGCGATTAAAGCTGTAGCGTCGACATTACATCAATGCATTAAATTTCCTATACCAAGTGGGATCGGAGAAATTAGAGGAGATGTGGATAAAGCGAGATTATGTTATCAAATTTAAGTAAAACAATACGAAGGACGTGCAGAGAAGCGGAAAAATCGCAGGAAAATGGCGAAGGAAGCAAAGAAAGAACAAGAATTTAGAATTTACATGATAAAATCAGAGGAAGGAAAAGGTATACCTGGCGAAATTTCGGAAGAAGGGAATGGAATTGCGAAGGAGATAAAAGAGCCGACACCTATGAAAGAACTTGAGGCCAGTTACACCGCGGCAGAGCCAACAAAGGAAGCGAATGTTGGGACCAGAGAAGTACCCAAAATACTAAAAATCGGAACTAAGATGGAGGAAGATGAAGAAGAAATAACTATTAATCTGCTGCGAGAATATAAAGACATTTTCGCATGGGATATGGATGAGATACCGGGAATAGATCCGTCTGTGGCATGTCATAAATTGGAGATTGATAAAAATATAAGACCATTCAAACAAAGAATCGTAAAGATTGCAACAACGTATCATACCCAAATAGAAGAAGAATCAAGAAGATGCTTGATGCGGGAATCATAAGACAAGCTAAATACCCGGAGTGGATAGCAAACATGGTAGTAGTTCCAAAGAAGAACAAAGGGATAAGAATCAGATAGATTTCACGATCTAAATAAAGCTTGCCCAAAAGATAGTTTTCCACTACCGGATATCCCACAATTGGTAGAGTCGGCAGCGGAAATGATAGAATATCTTCTCTAGATGGATACAAAGGATATAATCAAATCCCTCTCGTTTGAAGAAGATCAAGAACACACTTTGCTTTTTTCGCCCCAAGAGGATTATATTGTTATACAAAAATGTCATTTGGTTTGCGAAATGCTTTGGAGCAACATACCAAAGAATGGTGGAAAAAGTGTTTGCGAAATGGATACATAAGACACTGGAGGTGTATGTGGATGACATGTTAATAAAAAGTAAAGAAGCAAAAGATCATGTCCAAGATTTGGGAGAAATTTTTGAACAAATGAGACAGTTTAACATCAAAGTAAATCCAGAGAAGTGTATTTTTGGGGTTGCGTCAGGGAAATTTTTAGGCTACATTGTATCAAAAGAGGGTATACAAGTTGATCCGGCGAAGGTGCAAGCAGTTCGCGACATGCCAACTCCAGCAACAATAAAAGATGTGCAGAAGCTAAACGGACTCTTGGCTTCACTAGGGAGGTTTGTTTCGCGATCATCAGATAAATGCAAACACTTTTTCAACATACTCAAAAAGGGGACAAAATTTAATTGGACGGATGAATGCGAGAAAGCCCTGCAAGGAATAAAAGATTATCTGATGAATATATCTATTTTGCAAAAAGCAGAACCAGGAGAGGAAATTGAGAAACCAATCTATTATATCTTGCGACAACATCGCACGCATTAAGTGTTGTGTTATTGCGAGTAGATGCGAGAATTGAGAAACCAATCTACTACATCAGTAAAACTTTCAATACCGCAGAGAAAAATTATTCAAAAATTAAAAAATTAATTTTGGCGTTAGTTTATGCAGCAAAGGTACCCATTAAATCAGTAATGAAGAATTCAAAAAGATCAGCCAGAGTCGAGAGATGGAATGCACAAATAGGACACTACAAAATCAACTATGAAGTACTATCTTCACCGAAGTCACAAATTGTCGCAGACTTTTTAGCAGAATTTCCTTTAGAAGATGATGAAGCAGTGGAAGAAATGATGGATATAGAAGAAGAATATGGAAACCCAAAGGACCTATTGACAGAGCCAGATAGGTGGTAAGTGTTGGTAGATGGATCGTCAAATGGAGAAGGTAACGGGATTGGAATTGTTTTGATTTCGCCAGAAGGCACTAAAATGGAATTGTTGGTAAATGGCTTTTTCCTTCAGACTGGAATTCACATCCACCAATAATGAAACGAAATATGAAGCTGTAATACATGCTTTGAAATTCATAATAGAAATGCAGATGGAAAATGTGAGAATCACCAAGAGACTCATGACTAGTCATTCGACAAATAAAAGGAGAATACACTAGAAATGAACCATCTTTAAAGAAATACAAGAAACTTGTTGGAGAATTGTCAGCGAAAATCCCAAAAATAAAATGGAGGCACATATTAAGAAAAGATAATAGACTCGCAGATGCTTTTGCTTTTATCTCAAGTATGATGACATATCCAACTGCGATGCATAAAGATACAGACACTTTTGCACCATCAATCAATAAGGAGGAAGAAGGAGAGGTAGACGTGATGATCATAAAAGATGGAGAGCAAGCACCTGTTATTGAAGATTGGAGAGCCGAACTCCATGCATATTTGATGAGAGGAGAAACACCAAGAAATAGGCTGGAGGAGCACAAATTAAAAAGCCGTGCAACAAATTATGAACTAAGAGATGGGATACTTTGTCTGGGAGATCTTTTAATGGACCTTCACTCAGATGTTTGGCACGAGTAGAAGGAGAAGCAGTGTTAAAGATGTTGCATAGTGGGGATGCTGGCAATCACAGCGGCGGAAGATCTTTGGCATACAGAGCGAAAACACAAGGCTATTACTGGCCATATATGCATGAGGATGCAAAACGTGTATCAAGACGTTGCGAAGAATGCCAAAGGCACGGAAAGAAAATACATGCACCTGGAGCACTATTAACATCTTCAACAAATGTGTGGCCCTTTGGAAAATGGGGTTTAGATATTGTTGGACCGTTTTTACCAGGGTCTGGGCAAAGAAGGTATATGATTGTCGCTACAGACTATTTCACAAAATGGGCGTAAAAAGGCAAGACAACACATTCGCGACAAAGATATTTTTACATTCATATTTGAGAATATCATATGTGGATTTGGAATTCCCGCACAATTGGTATCTGATAATGGGAAACAGTTCGAGGGCAGAATATAGAATTGTTACTTAATGCATTTATGATAAAATGTGGAAAATCAACTCCATTATACCCTCAGGCAAATGGGCAAGCAGAGGCAACAAATAAGACAATCGCAGATATATTTAAGAAGAAATTATAAGGGTACAATAAAGCATGGTGCGAACAGGTACATAATGCAGTGTGGGCTTATAACACAACCAGGCGAGAAGCCATGGGAATGTCACCTTTCTGTTTAACATATGGGGTTGAGGCTGTGCTACCAACAGAAGTTATTATTCCAACAACAAAGAGAGAAGCTTGGGAGAAAAATCTTAGTGCGGGTATTATTTTAACTAAGTTGGATGAATTAGAAGAAAAAAAGAGAAAGGGCTTTGCAGCATATGGAAAATTATCAGCGAAGATTAGCCCGAGAATATAATAAACGTGTTAAAACACGCGAATTTCAGCCAGGCGATTTAGTTCTGCGAGAAACACCGATATATCAACGAGAAAGTGGTGGAAAGCTTGCGAAAAAATGGGATGGACCTTATATCATCAAGGAGATGGTTGGAACATGAGCATATAGATTGATGGACCCTGAGGGTAGAGATGTGGGACGCAGACTCGATAGACCATGGAATAGATTATACTTAAAGAGATATTACCCATAAAAAATTATGGTGAAGAAGTAGACTGTGGAATGATACATGATTGAGGCAGAAAGAATTAAATATATCATTTTTATTCTCGAAAAACATGCGAATATTTCGCACATAAAATGATGAAAAAGTTATTAAAGATCAGCGAAATTACAAAAGAGCTTACATATACAGAAGAATCAACAAAATAATCAGAAAGTGGCGAACTTACTATGGCGTACACCCTAATTCGCGAACACAATTTCGCAAGAGACAAAAGAACCTTCGGGGCGTCATAGTAGGGGGTACCTATTACATATAAAACAAATTTAACAAAATAATCAGAATGGGACGAACCTTCATGGCGTACACCCTAGTTCGCGAATAAAATTTCGTAAGAGGCAAAGTACCTAAAGTGCGTCATGTAAGGGGGTATCTGTAACGTGGCTCAGGGAAAAGGTTACACCGCCCCTGGAACCTGAGTCATGGAGATTGGGGGTAATAACACTCATCCATGAGAGATACCTTGGATTTACAATTATATATATAAGGTTATACCCTGGTTGGACGACCGAGGGTCTCTTCTAAGGAGTCGACATTTGACCAAGGCGCCGAGGTACACGGTTGAGCCAAGAGTGCACAGGGCATTTGAAGTGTCTCGGCCATTCTTGGCAAGTCTTGGCTTATGTTGCACTCGGCCCAAAGAAAACTCCACTTAGGGTGCGGTCTCGTAACCATAAGCCCTATAGGTATAAGGGATAAGAGGCTGCAAAAACAAATGGTTGTTGTTAAGACCGGATGGGAGGAGCTAGCCTTGTATGGCAGAAGTACGCCTCCTTGAAGGGGCAACCAGGGGGAAGATAAGGGCGGCACCCTCCATTAGGGAGCTGATAGTGTCAAAAAAGACGCAAATGTCATGAGACTTTATATTCGCAAGAATATTTAGGCTTGTCATATTTTGTGCAACAATCCTGAAGAGGCAAAAATACAAAAGAGTAGCTAAGACGAGATCAATGGGTCATTACATGCAAATGTAATGACGTCCTGCGATTTCGTCGTAAAGACGGCAATGTCATGGGGCTTTACGTTCGCAAGAATATTTAGGCCTGTCATATTGTCGCGAGAAAAATATCCTGCAGAGGCAAAAATACTAAAGAAATGATAAGACAAGATCAATGGGTCATTACATGAAAGTGTAAAGACGTCTTGCGATTTTGTCGCAACAATGAGAGGTGGCAAAATAAGACCTTTAACTAGGAAGGCAAAATAAGACCATACAAGAGAAATGATAAGGCAAGATCAATGGGTCATCACATGAAAATGAAAGGACGTCCTGCGATCTTGTCGCAATGAAATTTACATAAACAGTTTGAATATAGATAACAAAGATTTTTCATCGCCAAAAAGATAATGGAAAACAAAATGGGGATTGTTAAACTTCAAAGATTGTCTTCAAAGCAAGAAAGAAGAATATTAAAAGAGCAAATACATCTCAAAGATGGTTGAAGTACATAAAGAAGTAACAATTCAAGAATTAAAATTACAAGAAAAGTTCAGTTCTCAATATCAATTTTTTCGCCAGAAGGAGATACTGGATGTTCTTCAACAATTTTATTATCCTCACCAACTACCGCACTTTCGCCAGTTCTTACATTCTCGCCAGATCCTCCTTCAACTAAATTATTACTGACAACTTCATTAGGTGGAATCACCTCTTCATTTGCGGAATCTTCGCCACTTTCATAATCATAATCACTATCAGGAGGGTTAGGAACTTCATCATCATTTACTTCTAGAGGTTCGACAGATACAGGATCAAGAGATTTAGACAATAAGACATCATTCACAAGAACTTCAGCTTTGAGGTGAAATTGGCGAAGGAGTGCTTTCTGATGATTTCTACTCTCTATATCTTTATAGTAAGTGAGATAGTCGAATCTTCTTTCTGCCCGATCGCGAGAGCGAGCAAGAGAGACAGCGAGCAGTCCATTTTCTCTGCGAATGTTGGCATAGTCGGATTTCAAAGTGGAAATAGAGGAGTGAAGATTTTTCTCGGATTCTGCAAAAATAAAAAAGTATAGAGAATAATTCAGATTTTTTTTGAATTCGCCAGGAAAATACTATAAATTCAAGAAAACAAATTGAATAAGGTAGTCAAATATCATGACTACCTTCCTTTTGCGAAATAATAAATTGGGTTAAAGCCAGACAACTATTCTCCAAATGATTCATGGCACTGTCAAAATTATCTCCAACCAAACCCTTCAGTCGAGATCGCAAGCTCTTTTCGTTAGAAACAAGTAAGGCATTTTCCTTTGCAAGAGAGGAGTGGGATTCTTCTAACTTGGAATATTGATCCTTGAGTTGGCTTGTTTTTACACTTAAAGTTATTCTACCTTGGATAAGTTTATCCCTCTCAACAATAACTTCTTCGAGTTTACTTCTCAGTGAACAGAGAGATCGTTCTTGTTCTTTACATATTTTTTGACAGAAGTCAAGTTGTTGCGAGGAAATCGCCACCTTGTTTAACAGAGCTCGCTTCTCTTGAGAAAGAGTTACATTTTCATATGATAAAGTTTCCAACTCCAAATTAGCTGTAGTTAAAGAGTAAGAGAGGCGAGATAATTCGCTACTTAATGAGCCCTGCTGCTGAACTAAGTCAGCATTTTCTTTAGAAAGATTATCTATCTGATCAACAGAATATGTATGAAGATTATCTAATTGGTTATATTGCTCCATCCAAACGTCTCTATCCATTCGAGTTTCTTCAACAACATATTCCAATTGATATATCTCCATTTTTCGTTTCTGGTTCAAAGCTTGAAGGGCGAACAAGGTCTTGAAGATTAAAAAAAAAAAAAAAAAAAAAAATTGAGAAAGGGGAGGGGAGTGATACCTTTTAATTCTTCGTTCTTCTTGCGAAGATTATCACGATCCAGTGAGACATTTTGAAGTTTTTGATTCTCAAGACGGAGAGTGTCACATTTTGCAGTCATGGCTTGGAGATTGTTCTTCAAAATTTTAACTTCTTGCTCTAAAGATGTTTGCGAAATTCTGTCAGAACCAAAGTACTTACTCAAAATCTCGCAGACATTAGACTTGATAGGATCGACGGAGGTCTTCTTGATGTCATTCATGATATTTGATAAAACTTTGAAAGCCACGTCTATTCCCTCCAAATTTTCCTTAGTAAGAGGGATAGACTCGGATGAAGAGGTAGCGACGGCAGAAGAGGGGAGAATCAAATCGTCTTTCGTCGCAGGAATGTCATGCGAAGATGGAATCTGATGAAGGTTAATGACTGGGGAAAAGGCAGAGGCATCAATAGTAGGAGAAGAAAATGATTCATTCACAACAGGACTACCATGAGGAACTTCATCTATGGAAAACTCAGACATAGGAGGAGGATCAGCAACGACATTTTCGCAGATAGCAAGGGTAGATTTATCTTGCAATGATATCGCAGGAGGAGTTGTAAGATTAAATATATGAAAAGGAACAGAAGTTTCAACATTTTTAGAACGACGAAATCTCTTGGGGGATCTATCGACATCTTTGTCATCCTACGAATCACAAGTTAAATAAGAAACAGAGGCAACAATATTGTTATTAGAAGAGTAAATGTTTCTTAATACCTTGCTATTCGCAGGCTTTCTCTTGTGTGCAACGGATTTTGGTTGCGAACCCTTGGATATTTTAAGATTTTGGACTGTGAATTTGGTAACAGGGACGTTCTTACTAAAACAGAAACAATAAGGGAATTAATCAGAGATGAACAAAATCAAATAAAGTAATCTCAATAAAATAGTTCAAATGGATCACGTGCAGTATGATCTATAAACCTTGATGGCTCCATAAGAACCGTAGCAGAGAAGATTTACAGCAAGATGAACAACAGCAAAAAGTTGCAGACGATAAAAAACTCACAGAGAATGCAGAGATGGAGAAGATGAAGTAAAAGAAAAGAAAGATATCCTTGATAGATCACTTCTTAAATAGACAAGAAAAGGATGACCGGTTAGCATTTAATGCGCCGGTAAAAAGGGAAATATGTAACATGTGTAAGCGGTTATACTGGATTTACGGAAGCTTGTCGGCAGATAAACAAAGGAAAGAAACGAACGGCTGCAGCATTTTGAATATACTAATTCTCATGACATTCTCTTCTTCATAGAGAAGACATGAGAAGAGGCAAGATGTAGGATCGGAATATCGCAACACCAACATCTCTGCGAAATCCATAAACGACACATAGCGAAGGCGTCGCAGACGAGTAATATAAATGACGCAATGGATGACGACATCCAAAACACGAGAAAGATGTGAAGACCTAGCGAGACCTAAGAGTGTTGCGAGATTATATATTTGTACACTTGCGATATTTCGCAAGTCATTCCCGAAAATAAAAGACAACTTAGTTGTCATCCATTATGTAATACCACTATATAAAGAGCCGAACATGCCTATTGAGAGAGAGATCTTTTTCCGAGTGTTGGGCAAGTCATTAAGAGAGAGAAAGTTTAGAGCGATTGTAATTCTTTAACTCATTTTCCTTTCATATTGTAAACATTCAAAGAGATTAATCAATAAAAAATTATAATTGTTCATCTTAAAAATGGTTTGATTGTGTCGATTCTTGTGAGGGGTGTAGTGTATGATTTCCTGCAACTACATGTTTAATTGTCACAAAAAGGGGGGTTTGTTTTATAAAGCAAAAGAAAATAAACAAAGCAATTCAAAGATAAAGTTGAAATCAATAAGAGAGACAAGATCAAGGAATCCTTCTTCATTGCAAAACAATGATTCAAGTTATGTTCTTCTCCACTTTTATTAGTCACAGATTATCACCAACCGTAGGTAAAGCAACTAGATCAGTGCTTAACCCCTAAATCCCTTGTATCACCGGATACACGGAAGTTCTCGACTACCGGATTCTATTTACCAAACCACCTAGTAGTAGATCACTCAAGATGTAATTTAAATAAACGCATTAAGATTTATGAACTTATTAGGTTGATATTAGTAGTTAGACTCTTAGATCAAGGTCTACTTGCTAACGTTGTTTTCACACACAATTGCTCCACGGAATCCCTCCGCAAGGTCTCATGTTTGCTACTTGTGTAAAGAGTCAAGAAACGATTACCTATCCCCTAACTTTCACTAGCTTTAGATCAAATTAACAAATCAATTTAGCGTGCACTCTAAACAATCTATCAATCAACCATAAATGTATAAACATTCCTATTAGTAAAAAAAAACGATAATCATGTGAAAAACTTCAAGATAGAATTGAAAACAAAACTCAAATCATATGTTAAGAACTAGGAATTCATCCTCAATCAATAATAAAATTAGCTACTCATGTTAAGGAGTTCACACAAAGAATAATGAAAAGAGAAGTGTTGTGTGTGTAAAAAGGTGTGTAGAAGTGTGTAGAGAACTTCTTTATTTATAGGCTTCAATGCTCTCCAAATCTTCCAAGGAATAGAATCCTCATTCCATAATAACACCACTTTCCCAATTTGAGCCTAATTCCAATTTCAAGTTCAATTCTCCGAAGCCTCCAAATTTTCATCCAATTCCCAAATCTAAGTCTTCACACCCATGAGAGAAACTCACACATAATTCTGCAATTTTGGTCCGCCGGAAAATTACTGGGATCACCGGAATAGTGTTGGCGGTCATCTGAGATTCTTCGTCGGGAATGGAATATTCCGTCACTGATCCGTTAAAGTTAACAGCTGACCTAACGTTCTTCTGTTAGTCAACTGGGTCAAGGTATGAGTCAGTCACACCCAGTTAGCTTGAGTTAGTGTCTTGATCGGCTGACTGGTCTGAGTTGCCGGGTTATCTGGATCGCTGAGTCGACTCATCAGAGGAGAGATTCATACAGAGTCTCCTTTGTTTCAAGGCATTTCCATGCCGTATTCCGACCTATTTTTCTTCAGTCTTCCCCTGCTCAAATCCTAGCACATGCATCTAACAATTTTGAGAACCCATTCATTCATTTTTACAGCAGCAACAAGTAAATTTTCCTTCTTGTCTGCAGCCGTTCACAACCCATCCTGCAACTGATAATTCATCGTTACTGCCATTACCCACAACATCAACACAGCTTAACCCTTATCTTGACAAATTATTTACATCTCATCCACCATCGTTACGTGACAGCACCAACATCTTATTCTTCTTAATTGATTTCTCAATTCCTGCAATGTTTCAGTCTTCACTGTAGCTTCAATTTCAGACCTCTTTCAACGACAGAGTCTTCTTCCTTCGAAATCAGAATCAACTTCATCACCACCATATTCCTCCATCCATTCCCTGTTTAGCAGTACCAAGACAAACCCAATTACCTTCTCTTTGTCTTGATTCATTCAGCACCATCAGTAGCAACAGCTTCACATCTCAGTTCTTCAAGTTTCTTATCTTCTCAACACCAACATCAGATCTCATTTCCTGATTTATTTCGAGCCTTGAAACTCCACTAAACTACCCCAATTTCGAACCTCAGTTCCACCATCAAAACCTAATTTCTTCATAAGCCCTCTCCGATTTACAACTTCCAATTCTCGATTTCAGATCAAACCCAACCTTCCTTGGCTTCTTATTATCAATTATCTGTTGCAATTCGAGCACCTAATTGCTGATTCAAATCCATGACAACAGCATCAATTTCTTCCTTGTAATTCTATCTTCCCTGAACTCGATTAATAGTCAGATCCCCTTTTAATCTTTCTCGGCAGTAATAGCAGCTTCAGGTAGCAGCAGCCGCTGCTCTTCTTTATGTTTCTCATTCGCTCTCAGGTGGAGAAAATGATTTGGGAATGATAGTTCTTGAATTTTAGGGTTATAGGTTGGGACGGTTATTGGCAGTCGGTGGCTTCTGATAAGGGATAACCAAATTGGCAGCCCCTTAACCTCGACTGGGCTCCAGATAGTGTTTCCCCCTGAAATGACAGATTTGCCCTTTTTGCTCAAACTGGGTGATTTCTTCTTCTTTTCGTCCGTGCGACTCCATAGTGGCTATAAAACTCAAAACAAGCGTAAAATACAAAATTTACAAGAAAAATAGCAAAGAAAGCATAACCAATAGATATTAAATGAAGGCGTATTCTACACCTATCAATAAGCATTTAAATCAGCCAGGTAGGACTGTGTTGGCTCAAATTGTGTTAGGGTATTTAGCTTCTCATCATCTTTCAGTCTTTCCTATGCCTAAAGTTCTCACTGATAAGTTTGATAGATTTCTGCGAAATTTTGTGCTTAATAAAAAATAGCCAGGAATAAGTCTTAATATTATCAAGTGGGAAATAATGGCTCAACCTAAAGAATTAGGTGGTTTGATTATAAAAAAAACTGAAGTGATGAATTGTGCGCTCCTCGCTAAGCTAGCTTGGAGATTGCTTACTGAGGAGAACACTTTGTGGGGCAAAGTCATGAAAGGTAAGTATTGTCCCTTCTATAATCATCTACATTTTGTTAATGGTAAGACAGGGTCTTGGATATGGAAAGGTGTGTGTAGGGGTATAAGCATTATCAAAGAAAATTATTGTTGGGAAATTGGGGATGGCAGGAGTATTTCAATCTGGAAATATGTTTGGATTCCAGGTTGGAAAACTCCTCCATCTTCTCGTTTTGTCTCTGCATCTCTACAAACTGTTGATCAGCTAATTGATCATGAAAATAAGTCTTGGAAAATGGATATTTTGAATATGATTTTTGATAATGAAAATGTTAGAGAAATATCTAAAATTATAATCCCATCAACTGGTACAGATCAATTACGATGGGTTCCAGCTGAAAATGGTGTTTTTTCTGTTACGACTGCTTATAGGGTCCTTGATTCAGTTAGTAGAAGTACTGATACAAATGTTAGGATTGCTAATTTTCCCTGGAAATTATTTTGGAAAGCTAAACTGCCACCTAAAATTTTGCATTTTTTTTTTGTGGAAGTGTGTTCATGGTTGCTTACCTGTTAGGGAAAGACTAGCTAGACATGTAGTTGATATCAACCCTAAATGTCATTTTTGCGATAAAGGTGATGAAACTTTCCAACATTTATTGATTGATTGCGATATTTTAAAATCCATTTATAAATCCTAACATTGCAGGTTTGTTTAGTGGAGTGAACATTTTTGAGTGGATTGCCATCTGGTTCATAACTGGTGGAAGCTCAACGGATTTCAATAAGGAATCGGTGGAGTTTGCTTCATTTACACTTTGGCATATTTGGAAATTTCGTTGTTCTGTAGTTTTTGATAATGCTCCTTTGAACATATCTAATGTTGTGAGTATGAAAAATAAGAGTGTGCATGAATGGGTATCTAGTAATAATCATTTGTATTTCAGTAAACATACTAATGCTAGGGTGAGGATGCACATTCCCTGGATTAGGCCGCCTGAATCGTTTACCAAAGTTAATTTTGATGCTTCTTTTTCTAAAGATTCTAAGCTTATGGGCACTGGACTAATTGTGGTTGATGATGCAGGGAATTGGAAAGCAGCAGGTTGCATTCCAGGGGTAGCACAAGATGCAGAAAAAGCCGAGGCGCAAGCTGCATTAGAAGGAATAAAGTGGGCAGTTCAAAATCAAGTCGTTAATCTTCAACTTGAAGGAGATTGTGCTAATGTAGTGAATGCTATTAATGGCAAGCAAGGCTCGGTGAAATGAAAAACAAAAAGGATAATCAATGATTGTCGAAATCTTCTTAATAGTTTTAATAAGTGAGAATATTGTTATGTCCCAAGAGAGACGAATGAGGTGGTTGATTTATTAGCAAAAGATGCTAGAATGAGTAGTAATCCTGTATTATGGAATGAGAGATTACCAGAATGGTTGTATTTTCTAATTTCTGGAAAACTTGATGTAACTCAGTGATTCATCAATAAATTTATTTTCTTATTAAAATAAAATAAAATAAATACAAATTGTCTTATAAACGGAGGGAGTAATACTCATCAATTGTAAGGGTGCCAGTATAAGGATGTGTTCTTTGAATCATGATTTCTTCGGAACTCGGGATTCGGTAGTTAACTGCTATTACTACATTCGTTTTTAAAATTGAGATACTGTCATTTTTTCAATTTGGCGGAAGAAATCGTACTTAAATTTGGCTGAAGAAATCATACTTATCAATTGTAAGGGTGCCTAAATAGAAATTATCTCAACCGAGCTATATAAGGCTGTGTCTTTGAACCGGAGGGCTCGATTCTTCGGAATTCGGAGGTTACTTTTGTTATTTGATCCAAAATTTCGTTTTTATTCTTCTTCTTCACTGCTCCTCTCTTCAGCATCAGCTTCCTGCGATTAAAAATCGAGGAATTTTCCTAAAAATCAAGGTTAGTTAGTTCTCGAAAATTCAATCAATTTGGTCACCGGTGAAATTTCTATTTATTATATGTTCCGTATGTGAGATTACATGGTTGATTTCATGAAAAGAGAATAGGGTTTTCTGTATTTAAGTTGCCATCATTAGATATGCATGTTTCAATCTTTGTAATTTTTTTGCAAATTGATATGGCAATGAAGAGAATTAGGTATTTCCTTTTATAAGATCCCATAGCCTCCACTCCATTGTAGCAATTCTTTTTTTACTTTCAAATGACATATTAAAATTGGATTTGTAATACAGTTTACACTGTGAATTTGTGGTAGCTTCTTTGAATTGTATAGCTGGTTTATATAGTGGCAATTGGCATTGAATTTTTAATTTCACATTTGAACGAAATTTGTTAGAATAGTCGTCTGTAAGGTTTTTTTCTTCTTGATTGATTGAGATGGATATGTATCATGTATGCAAGTGAGCAAGTTTTAGATTATTCTGTGTTTAATTTTCTTCTTAATATCTGGTTAGGTGATGGCTGCTGCTTCTGAAAGTACTAGTGAGGTTTATCCACCCGGTAAGGTGAATCTATTTAGTGATTTTAAGTGTTTGATAATCCGTCATTTTTTTAATGAAGTCAATTTATTTATTTTGTATTTCAAGTTTTTTTCCAAATCTTGCTAGAAATTCAGAAGCTTCTCAAAGAGCATTCCAAATACCAAGATGGGCAGTCAATTGCATTCGTGGCATGTCGAATCCCAGGAGCAGAGTTAACAGAACAAAACCGTGTGGCTTTTGTAGATGAGTTATCTTCCATGAGAAAATTGTATTTTAAACTTGTCAGTCTGAGAGATAGTTCAGATGGGGAACTAAAAACATTAAACGAAAGAGAAATGTCTTTTTGTAAAGAGTTGGCTAAGAAGGTTCCAAACATCGAAGAAATGTCCCAGTTTTGTGATTTTACCATTGATCAACAAATGATGATTAGAATTATGATTGAAAGGGCTCTTCTGCAAGCAGAAAGGCGCAAGAAGATAGCTTATTATGATCCAACAATAGCTGATCAACTCAAGGTAGGCACGTTCAGTTGAACATTCTAATTGAAAAAGCATATACAAAGAAATAAGAACCTCCAAGTTGTATGTATGCAGTTCTATCCTTAATTTTGAGCTTGGTGTTTTCTGCAGGTACTATTTGCTAAAATCGAACCGCTGGAACTTGCTCATATACTCAAGGTAGAGATACAAGCATTTGCTCTTACATTTTTCTATCTGTTTTCCTACAATTCCCTTTATAGAGAAATATTGTTATCTTTTTCATCAGGTACCATTAGATCTGGTGGAAGAACTGAAGGAGAACATACAAACAACATCCAACGATCCACAAGAACCTTCTGAAGTGCTCGAGGTAATATATATACTTACAATCAAAATTTGATCTGATTTTGTATCTCTAAATATAATTATAATTTTTCGTAGCTCATTTGAAAATGAAGGACCTAGAAGGAACCACAGATTCACGAGAACCGGCTCAAATAATTGAGGTGATTTTTCTGTTGAGATTCAAATCTTCTTATTTGTTTTTCTAATTGCTTGGAAGTAGAAAAAAGTGTCTGTAGTGTAATCTAATTGTGAACACTATTCAGCCTAAACAAATCTCTCCCCTTCTTTTTAGACCGTGAATAAGGATTTATGGGCCCAAATTTGTTAATTGTTTCATTTGAGTTAACAAAACTTATGCTCTTGTTTGAAGGGTATCCATGGTATATTATGCAGTATCGCTACCAAGATTCCAAGACCATAATAAACTTCTCGAGTGTTGTTTTAGCTTGCTTCAATATGTGGTCCGTTTTATTAGTGTCTTGGAATCTTGGTTAAAAAGAGAGAACATAATTAGACAAAAGGAGGACGCCACCAAGAAGGAAAGAGAGGAGAAGATAATTAGACAAAAGGAGGACGCCACCAAGAAGGAAAAAGAGGAGAAAATAATAAGACAAAAGGAGAATGCCACCAAGAAGGAAAGAGAGGAAAACATAGTTAGACAAAAGGAGAACGCCACCAAGAAGGTTAGTTGTCATTGATATTTGTTATGTTGTTTGATAAATTCTTGTTTGATGTATGATAGTTTTTTTGTTGTTGCTGAAGTTGTTTGGTTTCTGAAATGAGCATTTTTTGATGACAGGAAATTGGGGGTAGAGCTATTAGAGTGAACTATGGAGCAGCTCAACCTAAGGAAGATTTCCAGTCAAGAGGACCTCGAGGTGGTGGAGGCGGTTCTGATTCGTCCAAAAGGTTATACGTAGGTAACCTTTCATGGAATGTTGATGATCAAGCACTTAAGAGTTTGTTCAGTGAGCAAGGAAAAGTATTGGAGGCCAGAGTCGTGTATGACAGGGAGACTGGTAGGTCAAGGGGTTTCGGGTTTGTCACTTACGGCTCAAACGAGAATCTCAACAACGCACTTTCATCCTTAAATGACGCTGTAAGTGTTATCTAAAGAACCTCTTACATCCTCTCGTTTCGTATTAATGTAGTTGTTCTAGTTATTTCGAGTTTTGCTAAGTTGATGGTCGATGATTTCATAGAATTCAAGTGGAGCTTCAAATTGTTCTGCACCCATGCCTCATATTATCTGTAGTTCAATCGCCCAAATTGTGTAGTATTCAGTGCTGTTAAAGTCTGCGGGCATCCAACTCAAAACCAATTGGCAATGAGTGGAGCGGCCCTTCCATATTATATTTAAGTTAATTAAGCGGATTATAGCGATGTGAGACTATTTGTCCTTTCACAAGTGCGCATATAGATACCTTTCGCAGCTACTTATCATTTTAATTATAAGCATGTAGATATCTGTGTTTTCTCATGTAGGCAAGTTACATCATTGCAACTATAGGATTGCCATAGCAGGCTTCCTTATCACCTCTGGTGGTGTGTGACTAAAGCCAGAATCTGTTGAGCCTGAGATTTACTTACTGTTTCTTTGTTATGCATCTCATATAAGCCACTATAGAATTCTATTGAAGTAGCTATTAGTTTGTGTGCTATAGGATTGAAGTGTTTTTTAACTGTTTACCAGTCCATAGCTCATGTCCTAGTGGAAGTAGCTTTTAGTTTGTGTGCTATAGGATTAAAGTGTTTTTCACCTTTTACCTGTCCATAGCTTCATGTCCTACTGTTATGTTCTTACCTTGCATCTTTTTGAGTACAATAACAGGACTTGGATGGCAGAAATATTCGAGTATCTTTGGCTGAAGAGAGGCCAAGGCGCTTTTGAACACATCAGATTTTCACATTCTTCATTAAGAAAGTGTCTTTTGGCATAGTTTTGAAACCTTGCTTTCTCAATAACTTACTTATATATACCCTACACCTGCCTGTGGGAGTGATTCGAAGAGTTCGAACCAGAGATCTTAGTATTACTAGGTCCTTGCATTTGGCCCTAGACTGTGACGCATGTAAATATTCAAATCTTCTCATTTGTTTTTCTAGTTGCTTAGAAGTAGAAAAAAGTGTCTGTAATCAAATTGTGAACACTATTCAGCCTAAACACAACTCTCCGCTTCTTTTTAGACCGTGAATAAGGATTTATGGCCTCGAATTTGTTAATTTTTTCATGTGAATTAACAGTACTTATGCCATCCCTACCAAGATCGAAGACATTGTGAACTTATTAGGTGTTGTTTACGTTTGCTTCAAAAAGTGGTTTGTTTTATTTGCGTCTTAAAAGTTAAAATCTCGGTTGGATACCCTTGAGAAGGAAAGAGAAGAGAACATAGTTGGACAAAAAGAGAACGAAGTATGAGAACGAAGTATGCTGTCTAATTGCGGTTTAACAGATTTTTATGGAATGCTGGTCTTAATTCATGGACAACTTGACATGTTATTCTTAGCCGTTTGCTGATGAAAATTATATCACGGTCTTGAAATGATTAATACAAGTTTTATGTTCTGATCTGTTTATGTTTGGGCCATGGTTGGATTCAGGTATTTACATTGTGTTAAACATGTTTAGAATCATCGGTCAAAATTACTCTTTATCGATCATAAAAAAAAACATGTTTAGAATCATGGATATGTAGCCAGTTTTGCTCTTCTGATTTTTTTATATCCCACTTGTTAGTTAGAGGACTGGAAAGCTAATGAGTTGAGGTTGGCATATTCTTGAATAACAGAGCAACGATCACATGTTCTTGAAAACCTGCTGGAGAAGCATGCAAGGGAATGGATGTTGGGGATGGAACCCTACGGTGCTGTTATTGTTCGTAACTGTGCAGTAGTCTTGATCTGCCACAACATTGTTCGGGAAAACACAAAACCAACTGCCTCTGGTGAAATGCCACTCTCATGAGCACATTGAGCAGCATCTCTGGACTATAGAGTGTGCACTTGTCATGCATGCTATACAAGCCCACGGAACTAAACAGCTAAGGCCCATCCAATTTTTTCTTGATTTCTTTGATAGAGGCAGATATCGTACACATATCTTAGCCGATAGTACCTCATTGTCTTGTTCAAACGTATTGATGAATGCAGTGGTCATATATATCATGCAGTATAATTTTGGAGCCTAGCTACCAAAAAGCACCTCCCTATCTAGATTTCATCTAGCCGGCCTAATTAACTCTATGTATTATCTTACTATCAAGAGTTGATTCCTATTTACGATAGCTATGTCACCCTTTATATCTACTAGCTATACTTCTTTTGGGCATGCCTATGTTAGGTCACATGATTTGATGTTGTTATCTAAAATGTATGTGGTCTATGACTTGCAATAAGATTTTCGTTACCATTTCAATAACAATGTGACTGTGTATACTTCAGCCAAATAGAGAAGAACAAAAGAAAAAATATTTGGTAAAATAAAAACAATACGCGTTACACATATATGTGACGATGTAGCGTGTTTTCTACTGGTATTTTCAGCAATCCCCACTCATCTAGTAACTTAGCAATTGATTAGCATGTTCACGTAGACTCTAATACGAATGTACACAAAACACGATGTGCACCCGTGTATAAGGGTCCAACAAAAAGGGTCAACACACAAATATCTGACATGGAACAGCCAACTAGCCTTGGTGACAATATTACTTTGTGTTCTTTTCTTTCTTTCTTTCTTTTTATTTTGGTGTTTGCAGTGCTATTCAACTCCCTCTTTTTATTTTGTTGTTTACAGTGTTGTTTAGATTGCAGTGAGGTAAATAGAGAGGTGAATAGCATTTTCGTTTGAGTTAAGTGGCTGAATTAAGCTATTAGGAACGAGCTCATTAGGAAAGATCTCATGCATGCACATGGAGAAGTTCTGAATTTATAGATAAAAATCTAAATACCTGAACCGAGATTTGGATATCGCAGGAAGATCCAAAGCGGATTCCAACAGTTGCCAGTTGGGTATATAGTTGTCTCCTTAGAGATTGCTTGTATGTGGGATGTCACCATTGCGGTCATGATTTATTTTGGAGCTTTGATATTCAAGAATGAGACTGCCAAAATCTATAAAAACATCTCAGAGACAATTTGAATCTTGGTATGGCAATGTTAGTGGGCTGTGTTCAAGACAAATTAAGAATAGATAATTTAGGGGACCAAGCAAGGATGTATGGGATGATGGGCAGGTCAACATTTTGACATATGTATGGGAACAGACAAGAGTTTTAGTTAGGAGTAGTATTCATATAGATGGATCATGTCAAACTCTATACAGCTTAGACATTCTTTTGCATTGATGTTTCCTCAGTCATGTGCGACATATATATACAGTTGCACCCACTATACAACGAGCACTTTTTATTTTCTTCTTCTAATCGGCAAAGATAAAATATATTGAAAAGTCGAGGCGTGATATCTACCATTCCTTCTGTTTTGATAAGATTGGCTTATTTTACGTGTAATATGTATACGTAAACAAACTTTATTTTTTGAAAACGACGTAGTAAGTAAACATACGACTTTTTGGGAGATGATGATAAAGAGCGGGGTGCCACCCATTGTATGACGACTGAATAACGGAAGAATTAGTATTAATGAGCTAGTATTAAGTACACTACACTAGAACGTGGGGATGAACACAGTGAAAGTCAGTTACACCCATCACACACGTGCACCTTCCTTGGCAGATTCTTACGTGTAAATGAATTTATGTCGTTAGTATATATCTACTTTAATTATTCTTTTCATGGAATCTCTGGAACTGCTGACCAGTGACCTCAAAGATGAACGTCCAAATCAAAATGGTACAAGCACAAATTGCACAATAAGGGATTACGCTGGAAAACACGAGGAATCATCTGTAGAAAAATGAACATTTTACGTAACGCTAGAAAACGCGATTTGTGGATCAAGATGGGAGTTGGGTGCCACGAACTGTATGACGATGTGAAAAATCAAATTGAGAACCAGTATTTATAACTATTAAGTAGACTATTCTACAACGTGGGGGATGAAAGGCGCGTGATATGAACCCTACCATTAATTAATTTTTCTTAATGAAGAATCTTAAAACTTGGTCACACGTTTTCTCTCTTTAATTATTGATGACTAATCAGTCTGTAATCCTTAATTAAAACCCCACCACAGTCATAATCTTTAATTTTCACGATTTCACACTGACTCCACCAAAATGCACAATTACAAACTGTAGTCTGTGATGTCTGGTAATGCAGCTGTTTTGCAATGTGATTTTTCTTCTGTTGGTTTCAGGTTTATTATTAGTGGTCTTGATTTGTGTTATACTGTGAATTCTGTGACTCTTAGATTTTTTTATTACAAGACATGTTTTACTGTCAGCTCAAAGAATCCAATGCTCCAGACAGAGGTTGACATTTTTAAAGATTTTGTTTCACATGTTAAGGTTTAACCCATGAATATAATCTTCTAATTCTGCTTGTGTAAGTGTGGGAGCAAAATATACAAGAAACACGTGTCCAAAGATTAGAGAAGAAGTATCATTGGTTAGATACAACATTGTATAGGAAATAGTTCCACTTTTCTAGATCTTATCCTAACTAGTCAAATTTCTAAGGGCACTCTTGTAACTTGATATACATCCCTACCCTTTATAAGGGAAAGTGAGATATGCTTGTAGGGATCCTTCTTCTTCCCCACAACCTAGAACTTAAGAACAACCCTATTCCCTTTAATGGAGTTTGTATGTAACACTTCCGATCATAGTGAAATCCGTGGATGTAGGCTTCATTAATGGCCGAACCACGTAAAAACCCTTGTGTTCATGTTTACTTTGATGCACTTTGCTTCTCACTTGTTGGTAGATCTTTATCTTAGGTGTTAGGTTTTATCGGGTGTGGTTGTTATATTTTTAGCAACTACATTCTGGCGCCGACTAAGGGGAGCGAGAGTCTCAAATCTGTAGTTTTGAGATGAGAAATAGTTCCATAAAGTTTGTCTTTGATCTACGGACTACCGAGTATTGAAGTGTGAAGGGTAAATGTGGAACTCGGGCTAAAGAAAGCTACCTTCGGACAACGAAAAAAACGAAAAAAACTCGGAGGAGAAAAGAGTGGAGTTTCGTGTGCAAAACCAGAGGAGAGAACTTCAACAAAACGGAGTTCAAATAAGAACAAATCAAACAGGACGAACCTCCTTCTCATTTATCTCTTATCTTGTTTGTTAACACTTCGATCTGAAAGTTTTGAGTACAAACTTTCAAAAGATGTTTTATGAAAAACTAGGTTATGTTCTTGAGCAAAAATTGGATTTTCTTCCAAAACCTTTACTCGATTTATGTTTTGATTTGAGATTTGTTGTCAACAAATCTTGTTTTACAAACCCAATTAAGCTATTTTGAAAACTTTGAATGACGAAATTCTTGGCTGATTTAGGGATTTATCTGTTTGCTTCATATAGGCTCCTGTATCTTGAATGATATACCTACTCTTCTTGGCTATTCACTGAATTGATTTGCTTTCACAGCTTATAATTGGGATGGAGTATAACGCCGACGAAGAGAGGGAGAACCTTACAACCGACTTTCTTTGCCGCGGTGTGGATTCCATTCCACCGTTAGTCATCATCATCGGAGATACAGAAGATGAAATCCGTGAAATCACCACCAATTAAATCGGGTCTCATCAACTCAATTTCAAGGAAGTCGTCACAGACAAAACCGCCAAGCAGGGGGGGACCGAGGTCCGATCGACTCATTCAAGTGTTACAATCTTGCCAGTACACTAGGTTCGCCTGCCAACTCTAGCAGTAAGAAGCAACAGTTTGGGACCTGCACGGGACGAGTAACTTTGGATGTAGCTCATTACCAGCTCGTCAATTCTCAACTCGGATGAATTCTAGATCATAAAATGCAAGAGCAACGGGTTCGGTGACTTCGATGAGAACACGTCTCGGGCTCGATCCACAAGAGTCGAGTTCAGGACTTCATCAAGTTAATCGGGTCTTTAACATTCAAATTTCTCGGAAGAGATTATCATCGGGACCAAAAATTAAAGCTCAATCGAACTTTGGTTGTTTTAACCATGTCGATTCATAGCATCAATCTCGGGTATGGCCATCTCTCGGTTCATCGACACATCTCCAATCAACGACCAACTCGACAAGTCCTGTTCATAGCATCAACGGAAATTGCAAAGAACTCGGCTTCGTGTAACTCCACATCGGGCGAATTAGTTAACAACCTACTCGGATAAAAATCATCTCGTGCCAAGTCAAATCGGGACAAATATCAGGCAACTGGTCGGAGCTAGCTACATCGGCCAATTCCATTCATATGCAAGCTTATCTCGGGTCAGCTCATTATCTCGGGTCAGGTCATCCCATATCGGGACAGATGAACTACATCGGACAGGGCAGTTGCTTCAGATCATCTCGGATTCAGCAACTCGGGAAGATTACACCACTCTCTTCGGGGACGCAGCTCGGGAAAGTTGAGTCGGATCGTTCCAAAATAACCCATCTCCATCGGGTCATTCCTCTATAACAGGGAATATTCTTAATCCCTTATCTCTGATTTCACAGGTTATGGTTCTGAAAAAATGAATGCTATTTAGAACCTCTTCATATAAGTTTGGTAAAAGAATGATCGTCCTAGTTAAAGTGCAACCCACCTAAGAAAGCACGAGCAGTTTTGTTTCAAAATTCGAGAAAGTAAATCTGAGATGTCTGGCATGCAAATACAAACTGCTCCTGCTACCTGTAGCCACGAACTACAAGTTTCAATCTTGACTTAATGTCTTATCGTAAAATGGTACTAAATGAAAAATATGGAGAAGGCGACGTCTCGCTTTATAGTTGCGGAAGAGACCATCCACTATTGATCCATGATAATCCACTATGAACCCTGGTGCTTCATTTTTGTATTCTCGTTATCACACGATTGAGCCTGAAAGTGCGTTTGACTCCTTAAAAGAGATGTTAACATAAATATGGGGATTGTCATTATGACCATTCATAATTAGACTGTCACGATAGCCATTTAAATCGCCGAAACGCTTAATTATTCAATATGTTATCACCTTACTTGAACATGTCGCTTGTCTTGATAATTCTGTGCTGTTAGAGTTGTACCACAACCAGAGTATCTACAACAATGACATTTAGAGGAGTCGTGTAACACCCCGTGTTTTTAGCATGGCGCATGCTAAAAGATGCGCCATTTGCTTGTGATGAAGCTTCATCCAAAGCTTCCAGCAAGCGTGAAAAAGGTGGATTGGCTTAAGGTTACCAACGCGCCAAAAATGGCGCATTATGTTTGGCATTTGGCCAAGGGCCAATGTTGCATCATCATGATGCATTAGGCCGATTGGGTAGGTGGGCTCGATCTTACAAATGAAATCATTGTGCAATAAACGAAAACAAATCGAAGACCGGTGGTGCGCAATCATTGTCCGCAATCGTTGTGGGTAATCATTGTGCAACGAGATTGAACAATTGGTGCACAATCATTGTGCAAAAAACGGAACGAGTGGTGCACAATCATTGTGCAATAGAACGGAGACTCGGCAATCATTGCCGGTCCTTGAAATTCATGGCAACGGCCATGAATAGTGAAGCATGTCAATATGCTCCCCTTTTCATACTTGTAGAAATTCCATTAAGACATATATAGGGAGGGGTAGTTGGTTGAAGGTGCATATGCGGACTATGTACCAAGTAAGCTTCATAGCTTAGTTTAAGAGCATAAATGATGCCTAAGGCTCATTTATAGTTGCGTAGCCTTTCGAAGAGGGTATTTGATGCGTTGGCATCACTATGCCACTTGCCAGGACCCGATGATGCATAATCATTATGCATCTTGGCGGAATGGCCTATACGAACCGTGCCATTACCGCTTTTTGCTAGGCCACAGCCTTGCAAACGATTTGGTTTAATTTTCCTCCCTTCGGGATGAACTACGGTCCGTGCTTGATCCCTTTAGAGTAGGGAAGGGTACGTAGGCAGCCGCAATGAGTTGCGGCATTGCCGGTCCGGACGTTGGCCCCTCATATCATCTAAGCTCGGTAGCTCGACGCGAGAGATGATTGTGGCCAGACTTGATGAGGCTTAGTTGCATGCCAGTAAGTGGATGCTCATACTTCCTATCAAGTTATAAAGAGATGGTAAGCGAGGTAACGTGGGAAATGGAAAGGGCTTGGTGCGGCCTACGCCAAAGTCCAAGGCTTATGCCTGGATAATGACGGTTGCTCAGCTAGCTAGGAAATTCATTTATGAATTCCCTACGTAAAGGTAAAGCCAGAGACGCATGAAAAATGCATTGGCATTGGCCTTATGGCCTTAAACCCTTTTGCGGGACAAGGGTAAGTTGGAACGGTGTGGAAGCTAAGTTAGCTGCGTCATGCTCCACGAGCATGCTTGCAAGGGCAATTGACGTGCATTTGCCTAGCTTTGAGGCCCGGACCGTAGCTTCATCATGGCGCACCGGGGAGATTACGGCCTTCGGGGCAACGCGCCAAAGGCGTAATTTTCCGGTCCGTCACAGATGGTATCAGAGCAAGTTCCGAGAAAACTCTAGGGACTTGTGCGGAGTGGACTCATTGGCGAGTGTTTTCCTTGATGGAAACATAAAGTTGGAGAGTAGGCCAACTTTTGCGCGGGAAGAGTTTGTAAATCGCTTTGCCGATTACTATGCGAATCGGTTGAGCTTGTTCAAGTCTTGTGAGATTGCTGCTGGCCTAAGTGGCACCCCACTTACGAGTGGATATCCGGAAGACCGTCTGGGACCGGTGGGTAGACAATGGGACCGATCATCCCCACACGTTGGCACCGCCAAGGGTGTGCGTTGTCGAGCTCGCTAGCATCCCACTTTACGAGTGGCAACTGGATGACCGTCGGGGACGGTGGGCAAATGATACTTGATCCACACAAGACTTTGTGCTAAAATTTTGTCATTTTGATGACACCTTTCAACTTGTGAACTTTAGGGACTTCGAAAGTGCGTAGTATGGGATGCGCATTCAGGATACCTGGTCGAGATATCCTCTTGGCACTGGCCAATTGCGATTCTTGGTTTAGTTGTGGGCACTTTTGGATTCCTGGGCAGGTGGTATGGGACATGTGCTCAGAAGGTCTAAATTGTTGTTCATGACAACTTGAAGAAACCCGTGATTTCTGAGCATCTGGTATGGGACTTTTGCTCATGGAATCCAACTCGAAGAGATTGTCCACAATAGCTTTGGTTTTGAATTTCGGGGACGAAATTCTTTGAAGGGTGTGATAATGTAACACCCCGTGTTTTAGCATGGCGCATGCTAAAATATGCGCCATTTGCTTGTGATGAAGCTTCATCCAAAGCTTCCGCAGCGTGAAAAGGTGGATTGGCTTAAGGTTAATACCGCGCCAAAAATGGCGCATTATGTTTGGCATTTGGCCAGGGCCAATGTTGCATCATCATGATGCATTAGGCCGATTGGGTAGGTGGGCTCGATCTTACAAATAAATCATTGTGCAATAAACAGAAACAGTCAGAGGACCGGGTGGTGCGCAATCATTGTCCGCAATCGTTGTGGGTAATCATTGTGCAACAGACAGAACAATTGGTGCACAATCATTGTGCAGCAAACGGAACGAGTGGTGCACAATCATTGTGCAATAGAACGGAGACTCGGCAATCATTGCCGGTCCTTCAGAAATTCATGGCAACGGCCATGAATAGTGAAGCATGTCAATATGCTCCCCTTTTCATACTTGTAGAAATTCCATTAAGACATATATAGGGAGGGGTAGTTGGTTGAAGGTGCATATGCGGACTATGTACCAAGTAAGCTTCATAGCTTAGTTTAAGAGCATAAATGATGCCTAAGGCTCATTTATAGTTGCGTAGCCTTTCAAGAGGGTATTTGATGCGTTGGCATCACTATGCCACGGCGCGGACCCGATGATGCATAATCATTATGCATCTTGGCGGAATGGCCTATACGAACCAAAGCATTACCGCTTTTGCTGAGCCACGGCCTTGCAAACGATTTGGTTTAATTTTCCGTCGCTGGGATGAACTACGGTCTGTGCTTGATCCCTTTAGAGTAGGGAAGGGTACGTAGGTAGCCGCAATGAGTTGCAGCATTGCCGGTCCAAAGACGTTGGCCCCTCATATCATCTAAGCTCGGTAGCTCGACGCGAGAGATGATTGTGGCCAGACTTGATGAGGCTTAGTTGCATGCCAATAAGTGGATGCTCATACTTCCTATCAAGTTATAAAGAGATGGTAAGCGAGGTAACGTGGGAAATGGAAAGGGCTTGGTGCGGCCTACGCCAAAGTCCAAGGCTTATGCCTGGATAATGACGGTTGCTCAGCTAGCTAGGAAATTCATTTATGAATTCCCTACGTAAAGGTAAAGCCAGAGACGCATGAAAAATGCATTGGCATTGGCCTTATGGCCTTAAACCCTTTTGCGGGACAAGGGTAAGTTGGAACGGTGTGGAAGCTAAGTTAGTCTGCGTCATGCTCCACGAGCATGCTTGCAAGGGCAATTGGACGTGCATTTGCCTAGCTTTGAGGCCGGACCGTAGCTTCATCATGGCGCACCTGGGAGATTACGGCCTTCGGGGCAACGCGCCAAAGGCGTAATTTTCCGGTCCGTCACAAGTCGCTTGAAATTTATCGCCTTGCTCACCCGAATCGTAAGTGGCAGTACATCAATAGAGAAGCGAATGATATTGACAAATGTGAGCACGAGCATGGGTTGCCCACCGTGAAGGTTTGGGGTTTCTTTATTTGCTTTTAGTAATCTGCATACGTCACACACATGCACATGGCAAACGAGTACGATTACAGAACTAATTTCCATATACTCCACTTGAGCTGCCAAGCTTGCACATGTTATATTTGTTCCGAGGTTCTATGAATCTGAATTGCAGGCTTCTCTTTTGAAATCTGTGTACTTAAAGTCACATTGTGATACTAATGCACAAATCAGTAATTGAGAAGCTATTCGACAGAGTCTTCTGGACTAGATTAAGAAGGTTAATATATCCAGTTAAGGGTTAATTGGAGAATGCAAGTACTTTCTGTGGCACAGTAGGACCCTTTGGAAGAGATTGTAGAAGTTCACTCGCAAAGAGAGACCAAAATTAGACGTCGGTTTGACAATGCTGCACTGGACCATAGAAATGAATAGACATTTTGCATAGGTAGAAACCATGTTGTTGTTTAGTTTTGTTTTGAGAAGAAGGTAGAACTAGAAACGGTGGGGTAACGGTGGGGTTGTAGCATGGTAATGGTTTGGTAGGCAGCTTGTCAACATTCTTTCTGGTAGGATTGGTTTAGAATTTGCTGATTTTCTTCATCAAATAGAGATAGGTGTTTTGCCACTTATTTACTTCATTGCTAAGTAGTAGTGGAGTGTCAATATTCCGAGGTTACTGAATTATCTTAATTAGCCTCTGAACCGTCTTCAATGCTCCAAACACCCTATTTTAACTATTAAAAGGGATTAAACACCCTATTTTTAACTATTAAAAGGGATTAAACACCCTATTTTTAACTATTAAAAGGGATTAAACACCCTATTTTTAACTATTAAAAGGGATTCTTATAAAAACCATCAATCGTAGTTGATGTCTTTCGTATTGATACTGAATATAAGTATTGCCTAATAGGTGCTGTATGTGCTTTGTTTATTTTGTGTGCTTACATGACATAAGTTATAGGAACTGTTGTCACGGTGAATTTATATACAACATTGGTTCTACTTGAGAATTGGCAGCTTCATTTGGTTCTTTTTGGATATATTTTGATTCATCTCGTGGTGGTGTTTTTTCTACAAAGAACCGTACATAACCCCCCCAAATTGCATATGATCTAGATTTGCATGTTTTAAGCAGGTTAGTCAGGTAACAAAGCGATGCATATGACGGCCATTCAAGACGGGGGTTCAGCTGCTTTCCAAAATCATCATGTCAGCCATGCTTCATCACATTTCCAGAAACCTTTGAACCCAAATCCAGTTCCATACGAAAATTCCCATAATATTCATCAGACTGCTTGTTCTCAAGGGCCTACTTCATATTTTCCTGCTACACATCATGGTGTTCAGACTTATGCCTCGATGTTGCAATCTGGTTCTTCAATGGATACACGGCGAGCAAACAAACTGCAGATCGCCACAAATCCCAGAATCGCACGAACGTGGCCGTAGGCTTACCAAAAACTGACAAGGATGGCTCCACAAATAATGCAGCAGCAAAACCAGCCTATATCAGTGTTTTGATATCAAAGCCTGGTGCAGCAGCTTCTTCTCGTGCTCCTGCTGATTCTGTGCTTAAGGGGGAGTGAAGCTAACGTATAGCATCAAGAGCTGTCTCCAGTAGAAGTGAAAGCTAAGTGTCACCTTCCTGAAATACTTACATTCATTCACTAGGCGCATATAATGAATTCGTTCATCGTAATACGTACATCTTTCGAATGAGTAAATCATCCAATCGTATTCAACTTTCGATTGTAAAAACCTAACAATCGAAAATAGTGCCTCAGGCTTAAGTTTTGGCCTAAATCTGGATAAAATAAAGTGTGTAGTTAGTAATACTTTTGTCGATCAAATTTCGAATATGCAATCGGGCTTAAGTTTTGCTCGGGTACTCACTCAACCGATCGGATATTGCGGAAAAATGACGATGGATCGTATATTGGCCCTTCAAGAAGATCATTTTGGAAGAATCTTGTTACTGACGATCACTTCGGATCAAACATCTTGGACTTAACCACACTAGTCAGCTCATGGAACATCATTTCGTCTAAGGAAGCTATCTTGGACCAAATAGTTCAAATCGAAAGCAACTCAAAGCTACCTTGGAGCAAATAGTTCGGATCAATCAACTCGGAAAACAACAAATTAGTGTCTCAGCACACCTCCTCGCGCCGAGATCACATTGGGGCACATACGATCTTCTCGGATTCCTACTTAAACATCCATGACCAGCACGTATCGGCATTCATCCTCTTTGGGCGATAACTAAGAACACATACTTCGATTTGTTTACCTCATCTCGAATGTGGGTCCCATTTCCATTGTCCCGAGGCGGTGAACAATAGCCTAGGAGTTCGATTCACTAGATTCTGAGACTTTGGTGAATAATAGCCTGGGGGACGCCTTGGGTTGTTAACATGATAAAAAGTAACACGGGTTATCTCGTACTCGGGTCATCAATCGGAATGGCCCGAGGTGATCTAAGAGCCCTGGACGGAGCCAGGAGCTATGCGTCTAATGGTCGTTTCGAACCCGGGGCGATGGCATTGTGCAAGTGCCGGGGCGACTTACACTAACACGGACTATTCGAACTCGGGGCGATGGCAAATTGTGCAAGTGCCGAGGTAGTCTAAGGGCCCTGGTGGTTGGAAGCCCGTGGCCGATTGTCGAGGCACGAGTACTCGACAGTCGAGCATACAACATTGCTCCCATCGCAAGTGGCCGAAATCACTTGCCCAAGGCAGTTAATTGATAACTCCTTGGGGTATCGGGCCAATAGAATTCTAGGAATGACCAAGTACCCTACCACTAGATCAAAATGACGGTGATGAGATACCTCAATCGGGACATGGCATTGGGCCCGATGACCCTCCCTGTTGAGTGTGTTCGACAGATATGGAATATTAACTAATGCCTACGTTGAAATGATTAGTCTTACAGGAAAACGTGTACGCTAAGCCTATGAACGGTCATGCATAACTTTGGCGGTGGACTTAACTCGTCAAGGGCAGGTGGTACTTGAATGGTTCATTTGGAAACAGCACCGATGAGGTCACCCACAGGGGCACGAGATGTATGTCGGTATCAGGGGCAACACAATGGCGACGACTGACCTATCAGGTCATCAGCGTATGAAACTTGAGTAGCGTGCATACGCCGAAGTTCGCAAGTCATCAAATAACAGAGGCTGCGAGTAAACACGACAGCTGCAAGAGGGAAGCTTTCTTACTCTTATGTCTTCAACTTTAGACATTTTCTATTGGTACTTATCATTGAGACTCATCGGAAAACACAACAGATGCAATTAATGTTAGAAAATCGGAAAAGTGTGTAAATGATAATGTGTTTTTATTTGAAAAATTACAAGCACTAATAGGAACGGCCGAGGGAAATCCAAACTATGCAGGGTAACACAAACTGAGCTAAATATCGCCAGGAGGCTATACTACAGGGGCACAATCGTTGTCTCGAGACTCCGCAAACGAATAGGGGCATCAAGTACGCGTACTAGGAAGGTGCAGATGTTATTCCTTTGCGCAGTCCCTTCAACAACAATTGGACAGTCGCAACACTACAAGAAAAGTGTTTTGGAGGAGCGGCGAGAGAAAACCTTCATTCAGTTGAAGCAGATCGAGGACACCAAGATCGTCAGCTGGTTCACAAGACAGCTAAGTATCATCTATTTCGAGAAACTGTCTATTATGTGCATTTCAGTGGTTATTCATTTGCGTAATCACAATGACTAAGGCGAACTCGGATATTCGGAAACTCGACATGCCATGTAGTTAACTTGAGTATCTTTTATAGGTGTCTTCTCACTGTAGATGAAAATTGTTTTGTTAATTTATACCATGAGCATGCTTAGTGAACAACATCTCTGATTATTCGGGTAACACCTCTGATTATGACAGACCCAGAACCGCTTTTACGCCCTCATATAGCCCTCATCTAACCTTTGAAATGTTTACGTTTGCGAGAATTGATCGAATTTTGAATCTGAATCTTAAATAGTCGTGAGTTAGTGCAGTTACCACTCCTCTTCATGAGCAGCAGGTACTCGTATTCGTCTAGAGAGCTCCAACCGTGATTCGTCAAGCACCGATGCCAACCGAACTAAGACAAAGCTTGAGCATTGACCACCAAGGAGAAACACAACAACTTTGAAGACGATGAGCGCATGACCAGATCATCAAGAGCCTAACCAGTTCGGGAACGGTTCACATATGCTTCGGGTAAAAGACTAGCAATCCAAAGCAAGCGGTGATTACCAAGGGAAATTGATAGTTCGAGGCAGAGGTCACGATCCAATTCACAATTGTTAGAAAATATTACCCCGATGGCAAGCAGAGTTACAAGGGATGCCGCGACACGACGACAACAACCAAAGAACCTCTGAACCAAGAATTGCTTTGAAACTTCGCACAAGAATAGGGGCAAGTATGCATATCGCGAACGCATTTTGTATTCTTCGCTCGGTTCCTTCAAAGAACAATGAAAAGCCATAAATCTCACTGCAAAGTACAAATGAAACGCACCATTCAAATTAAGTTATCAACTTGCCCAAACAAAGGACCCACAACAAAGGCGAGACACCACCGATTTGTGTCGTGAAAAGGAAGCCCATTAAAACCGAGAAGAGCGACCTAACATCGAATTTCCTAACAAGAACGCAACATTGAAGCGATAGTCACAGACCAAGAAAGCTTATCACCAAAGTTAGACATAGTTGAATAGTATTTTTGAATCATGGATCCTCCTGTATTCACCATCGAATTCAACCCGAAGAGACATTCCACACACCATCTTGAACAAGTATTAAAGCAAATTGTCCCAAAGAGAATCACACAAGACAAGATACAAGCCTAAATCGAGCCAGACGTATACCCAAGAATTTCAAATTAATCGAAAGTGAATAATTCTTACAAGACGAGACACTTGACTCCGAGCCGAGCATCTACAACAGCACGATTCGAACTCACCTGTAATGTCGAGAAAAGCCAGAGCCGAGTATAGAGGAGATAAGAATACGACATCGAGTACAGTTAAATCCTACGAACCAATCGAGAAGTACAACAAGATCGGGACCGAAAACGGTGAAGCGCCTGGCCATGAGGCGTGCTACTAGGAGCCCATATTCAACAACTAATAGCCCGACGAAAAACCCAAGTTGCTACAAGTCGACAGTCCACCGACAGCCAATTCGGATGACACAGAGAATCAGTAAGCCAAAGCCTGAAGCAAATGCAACAACAACGTAGGCGCACTATCCGAAGGATTTTCTTAAGGATTGCTCTTCGATCAAACCTCAAGAAAAGGGGCATAAATGTAGGAGCAAAATATACAAGAAACACGTGTCCAAAGATTAGAGAAGAAGTATCATTGGTTAGATACAACATTGTATAGGAAATAGTTCCACTTTTCTATATCTTATCCTAACTAGTCACCCTAAGGGCACTCTTGTAACTTGATATACATCCCTACCCTTTATAAGGGAAAGTGAGATATGCTTGTAGGGATCCTTCTTCTTCTTCCCACAACCTAGAACTTAAGAACAACCCTATTCCCTTTAATGGAGTTTGTATGTAACACTTCCGATCATAGTGAAATCCGTGGATGTAGGCTTCATTAATGGCCGAACCACGTAAAAAACCCTTGTGATCATGTTTACTTTGATGCACTTTGCTTCTCACTTGTTGGTAGATCTTTATCTTAGGTGTTAGGTTTTATCGGGTGTGGTTGTTATATTTTTAGCAACTACAGTAAGCAAACACTTATTCAGATAAGATTGATTATTTAACTAATGGCTCCATTACCCTCCAGGTTTAGAATATCGATCCCGTCAATTAAACCAGTGGATCCTCGTCAATTATATCGGTAATGGAGATTGAAATATTACGTGATTCTTAAACCAAAAGAAAGAGTTTTGGCCGAGCTGCCACTGGATGGTCGGCCGGACCAAACGCAACCGCAAGACTAATAAAAAAGGGCAAATAGGCTAGTCCATGACTGCGTTGTAGACCACTCTGCCGGACCCACAAGTTACTACCTTAAGGCGGGACCATTACGGATTTAGTTGCACGCTAATTTTGAAATTGAATCAAAGAGTATCGTGGTAATTATCGTTTTTTTAGTCGTATGAGAAGATTAACATGTATCTCGAGGGGTGAAATAACTTTGAAATGTAGCCATCCTGATTCATGACTACCGTTTTTCATGAGGTTGTTGGGAGTTGGGACCAAAACAAGAGGGAAATGCATTTTCTAATTTTACCTAAAAAAGATAAATACCTCTGAATACAAAAACCGATATTATGAAATCGTACCTGCATTGTCATATAAAATCAGATGTACTACTCAGAAATGCCAACCACTTGGCCATTGGCAATTGGTACTGTCATTACTTCCAAATTACAAACAAGTATAATGAGGGCTAACCGTTAAAACCTGCGTGTAACACTCTGTAAACGGATAAGCAAATCAAAAAATATATATATATATAAAAAACAAAACTAGTCATAAAAATCCAAGGTGACCAAACTTGTGGTACAAAAACCCCACTCAAATGTTGGGATTCATTAAAACTCCATCCTAAACTAAATTGATATAAAAACCCCAAATTTTAAAAAATTGATACAAAAACCCCGAATTTCAGAATTGGTTTCATCAAATTTTATGATGAAACCAAAAACACAAAATTGGTTAAAAAGACCAAAATCAAAATTTCCTTGGTGAAAAGGACAGTCAGATTTAGATACTGTTTAAATGGACAAAAATTTAAAAATAGGCAGGATGTAACCAGTTTCATCCTGTCCATTTTCAAATATTTTTTCTTATTTTTATTTTACACAGGATGTATCCAGTTTCATCCTTGCTATTTTTTAAGTTTTAGCCGGGATGAATCCAGTTTCATCCTTGCTATTTTTTTGTCCATTTCACCCATAAAATTTTTTACTCGTCCATTTGAACCGTGTTTTAAATTTTTTTGGACAAATGACCCATTTTCCGAACCAAAAATTGGTTTCGTCAAATTCTACGAGGTTTCATCAAATTTTATGATGAAACCAAATTTTGTTTTTTGGGGTTTTTGTGTTACTTTTGTTTTGGCGGGTTTTTTGTGGATGAATAGTGACACCTTTAGGGTTATAACTCGCGGACCGTAAAAAAAATCAATTTGTTTTACGCATAGCAGAACATTCAGTTAACACAAAGTCGCAAACTAGCGTTTAGAGACAATCCTATTATAGGGGTGGGGATTCCGTTAGAGGGGCGGCAGTGTGATAACAATGTCCCTCTAGTTGGTTAGGGGATGTCCTATAAGGGGTGTAAATTGACTAAATTACGCTTTTCACCTTAAATGGATTAATTTAGCCTTGCTTTTTTGGTTGGAAAGATTGAATTGTCCTCCCCTATTTTTAAACCTAATGGAATCAGAAAAATCAAAACAGTTTTTTTTTTTTTCATCTTCATCTTCTCTTCTCTTCTCGTTTGATTAGGGGCCATGAATATTAATTGGGGGCCTTGACATTTTATTTGCACCCCAAATTTTCCAAGGGCGTATTAAACCGATTGTGAAAATACTATTTTACCCTTCACTAAAAATAAATCTTAAAAACCTATTAACTCTTAATCCTAAGCCCCAATTCATTTCTAGTTCTAAACAAAAAGATCACTCCCTCCCTCTCACCCTCTCGACTCTTCTCTTCTCCTCCATTAACGGAAAAATTTCTTCACCTAAAAATTTCAAGATTCTGATAAAAGGGTCGTCAATTCGACAAGCCTAAACCCTAACGATTTTTCATATGCATGTAAAGACCATAAAAAATCGTTAGGGTATATGATGATCAAGATAACGACCATATTTCTGGTTTTCATATTTTTTACCCTAGATTAGAGTCGTTAACATAATATAGAAACCTATGACGATCCTCTATGGACGACCCTTTTTTAAATGTCAACGACCCCATGTGAAAAACAAACAGCCTCTCTGTCCCAAATTTTTTCAGAGTCGTCTTGGTATAGACACACAAAATAACGACTCTTTGTGACCCAAGCTAAGAGTCGTTAGGGTATATCATATTACCCTGACGATTTTTCATAACCGGAAAGTTGCAGGTTTGAGTCGTCATTTTTTTGTGTCAATACATTGACGACTTTATAGAGTCGTTGGGGTATACATCCCTCGACATTGACGACTCTTTCTCTGTGTTGTGACATATATCCAATCCATGGGAGAATTTTAGATAATCTTACCATCAACACAATCATCTTTGTTACTTGAACCTTCTCCAACATCATTTCCCCTACTTGAATTACTCATTTCTAAAAACCCCAAGTTTTCCTCTAAAACCTCCTCTTCTTCTTCTCAACTCACAACAAAAAAAAAAAAAAAAGATTTAGAAATCTGATTTTAATCTAACATAATCTAACCACACTAATTAAATTAACTTTATTAAGTTTTAATACTAATCATTCAGGGGCAGTTTAGGTATTTAGAAAAAATTTTGCTAAGGGGTGACCCAAATTAGGTTTGGGTGACCTTTTTTGTCCTATAGTGGGAGGCCCCCAATTAATATCCATGGCCCCCAATCAAACGAGGCATTAAAACTGAAATTTGCATCTTCCTCGATTAATCGGCGATTTGAAAAATTGATACTCGTTGATTGAAAACTATATTAGAGATGCCGAAGAAGAAGGTGGACGAAGATTGTAGCCGTTCTAATCAACCACATCCTCCATTAGGTCAAGAACATCAATTTGAAACTCCTCAACCGTCAAAATCAAGCACAATGACTTATATGAGGTATGTTTCGAAAAACTCAGTTAGGGTTTAGTTTATTGTGTTTGATTTAAGTTAGTTTTGTATCAAAAATTAGGGTTTTGGATCAAAATTGAAATTGAAATTTCTGTGTTGCATGTGAGTTACGGTTGGTAATAATCCAAATACGAACCGTAACTGTAGATTGGGTTGATGTTACGGTTCCTTTAACTCAAATACCAACCGTAAGTTCTTGTTTTCAGAAAAAAAAGTTCAGTTACGTTTTTTTTTTCAACCGTAAATTGACTTACGGTTGGTATCGACATTTGGATTACGAACAGTAAATATTCCTGGATGTTTCAATGTTATTTTACGGTTTGTAGTTGCATAATATTTATAAACCGTAATTGACTTACGATTTGTAACTCCAACAACATTATCAACCGTAGAACATCTTGTAACTTAGTAATATACCCAAAAATAACTTACAGTTGAAAAATTAAGTTAAAATACCAACCTTAGGTTAGTTATGGTTGATCTCGATTCATTAGTTACCAACCGTAACTAGTTACGGTTGCTATATGTTGTCATCTTTCAAACCGTAAATCTGCATGCTCACCAAATTTTTTTTGTTATTTATTTTCTATATTGTTTGTTCTACCCTTAGTAAATCAATCAATTGTAATGCTTGTGTAGGAATCCTGATAGGGTGAAGAATAAGAGAGGAAATAACTTGACCCCGATTGATCATACGCCCACCCCTCGCGGTGACAAGCATTTAGAGGTAGATAATAGAGGTATCCACAAGAATGAGAAATGAAGAATAAGTTTGAAATTAGGTTGAGAGAACCACCTGTAGCTCAATCTGGAGTTGATTTAAAAGGAGTGGAACCTAATGATCAAGAAGAGGTCGGAGTCGAAACTAACCGTGAAGGCAACGAAAATGAAATTGTAGAGGAAGAAACTAATTATGATGAAGATGAAGAAGAATCTAAAGAACCGATGATGAAGAAGAAGAGGAAGAGGAAGCAAATGATGAAGAGGAGGAAGAGGAAGCAAATGATGAAGATGAGGAAGAGGAAGAAAATGATGCACCTCGAGTGAAAGAAAAGAAGCCGAGAAAGGACCCCGCACCGAAAGGGATGCATATTCCTAAAGGCAAAGAGTTGTTGTTGCCACCGAAGAAGAATAAAACACCTTGGGGCGAGGCGCCAAATAATTCTTCAATCTTATTTGGTTATACCGGTTTCTGGTCTGCAAAAGTCAGTGAGACAAGGGTATGATATTTCTTACTTTTCTTAAAATATTCAATTTATAACTTATTTTGATACATTTTGTTTGTTTGTATGTTCACCAAAATATGTTTATATTTTTGTATATTTGTTTTTTTAGGACCATGCAAGATGCATAAAATTGGTCAAGCGTCAAAGGGATAAACATTGGCCATTAAGTGAAGAATGTGCTTAGGTTCGCAATCTAGTGGTTAGTACAGGATTAGGGCCTGGAATTCTTCATTCCCAATCGGAGTATGATAGTGTTGTTGTCTCTGCATTCAGGGAACGATTTCGGCTTGAAATCGATACGTTTCACCTTCCATTTGGAGAGATGACAATAACACCGGACGATGTGAAACAAATTCTTGAACTTGAAGTTGAAGGACAATATGTGTATGAAGGTTTCGACAACAAAATGTCTTGGACTGACCTTTACATCCTTGTTCAAGAAACACTTGGGTGGGAGAAAGATGAAACTGAGATGGAGTTTCAGTTGGCTGGTGGTTATGACCTTGATGAACCACATAAACCACGTATCATCAAAAAGCTTTTGTTGAAGACTCTGAGGACAAAGTTTGGAGGAACGCTCAAAAAGGAAGTGGCAGGTGAGGTGATGGATGAAACAAGAGTTAGGCGTACAGCCACAACGTATTTGTTCTATTCTCTTGGGACTGTATTCTTTCCCGATAACTCGGGAAATAGGGTGAATGTTCATTACCTACGCTTGTTGAAGAATTTGGACGACATCAAAAATTATTCGTGGGCCACTGCCACCCTTGCATATTTACTTGAGAGCCTAAGAAAGGCCTCGAGGGTTGGAGCTATTGAAATTGCCGGGAATGTTGCGCTTCTAATGGTAAGTTTGGTTACATTTTTATTAAATGATAGTTTGTTATATTTTTAGTCATGTTCCAATTGTTTATACTTAAATTATTTTTTTTAGGCATGGGTTTATGACCACTTTCCGAGCCTGAGACCTCCTACTGAATGGGAAGAACATGATTATGGCCCTACGGGAAAGAAGTTCAAGTTCACTAGTAGACAACAAAGGAACAAAGAGGAGAAGATCATTCGAATGAGGCAGCAAATAGATGCTTTCATAGTTGAAGATGTTATCTTTGACTCTACTTGTAGCTTGGTTGTCATAGTGCCTATATTGGTTAGTGAACGCCGCTACAAACTTCTCTTTGTGCGGATCCAACCAATTATCCAATAAATACTTCAAAACACTTGGATAACTTCTTTTCCAATGAGCCACTAACATACGAGCTCTATCCTCATATTCATCCATGATGATATAATATGTCAAGGCTCTCCACTCCATTTTGAAACTATCTCATTTTAGTTCCGTCAACTTGTCATCCTTCTTATATTTCTCTTTGGCTTCCTCTTGTTTATGTAACGGTAGTTTCTTTATTCTATCCATTTCGCTTTTTTTGGTTGGATGGACAATGCGCATGCACTTAGTTTCAATACTATTCCACAAGTGGAACGTGCAAAGAAGGTTATGAGCTTCCGGGAAAACCCTTTTTATTGCATTCAACAAATATTGTTCCTTGTCGGTAATAATCACCTTTGGAGTATATCCCTCTACGTAGAATAACTTCACTTGTTTTAGTGACCACACATAGCTCTCTTCGAGCTCATTTTTCAAGAAGCAAAAACTAACACTAAAAGGAGCATTGGTAGAATTTTGCCCGACAATGTTCAACAACGGCATCTCAAACTTGTTGGTTTTGTATGTGCAATCCATTAGAAGCACTTGATGAGAGCACCGTGCTAACTTTACAATCTCAGGATGAGCCAATAAAAGATATCTTATTCGTCCTTTCTCATCTTCATCGTGGAAAACTGAGTAATTATGCGCCTCCCCCACCAAATGCCTTAATTTTTGCATTTCGATCCTTTGTTCCCATTCCTTATTCTTCAATTTTGATCTTGCGTTGTAGATGTTAGCCAAATTAGAAGCATTTTGTGGGTTTCTTTCCTTTAAGTGAGCGAGGATATCAATGGGCTTCATACGAATTTGTGTCATTGACTCTACGATCTTCTCTTCTTCTTCAGTAAGGCGTCCAGCATAAGGGTGTGATAGCAAACTCTCTGGTATAGGGTGGTTATGACTACCGCATACAACTTTCTCCAAAAACCACCTATTTGTCGCGTTCCTTTTAAATTGAAGTTTGAAGGGGCATCGGGTCTTCTTAGTGAAAGTAGTATTCTTCCTCTTTGTCTTTGCTTCGTGCACGGTACCTTTTTTTACGTGACTTATATGTTGTCCACTACACTCGCAAACCATTTGAAAGGCACTTTCACTAGTGGTACCCACTTCTTTGCATCTTCTTTCTCCTTCCATGTCTCCTCGGTTAAATAGTGAAAGCTAGAATCTTCAGTGAGAAGTTCATTTGCTAAAGGTTGTTCCATTAGGGGAGGTACATCCACGATCTGGACAACAATATACCCACATTAGTCTAAACGAGGCAACAAAACGAAAACATATATAAATATACGGTTGGTTACGACAGAGGATAAACAAACAATAACACCATTACGGTTGGTAACTACAATCATATATGAACCGTAACCAACTTACGGTTGGTAATGGTCCTCTAATAACAAACCGTAAATACATCAAAATAAAATCGAAAACATACAGAGTGATTTACGGTTGGAAAAAAAAAAGTTTATAACAAACCGTAACTAAAGTTACGGTTGGTCTCGATTCATATATTACCAACTGTAAATAGTGCAGTAAATACTGCCATGCACATGATGAGTTACGATTGGTAACTACTGAAGGACATAATCAACCGTAATTAAATTATGGTTCGTATCGAAATATTTTCTACCAACCGTAACTGGTATTACGATTGGGTTTTCCCCAAATTGAACCAGTTACGGTTGGTATTCGATACTTTTCGAACTGTAACTGCGAGTTACGGTTGGTAACGAGCTAACTCCCAACTGTAAGTTCTTCTGAAATTTTAAAAGTTTCGATTTTTTTACGTACTTTAGATAATTTTGAGCGACAAAAAGCTAATGGGAACTAATTTAGAAGTATACCTGGTTATTTTCAGGCTCTGGTTCTTCACTTTGTTGGTTAATTTCTTCAATTGGTTGAGATTGACCTTCACTTTGGGTTAAAACATCTCTACCATCTAACAAATACTCCATATCAGGATCTCCATCAAGAGGTATGTAATATTTGTTTTCTTTATCATATAGAGATTCACCCATCTCAAATTTGTCACTGGAATCACTCATTTTGGTTGAGTGAATCAAAATCTAGGGTTTCACAAATTAATTAGTCATTTTCAGTTTTTTTATAAGGGGCACTTCGAATTACCATGTAATGACCCTTTTTATCCTATTCACTGCCGCCCCTCTAATGGAATCCGTCGCCCCTATAACATGATTGTTTAGAAAGAAAAAAAAACTAAAAGTTGAATAAAATGCATAGATATGATTGATTAAGTTTTTATTTTATTTTATTTTTTTTTGATAAATGAACAAGTAAGTAGAAATTTATTGTCTAACTATTCTCGAAAACCATCTGGCAAGGATAAGATTATCTAACATCATATATATGGAACGCGCGATTGGAGGATACATAAACTAATTGGGGGATAGAGGAAAATGACAAAAACTGGATCCAAATATCAAATCAGGGTCACCCCTTATCTAAGTATTTTACCTAATACCTAATCTACCCCTCACTAATAAGGTTTAGTGCTTAATTATAATTAGGAAAATTCTTAAGTATTTTTTAAATGATTAGTTTGTATTTTTATTTGTATTTGGGTGAGTGAGGTGAGAGTAGAAGGAGGGGAAATTGGGAGGGAACTTTTTTTGGTGAAAATGGAGGATGATTGTGAAGAGAGAATTGCTGCTGCTGAATCTTTAGCTCAACTACAACAAGGTTCATATCTTCAATCTTCTGCTAATGACAACAACTCACAATTGCAAGTTTTTGTGGAACCAACATCCTTAGATGATGATTTTTATGAGCATGGAGAGTTTCTTGAAGAACCAACCCAAGAGAGTAAACTAGTCCAACATACAAGCACTCTCAATACTCAGGTAAAGGTGCCAGAATGTTGAAATTTTGATTTTTTTCTTTGAATCCACCATTGTTGTAAATTTGAAATAGCTCGGTGCCGGCATGGACGTAGTATGAATACAATGCCGGAAGCACCATTACCGGCATGGTATTCATACTATGTCCATGTCGGCCTAAAGTATCCCCCATTTTGAATGGCAAGCCGGCATTGTATTCAAACAAAAAACCATGCCGGTACAAAAGTTACTTTTTTACCTACCACGGAATATTCTACGGAATATGCTACCGGCATGTTTCAATTTTAACGTTACCATGCCGTGCACCGCATAAAAACATACAGGAAGTAGTGTCTTCTAAAGCTAAATACCGTCATGGTTTATTGATTATCGACCACGCCGTAACATTGTACCGGCGTGGAACCGTAGATAACGAGAATGTCGGCACCTTTGCCGCACTACACCAAATTCCCGGATTCGTAACAGCAATTCGTAACGGCTTTGTGGTCGTTACGAATTTCCCGTTACAAATGGCCGTTACGAAAAATTTGTAACAGGCTATGGCATCACAATTTTTGAAAATTTAAATGTAGGCTAGCCGTTACGAATTTTTTTATAAGCATGCCAGCCACACGCTTCGTCACACCTGGGTCGTAACACCTGGAGCCTGTAAGTGTACCATTCACACGCGTACCATTTTGTTTCCACCCAAACTGAAAAACATTAGAGGATATTTCCTCCCATGCGTGTGCGATTCACATGCGTAATATGGGTATACCCTAATGAAAGCGGTCGAAAATTTTATTTTCATTTCTTTTTTTTCTCTCCTGCTCTCATCCTCTCTTCTCTTCTTCTCAGCCGATGAAACCAGCTGCTCTCAGCCTCTCGTCTCTTTCTCTCAGCCGATGAACCAGATCGAGTTTGATGAATCAATTTCTATTCAGTTTGTTTATCATCTATAAAATGATTTTTAGGTCTTCATAAATAGTTTTAGGGTTTCAGTCTGTATTATGATTCATTGATTTTAGTTTGTTCGTCGGAGTTCGAACTTGGAAGAAATGATCTTCACTCTCAGCTAATCGTGTGAAAGCATATGTTCTACTTTGTTTCATTTAGGTATTTTTTGGTTTTGATTTCGATTTATTTTCAGCTAGATTTAGGTTTTCATTTTAGGGTTTCAAAATGATAATTGATTTAGGGTTTCTTGTTCAATCGATTGTGAGATTCGGGTTTCTATCATGAGTATAACCCCATCCTCTGTTGCTAGCATGGTTTCATGGTTGTATTGTGTTAGGTTTTAATGTCTTCGCTGAAATGTTGGGTGATTAGGTGACTAATAGTACGTAATACCCAAATCATAAGGTTATTTCCATATTTGTTCACCAGGTTAAGGATCAATTAAGAGTGTATAAGCCCGCACTTAATAGAAGGGTTCATAACTCAGTTAGCAAATTATTCAGTGTTTTCAATGTAACCATGCTTCAGTCTTTTCTTGGTGATATTTGATGTGTATGGTTTTTAAAGAGCGGCATTATATCAGTTGATACTCTTGTTTTATCTTGAAGTTAATGTTCATTTACTTTTTTGTGGACTCCGTCTAAGGGGATGTGAAGAAACTTCTTGCCAATGTTACTGGGTTGGAGCCCAATGAGCAGAGGTTGTTCTTTAGAGGGAAGGAGAAGCAGGATGAGGAAGGCTTGCACACCAGCGAGACTAAAAGACAAGTGTAAGCTTCTACTTATGGAGGATCAATAAAGCAAAGAAAGGAAGCTTGAGGCGGTCGGAATGAATGACAAAATGCTTTGGAAGCTTGTGAAGAAGTTGTAAAAGTTAGGTCCGAGGTCGATAGTCTCGCGAGAAAAGGTGCAAATGCAACCCCACTACGTAATTCTGAACGATTTTGAAATGGTTTTTGTTGATTTTGTGTTTGTGATTTTGCTTTGCTGGCTGTGTTGGAGGCAGTCATTGCACAGTGGGGATAAGGTTCCAGATAAGGAATTCGTTGTGTTGGGAGAGTTCCTCATGCGACGATTCTTTGAAAATTGGATGGGATTAAGGCAGAAGGAGAAGCAAAAGCGCAGAGACGTATTGAGGTTAGTAGATATGGGAAGCAAAAGTTAATGCGCAGAGACGTATTGAGGTTAGTAGATGTGGGAAGCCATTCTTGCCAGCAGAGATGCTGAATTGGAACTGTATCCTTTAAGTGATCACTCATACCTGTTTGATTTGTGTGTTTTGCAAACTGACTTAAATAGCAAAACTTGCATTTTCATATTATTATGCAGTGGTTTATGAGTTCTATTTTACTTTCTCATTTCTATGTTGCGTTCAGATTCTTTCTTTTTACTTGGACATTTTTTGTTGTTTCAGTTTTGATTGTTGATGTTTAGTGTAAACAAATGTTCAGACTTATGTGAGTCTCTGAATCCATTTTTACATTTTTCCTAGTGATTGAAATGTTTGATTCTTGCATTCATTTTATTCGGACTTATAATTTAGTACATTGCTATTTGGTGAAACCTAAAATGTAAAAATTTAATTTTGAAGGAAGACGAAGGGAGTTGATTACGTCCTCTTTGCTTTATCTTGTTGGAGCTCTAGTAACATCGTTTCACCCAACTTTGCGATTTTGATGATTGGACGCATAATATATGGTATGGGAATTGGACTGGTGAGTAACTATCCTATTTCTCTCAAACCTTTTTTTTGTGCACAACGTCTTGATTTGTGATGTCTCCAAGTGCACATACACAATTAGGACAAAGTGATTAATCTGCACGTTAGAAAAATCTTACCATAGTTCTCTAGGTCCAAGATAATGCGTGTTGCGGTGTTGCACAGTTTACGTAGTAAACTTGTTTCTTGCCGAGTTTTTGATGTCCCTGATGCTTTTAGGCAATGCACCAATGTACAATCTTTGAGACTGCACCAAGTCAGGTACGAGGATGATTGATTTCTCTGAAAGAGCTCTTTATAGTTCTAGGAATGCTTTTAAGTTCTTCACATCTCTATCCTTGTTGTTTATTATTGTGGAAGTGTTAGTTTCAAAATGCATTATGAGGTAGTCAATGAGTAGTTACTATGTCTGGTATAATTCCCCACCCGATGTTATTGTTTCTGAAAACTTCTACATCAATTTGTCTATGTAATAAAACTCTGAACTTGTAAATACTGGGTTTTATCTCTCTTGCAGTTGGGTTATACAGTTGGCGGTCTGGTGATATAGTTGCAGGATGGCATTATGTGTATGCTACTAGTATTCCTGTATCTTTGCTTATGGGAGTTGGAGTGTGGTGGTTGCCCCCATCACTACGATGGTTATTATGCGCCATAGAAGGAAAGGGAAATACAAAGGAGGCAAGAGAAACTGTAATATGTTGTTCGTGTCGGTCGATGGGTGGAGCCATTGATGATTCAGCTCCAGAACAAGTATATGAAATGCTTGAAAGTACTTACTATTGGTGTTGGATTGGTTTTGTTCCAAAGAGTATCATCATTAACCCAATGTTCTATAATTTTAAAAGCCTAATTATTTTTATAATATGTATGCATGTATGATTCTCACATGGCGGATCACAGGGCAACCAAGTGTGTTATATTAATGTTGCAACAATTCTCAAGGTATATTAGTCTGTGTGACTTTGTATTGTTACTTAGTTCTTTTTTTCTGGGTTTTTTCATTTTATTGGTGATAGTGAAGAATTTGATTGAAAATAGTCAATTAGAAAGAAAGAAAGAAAAAATGTCATTGGCTGAGAATCATAGAGTTTTATCCTTTTCTGGGTATTAAGATTATCTGTTATTTGCTTGAGTAGGCTGGGCTTGCAAAACTCATCAGACTTGACAGGGAGACCACTGTTCAGGTAACCAAAATGTTTGTATGTTATTAATTATTAATTTTTCTTTCCAGCAAATTCAGTTCTTACTCACTTCTTGTTTGAGCTAGCTACTAAGAAGTGATATGTTCACCTTTGATTCCAGGGGCAAGAGCAAAAGAAACTGGATGTTCCTTCAAATGATGTATTTTTTAAGGCCTCTCGTGAGCAGTGGAATAACGGTAAGTCTTCAAAAACTATTGAGTTAGATTTGACTATGGTGTTGGATGGATTTGCAATTGGAACCGTGAGACCCTTTCCTGAAGCATGTTTTTCGTTCAGTATTTATGCTTAATGTCTTGCATTTTTTTCCTTCAAACCTCTGGTTTTCCCTTAATGTTGCGGTGCATTTCAATATGTTTCTCTTGAGAGTAAGTTCGACATACCTATTGAGATTACTAGAATGTTTTACTTGAGTCTGAACCGTTGAAGGCATGATCTTGCGCTTTTGTCGAGCACGGAACCGGTGTCAATGGTTCCACACTTTCACTCTTGGTTCGTCAATATGGGAGTTCATTATGACTCATCCTGACATTGAGGTTTGTATGCAGTTGATTCCAAGTGATTCCAAGTTCTCTTTCTCATGTACTACGGATGCTTTTGGAAATTAAACCACTTGTACTACTTTTTAGTACCTTGGCTTAATGGCATCTTATGATGCAGGGTATACTGAATACTTGTCTCCTTCTGAACTGTAGTTCATTTGTAATGCATCTAATGTATGCTTCCAAATCCTTTCAGAAGCAGTTGGAGTGGATACTGGTGTTTTGGAGCTTAAAGAAATAGGAAGACAATCGGAAATGTTGTTCTCACTCCTTAACCCATGATATCAGGTAGTGCTACTGTGAGCACTGAGAAGTTCAATTTTGTATCAAGTTAACCTAGAGATTACTTATAATTTGTGGTTTTGACCTTCAGTTTATACTTGCGAGGGGGTTGGCCTCAACATGTATACCAGCTAGATTACATGGTAAGTACTTCACTTGTATACTTGGCGTTAACTTGTATACTTCACATGTATTACATGGTGAGAGAGCTTATAGACTTTGGTTTGTTGCAGAACCAATTGCATTGATTGACTGGAAGAATCTATATGAAAGACAAAGAGAGTGCCAAAGGAGTTCAAGATTTGTAAGTTCCATGTATTCAAGTTTTGTAGGCAGTTAGTAAGTTTGTATGTGTTCCCTTAGAAATTTGGAACCTTCCATGTTTTCCTTTAGAAATTTGATACTTAACAAAAAAAACAAGTTTGGTACTTAAAGAAATTTCAGTTCTTTTGTTATACGAACCTAAGATGAATTGAATGAATGTGATATGCATAGATTGAAGAAATTGTTGTTGAGTGTCGTTATGAATATATTGAAAGGTGTATGCAGGGTATTGAATTTAGAATTCCGGTTTATTTCCTAAGAAAATGAACTGCATGGTCACCTTGACACTGGTCAAAATTGACCAATTTTGACCAGTTAAAGGTTGATCGCGCAAGAATATTTTTGTTGTTACAAAAAAGTTCGTAACGGCTCTAAGATGTTACGACAGCGTTGTTACAAAAAAAATTGTGAATGCCAGAGTCATTACCACGTGACAAATTGTGAACGGCTCAACAAATATTACATTAGGGCCACATAACCAAAATTGTGAATCGCCACAAAGCCATTACAAAAAAATGTAACACCCACTTTTGCAACAGGCAAGAGCCGTTACAACCCGTTTTAGTAACGGCTTGGTTCTGTTTCTAATCCCAGAATTTGGTGTAGTGCCGGCATGGTTAAATTCTAACGTTACCATGCCCGTACCTACAAAAAAAAAACATACATGAAGCAATGTTTTATAAAGCTAAGAACCAGCATGGTATATTAATTATGGTCCACGCCGGAACTCTGTACCGGCGTGGAACCATAGATAACGAGCATGCCGGCACCTTGATCGAGCATTCCGGAAGTGTGGTCCGGCATAGTATGTTAATTTTTTTTGGAAATAATTTATTTTCTTTTCATTTTTTTTTTTGAAGGAAACAGATATCTTATTATATTAATCCTCAAATAAATAGAGGCACTACATAATACAATAAGGTGGATCACCATGCGACCACCATCTCTGTTTTCAAAGTTTGAAATTGCAAATTGAACTAAGTCATGTGCAATTGAATTTGCATCTCTAGGAACAGATTTAAAACTAATATCACTGAAATCCTTGATGCGGTCTTTAATTGAGAGAATTGTAGAACGGATACTCCAAGGAATATCATTCGAGTTCCCTATAATAGCTTTAGGTATCTCTTCAGTATCCCCCTTTATAATGATTTTTGACACTTGCATTCTTCTAGCCAGTTGTAGACCAAGACCGTAAGCTTTGGACTCTGCCACTGATGAAGAGAAAGCATCGAAATAGAAAGCTCCACATCCCAAATACCTTCCGGAAGAGTCTCTTGCAATTGCTGCGGCGGCACCTTTACCATTATTATAAGCAGCATCTACATTAATCTTGATGAAGTATATTGGAGGACATTCCCAGATGATTGTGTTCTGTCGTATGAGAGGAACTGAAGAGCAGAAGTTTAGAGCATGATGAAGATCAAACACTTTAAATTCTTGTAGAGATTTTTGGATACATTGTGGTACTGAAGCTTGAGTATTGTTGAATACACGATCGTTCCTCATTTTCCATATATTCCAGACAATACAAGACCCCAAATAAAGCATAATACCATGATCTTCCTGACCTAGCCAAGTCTGAATTATGTCCATCGAGCAACCACCATCTGGTATATCAATGAATAAAGGACTTTCATGAAATACTGCCTTTGAGAACTGACAATCAAACAATAGATGATCAACCGATTCTTCTTCCATGTTACATAGAGGCAAATATGTTGAATATTATTGTTAAACCTTTTTAAGTTATTGTACACATCAAGACCATTATAAAGTACCTTCCATATGAAAGTGTGAATCTTCGGTTGAGTTTTCATTTTTTTCCAAAACAACTTCCATGGAAAAGAAGAGATCGTAGAACTTGTAGCCGCATTATCTGCTAGAAGTTTATAGCAAGACTTTGTGGTAAAAGTTCCCGTATTTGTCTTTAACCAAACTAATTTGTCCTTTACCAAATCATCCTTAGGGATATAGATACTTGCAATTTCCTCCACCTGATGTGCCTGGAAAATCTGATATAATAAGTCCACATTCCATTCTTTTCGACCCTGAACAAAAAGGTCTGAGACAACTTCCACCTGATCCATTGATTTAGTTAACCTTGTTGGTCGAAAACCAGGTATATTCGGCACCCAAGGATCATTTCAAATTTGTATTGAATTACCTGAGCCAATAAACCAACAACAATTGTTTGTAAACAACTCTCTGACAGATAACATATCTTTCCATGTTTTCGAGTCACCCGGCTTAGAAACACAATCCCAAAAAGATACTGAGTGTAAGTATTTTGCCCTGTATAATTTCATCCAAGCAGAATCTTCACTTGTAAGGAAACGCCAAACCAGTTTAGCAATCAGAGAAATATTTACCTGTTCCATATTTCTTAACCCTAAACCTCCATCTTCTTTAGATCTTGCCATTTTATCCCAGTTGATGAAGTGACACTTCCTAGTATTTGTATCATGTCCCTACCAGAAAGCACGTTGGATCTTAGATATTTGATTTGTTACCCCTGGAAGTTTACTTGTTCCCATTGAATAAACATGAATAGTCGATAGAACATTCTTCGACATGAACGTTCTTCCAGCAGAATTAACGTAGAAATATCTGTATCCCGAAAGCTTTGAATCAAACTTTGAAATTAATGGCTCACGATTTTCAATACTGTAGTCAGACTTCAATGGATATGAACCCAAATACTTTTCATTAACTGCCATTTCCTTAACACCAAACAACTGAATAGTTCTACTTTTGTTGACGTTAGAACAACCCTTATTAAAGTGTATTGAAGATTTTGAGAAATTTATGATCTGACCTGAGATAGAAGAATAATCATCCAATATACACTTCAATTGTTGAGCATTTGCTGCTGAGTTTTTCCCAAAGAATAATAAGTCGTCAGCAAACATTAAATGAATTACTGATGGAGCTCTGATGTTTACCTGATATCCTCTGTAAAGATTCAAACTTTCGCTTCTTGCCATTAGGAGGGATAATCCTTGAGAACATATTATGAACAAAGCTGGAGATAGTGGACAACCTTGACGTAAACCTCTTTCACTTTTGAAATTTCCATAATGTGCACCATTAAGTAAGATGGAAAAAGTAGGGGTAGAAACACAATTCATTATCAAGCTATGAGAATGACCATGAATCCCCATCTGATGAAGCATAAAGCTCAAAAAAGACCAGAAAACTCTATCATATGCCTTTGACATGTCTAGTTTTAGAGCAAAATATCCTTTTTAGACTTAGACTTATGCATGAAATGAAACAACTCCTTATTTTCTTTTCATTCGATCCTTAGGTTGTGACATATATTGATCCAACAAATGCAAGACCGCTTGGTCGGGATACGTCGAAATACTATAAAATGCCTCTGGTATGTTATCAAAGAATACTTTTAACCTAGTATCTTGAACTTCACTGATGGATTGCTTGTAATGAGCCTTATAATCTCCCATTGTTATTACTTGGTCTTTTGCTTCTTGGCCACGCCCACCTTCCTCATTTCCTCGAACAAAACTTTTGCATTAGGATTTTCCATTTTATCAAGTTCTTCCTCAACTTCCTTCATTTCTTCAAGAGATAGCACCTCACCTTTCTCGTACTTGCAACCAAAAATCTTCTTCAACTTGACAAGCCGACGTTGCTAGTTACATACATCCAACACATAATCAAGTACCGACATGGTGTTTAACCTAAAATCAATGCCAGTACTGATAACAAATTTCTAGGGTTTTCCTGTATGTTAAAAGTGGACTGTCGGCATAATCGAATAAATTTAAACAAAGCCGTAACACACTACCGGTATAGCATTCAACCTAATTTCAATGCCTGGACAGAACATTCAGTTTCAGGTGATTCTGTAACTCTATACCGGCATAGTATTCATACTAAAATCAATGTCGTAACTAGATACCGGCATTGTATGCATACTAAATTCAATGTCGTAATTAAGTACCGGCATTGTATTCATACATATTTCAATGCCGGAACTCACTGAAACTCAACTGTTTGATTTAGGGTTCGCGATTCTAACCTAAACCCACTGCTGTAAATTGATTCAAACACTTATAAACTAGTTCAATCACTTACCTTCTGACAGAAGCCATGTTTACGAGAGGTTGATTGTCCGAGTTGTCTTCTTCTTCTTCTTCTTCAAGAGCAATCCGATTGATTCTTTCTTCTTGTTTTTGTTGAGCAATTGATTTTGATTTTGATTGCGTATTGGGATTGGGTTTCTTTTGTGGAGGCATGGTTATAGATAGATTGGGTAATCGACGAAGAAATTTTTGAATCGACGATGAAGAACGATGAAGAAGATGAAGGAAAAAAAAAATCAAAACCTTAAAAGTGCCGGAACGGATGAAGAAGAATGTGGGATATGTTTTGGTTTTTGATTTTAAGTTTTTGATTTTATGGGAAGTGTAGTATAGTCTTTTCATAATGTTTTTAATTAACCAAAGGGTATTTAGCATTTCCGCCCCCAGAAAACACCCCTTGGCAGGCACTATTGGTTGGTAATTTGTATCCCCCAATTAGTTCAAGTATCCCCAATCGTGCATTATATATATGTGGATCAACAATCATAAACAAGTATTTTTTTGTTTTTTTTTTCCAGATGTTTAACTTGTGTCTGTTTGAGTCAGATATTATTTTATACCTGATTCAAATAAATTTTCTTTCACGTGATTTTATTATTTTTGAGCTACATGTAATAAGTCATATTCAAGTAAATCCCGATGTAATGAGCTAAATTTATTTAAGTCATTATCAAACGAATCCGTTGAGTTATTAAAAAACAAACAAAAAGCTTATCAGCTTCTGAATGCCGAAGATTAAGCATTGTAGAATTATTTCTAGTACATGAGAGGTGTGTTATAGCGCGTTTGGATACACACTCAGAAGTAGCTTTTCGACTTCGAGAAGTCAAAAAGCAAGAGGTTAGTTTATTAGCACGTTTGAATACAAATCTGCTTCTGACTTCTACTTCTCCAGAAGTCGAAGTCAAAAGCATAAGTCAAAACCAAAACTATTTTGCTTCACAAAGAGTTAACTTTTTGACTTTTAGAAGCCGTTTTGAAATTTGACAGCCAAACTGACTTCTAACGAAGTCGAAAAGCTACTTCTGATGTTCAATCCAAACATGCTATAATTATAAGATTTCTGAAGCAAAAGTATCTTTGTTTCTGACTTATGTTTGCGTAATTAGTGTTAATGACAGATTCATACCTATATTCGGAAATGATTTATATCTCGCTGGTCGAATCTCGCGGGCCTTACCGAAAGTGAGAGAGAGAGGGGGACCCACACTTAACCCATCCCCTTGCTAAACCGCCGGGTGATTAGGTTCCTCCCCTTTTCTCTCTTGTGGTACACAACGTGGGATCCTGTTGATGGTGAGTGTATCAATTCCGATGTATCTCCAATTTTTTTTTTTTTTTTTGGGTGAAGTAGAACGGTGGTCTCTAGACTACTGCTACTCATTTATTTAGGATTTCTAGGCTCATCATTGACGAGTATCCTAGAAAATCTTTGTAACAAAATTCTTAATCAACTTGTAAAATAAACAAAAAAAACTCCCAGAGGCAGTACTCTAACCAGCCTATCACCAGCAGCATGAACCAAATCCAAAATAGACAAAAATTCTTGATGATTATGACTAGGAATGACTAAGACAGCCTTAGAATAGCAATCCAATGCAAGCCTATTGATTCAACCAAATCCCACCCTCTCACCCTGTAATGATGGCCCTCTCTACAAACCCTGCAGACTCACAAAAAACAGTTAACAATAGGCAGGAGTATTTCACCAGGGAGGGAGGGAGGGAGGATTTTGGGTGGGGACCACTCTGTTATAATATTGCAATTTTGGCCCCACATCATTAAATGTCTCTGTTCCAAAGCTCCTCCATCTTCTTCATCTTCAAAAATGTTGTTTGTCTCTCTACTTCTCCATATCATTAAATTCTTAGATAGCCAAGAATCTCAGACAACAAGGATAAAATCGTCATAAATAAACAATTCTTCTTATAAGTTCCCAAAAAGCGTATCAAGTTTTTTCAGGAAGAGAAGAAGTTGCAGAGAGTAATCAATGATCAAAGAGATTTAATTTCTTATATTCATTGATGAATGATGATTCCGAGTAAATAGCCAATTAAATCCGTCTTTATTGTTTTAATTTAGATTCTCTCGAAAATGATGATGAAAATTTATGTATAATGTGAGAAGAAGAAAATATCAAGAAAAAAATTAACACCTCTGTTTTTTTTCTCTCTTCTTCAACAATGGAGTCGATGGTAATGAAGAATCATCACGTTGTATCATCAGAATCTAGAGACCCAAGTTTTGATACAGATAAACTCAGCTACGAGATATTCTCCATTCTCGAGAGCAAGTTCTTATTCGGGTACGATGATGATCATCACGGAGATAAATTCTGGTTACCGAAACCTGTAACAGAAGTAATCGAAAGGAAATATGATAAGAATGGTCAATCAAGAGGAAAAATTTGTATACTTTCGATCGATGGTGGTGAAATGCAAGGGATTCTATCAGGAAAAGCATTGACATATTTAGAATCTTGTTTAAAGAAGAAATCAGGTAATCCCGAAGCTAGACTTGCCGATTATTTTGATGTTGGTGCTGGTACAGGTATTGGTGGGATTTTTACTGCAATGTTGTTTGCCACCAAAGGCGGCGGTACCGGCGGTGGTGATGATGATACGAAGAAGAAGAAGAAGAATGTACCGATTTTTGAAGCGGCTGATACATGGAAGTTTTTGATGGAACAAGGAAAAGTTATTTTTAAATCGTCGTCGTCCAGTTCTTCGAGTACCGGAGGAAGGTTGTTGCGGCGGTTTAAAGGGTGTAGCAGTGGTGGTGGTGATGAAGGTACATCCACGATTAAGTTAGAGAAAGTATTGAAAGAAGCATTTAAAGACGATGGAGGAAGAAATTTAACCTTAAAAGATACATTAAAACCAGTTCTAATCCCTTGTTATGATTTATCAAGTTCATCACCATTTCTATTCTCAAGAGCCGATGCTCTAGAAAATGAGAGTTTTGATTTCAGATTATGGGAAGTTTGTCGTGCAACATCGGCAAAGCCGTCGGTTTTTGATCCGGTGTCGTTGCGTTCCGTCGACGGGCAGACGAGATGTGTAGCGGTAGACGGTGGTTTAACGATGAATAATCCGACCGCGGCGGCGATTACCCACGTGTTGCATAATAAACAGGAGTTTCCATTTGTTAGAGGTGTTGAGGATTTGCTGGTTTTGTCATTAGGGAGCGGTCAGCTTCTAGATGGGAACTATGATTATGAACAGGTTAAAGGGTGGAAAGCTAAAGAATGGGCTAGACCTATGGCTAGAATTGCTGGTGATGGTGCAGGTGATTTAGTTGATCAAGCTGTTGCAATGGCATTTGGGCAAAGCCGAAGCACTAATTACGTCCGCATTCAGGTATAAACAAACTAAAATACTAAATCTGATTATCTGCATTTCATGTTCATTCTATTATAACTGGGTGATGATACCAGTGACCTGAGTTTGAAACTCGTTCGCATAAAAAAAAATGTGCATACGTTTTTTCGGTCATATCTTGGTTTGTTTGATTCAATTCATAGCAATTAAGGAAGGGTTTAGTGTGGGTTTACGGATTATGAGGTGGTAGTAGTACATTGAAAGGGAGTGTTTACCTTAGCACAAACAAGGTGTTATTATGGAGAATATAGGGAAAAGAGAAGCAGTAGTTTTCAAAACAGGGACGGGTTATGGGGTACAAAAATATGTGCTGTATAGCTCAGGAATGTGCTCTTGTTTTGCTATTACTGTACACAAAACTTGTGCCCACATGAAATTCATCCAGTTGTAAGGGATTTTGCAAAATTTGGATTATGTATGCCAGTTCTTTTCCGAAAGAAGGAGGTATCTTTCTTCAGTTCGTCATGAATAATAATTCACAATTCATATCTTTACATTTACTCTCATGGCCCCCTTGCTGAGTCATGGCCGCGGACCAAATCCTAAAAGATAGATTTCTGCATCACCATCCTCGCCATTTTCTTGTTGTACCAATTCAAACTACGTGCATTTGAGTTATGAAGTCATTGTAAGGTAAAATTGGCTTTTCATATGACATAATATAGGGTGTTTGTTTTGACCATTGTGTTTTGTTATGAACTTCAGGCGGACGGGTCGAGTTCACGCAGTTCAGGGATAAGTTTGGATTCTGATTCGGGTTCTAGAAACTCGAAAATGCTTGTGGGACTCGCAGAGGACATGCTAAAACAGAAGAATGTTGAGTCTGTGCTCTTTGGAGGAAAGAGGATTGCACAACAGACCAATTTCGAGAAATTGGACTGGTTTGCTGGAGAACTTATTTTGGAGCATCAAAGGAGAAGTTCCCGAATAGCTCCGACTGTCGCATTCAAGCAAGTTACCCCTCCTAGAACATAAAAGAAGTAAGTTAATTATCCTTCGAGTATCTCTAACTCATGAAAAATATCGTATATTCGTTAGAACAATGTAGTTTATCTACCTGCAATTGGATTTTACCATCAGTAATGAATCATTATTGCTCAATTTATGATGTCAAATCTAACTTTGGTCACATTCATCGCAAACGTTCTAGAAGACGCTTATTACATATTATTGAACCAACTTGTTTCGAAAAAGACGTCTTTTAGGAGACACAAAAACACTGCACAAAAACACACCAAGCGGAATTGGTTTACACTAAGCTAGAACACGAAAACCCCACCCTTAGTAGTTAGAATGACTTTTGCACTATGAACTTTGTAGCTTACCATATCTTAACGGATATGGGAAACTTAGCATCAATTTTACCCACACGGCGCTTAACAAGTTGGGTGAATTATATATCATGAAGGAAAGGGGGGGACCTTATTGTTGTTGGCGCATAGACAACAAGGGTTCACAAAAAAGATTAGCCTAGGAAGAACAACAGAACCCACATTATGTACATTTGGAATTTCTTTTGACAAATGAAGTATTTTTCAGTACATTTTTTTAGTCTCAAAAGAAAATCAATGTCGCTGCCACAGACAAGCTCTGTGTTGCTGAATAAAGGTTCTCTCCTCAGGGTTGCAACAGAGAGGGACTTATCATGATCTTGCCCCCACCCACCTCTGTTCATCATCACTCAAAAGGCAACTACGACTTGCTTTTCCAAATCCCACTTCTTCTACTTTTTTTTCGCTCTTTTACTTTCACTATCCTGGACTGTGCAGGTCATTCCAGAAAATAACATCAATCCTTGTCCAATGCAAAAGTTACTCCCCCTCCATTATCACATCTACTAGTCCTTCCTCTTCTTCTTTGTTTCTTTGCTTCCACAATCTTCCCATTTGTTAGGTTCTTTTTCTTTTTACCAAAATGATTTAATGTACTTACTGTGGAGGAGCATTGAGAGAATATGACTTTTAACTAGTATACTCCCAACAAAGTTCTATTTCCTCATTTGACAAAAGAAGAGAAAGTAAAAATAAATTTATCACTCCCCTATAAAAGAAAATTACCCATGTTAAACTTTTTACTTTCCTTTACTAGTTTTTTACCGTTTATATTTTTTTTTTACTGAATCGTAGAAGTTAAAGATGCTGGAGAGTTTCGAAATGGGACATACACACTTATCTTTTTTTTGTTCGTTTACTGCACTTAATGATTATATTGTTTACTTTCCTTTACTAATTTTTTACCATTTATAATTTTTTTAATCGGAAGGTAGAAACTAGGGTGCTGAACAATTTTAAATAGGACAGATGCACTTATCTTTTTACTGTTTTTGATTACTATACTTAATGATTGTATATTGTTGTTTCAAAATGCAGGAGAGGACAAGTGAAAAGAAAGAAAAAACTATGGGGCTAGTAAAACATCCGCTTTTGCTTTAGGAAGATTGATGGAGTGAGTGAGAGCAATAGATAAAAAGCAGCTTAAAGTGTTCATATAATAATCAAGAACTAATTGTAAAAAACAAAATCTTCTTGAGATGATTTATGTAAGTTGATGATCCCACTGGGGGATTCCTTGTCCACCTAAAAAAAGGCCCAGTGTAGTACGAAATTAGATTATGTTTATGTCCCCTCCGCTCTTCACTCTAAAAAAAAAAAAATAGTGAAGAGTGAGATAGAGGAAGAATGAAGAAGATATATTGAGTGGAGTGTTCCGTTTGTTTTGAGAGCTTTTTTTAGTATGAAATCAGATATTGCCTTTCAAAAGATTGGCAATTTGTTTAGAAATGGGTCCTGTTTTCTTGTATGTGTATACAAAAATTTGCAGAGCCCCACTCCTCCCTTTGTTTTAAGTAATCATTTCTTCTCCATGGCCTTTTCTTATTCTCACACCCTGAATCAGTTCTTCTTCCCCATCCCCACTCAACCTACGGATTTCTTTTTCTTAGAAAATGGAGTGATATGACTCTATTTTACATTTTTCTAGAACTTTTAAAAAAAATATGTTAAAACAAGGGCCCTTCAAACAAAATCAAACATGCACAAAATGCTAAAAAAAAATCAGAAAAAATGCAATGATCCCAGAGCCAACGTAACTAACGTGTTTTCAACCACTCATTCTACTGATTTGTCTGTCTACCCGGGGTGATTAGTAGACTAAGCGATTAGCAAAGGCTTAGCTAGGTGAAAAAGTTTTCTTAAGCTTTTAGGGGCCAGAGCTAGAAGATGCTAGACCCTGATTCTGCCATTGGTGATTAGTATGCACACATAGGGACGTGCACCATGTTACGACTTGTTTACTTTGCATAGTAGGCGTAAACATGATTTTGGTTAGTTCACCACCAACATGATTTCTCTTTATTTAGTGGTGGTTGGGAATAGAGAGTGGGAGGTACACAAAGAGATGTATATCTATCGGAAAACCGACCATATCTTATGGTGACATATAGAAGATGTATTGGAATTTTGTGGCAATCCATTTTTCTTTTGTTACTTCTACTTTTATTTCGACAATTTATTTAGGGTTGGTTATGGTGGAGGGGCCATTCTTCATTTGTTTAATCTTGATGTGTAAACATTACAATGATTCCATCATTGTTGTATTGAATTGTAGAAAAATGAAAGCTTTTATTTTCTTTTTATATGGTTCATGTATGTTTTTGTACTTATAATCTTTAATTGTTGTGTTGAAAATTTAGAACCTAAAGCTTAGATCATTTTGCGGTCTTGACGCAACATGGAGTACTAATTATTTGTACCACTTGGATAGTATGGAAATGCAGAAATGTGCATAAACTCGCACCCCCAACCCCAAGGGTCATTTTCAATGGCACAATCTTGTGTTATTGTTTGGTGGATGAGATTTTTTTTGATGAATATTCCTTTTTCTTTTGTTTCTCGTTGATGTATGCTTTTATACTATGATCTTTGTGTGAACACGTGAATCGGGTATCTTTTCCACGTGATCACAAACAATCTTTATAAGAACTGAATACGTGCACTGAGGTGTAAGAAGTGTATAATATGCCTAGGAGGATGATGATTCATAGATTCCAAACCCCTCTAGCTTGTCATGATCTCATCATCATCCCCCAAGGTTTTAGGTCTGAGATATGAGTATGTAGATGAAACCATCATTGCAAAATGTAAAAGAGACAGAAGTTTACGTGGTTCAAAGACTAAGGCTTACATCCACTGTCTCAAGAGATTTCCTATAAGATAAACAATTCACAAAGATGATCACAAGATCATGTGGCCATCGACCACTTGAGCTAAAACTCTCACTTACTTCTCCCTATTCTCTCTCCTCCTCTTCTTCGATCCCCTCTCGTTGGAGGGGGATACATATTTATAGCTAAATTTGGTGGGTCCTACTGGCAATGAGCTGTTGAGATCTTATCTTCTTGTGTTCTGTGCATGGTACGCGGACTTGAATGTTACCCCGCGGGCGTGGTCCGCGGACTTCTATGTCACCCCGCGGCTTCTACTATATCCCGATTCATCACGCTGATCAACCCTCGTTTCCATCGTTGGTCGTCCGACACGTGTTCTCTCGAGCTACATTAAATGCGGGTGGTTGGAGCGGTCCGAGTCCACGCCGAGTGGTGTCGATCCTCTTGTCATGTCTATGTCGGTTGGACTACCTCCGACCGTTGATCATGTCTTACCTCGTGATGGATTAAGGCCATCTTTTTGGTGCTTCTACGGGACTACCTATCTCGGGTGCCCTTTATTTCTCCGTTGGTCTTGACGGATGGCACGTTGTGCTGAGTGCCACGGATGCCCCTATGTGTCATCCTTTGAGTAATGTCATCCACGTGGACCCCGTTAGTGCACGTGGCAATGGAGATAAATATGTGTACTTACAATTTGCCCCTCTTCTTGCGATCGGGTGTTTGGCTTTTGTTGGAAGAAGAACCGCAGTGGCACGTTTTTATCTCCCTCATAACTTCTCCTAAAAAGGTGCTACCCGCATTTATTGTGCACGTTTCCCACGTCCGCCATAACTGCCCTTTGGGTAGTGGACGGTCTCTTCCGGTTCTATAAAAAAGAGGAGAGTGAGAGAATGTGACTTTAATTCACATTCTCTGTTTTATTCTTTGTTCTTTTGTCTTCATCTTCTTAACTTCCTCTGACACCATTGTTGCCGTTGTTGCTGCTGTGGTCGTTGTCATTGCTGCTACCGTGGTCGTTATTGTTGCTGTCACCTTCGTTGTCAGCTTGTCGATTCATTCTGTGGTTCAGGTATGATCTTTGTATCCCGTTTAATCACCATCCCTGAGTCTGTCGAGTTTCTGATTTTTTGATGATGCGTTGATGATGAGTTTAGGTTTAAGTATACCCTGGGATTTGAGAGTTAATGCCACTGAGTTGGGTGTTTCGTCTCGCCATGCTTTTGATTTTATTTCTTCTTTTGAGTTTGGATGATAATCTGAGAGTTTAAGCAATCGTTAGATGAAACCTAGGGTTATCTTCTTTATACCGTTTCTTGGGATTTTCTTGATTTTTGATCTTTCCCGCTCTCGATTTGAATTCCTATTCGTGTTTGTGCTCGTAGATATGTCCGATCATCCGCGGGTTCCTTACCAAACCCCCCGTCAAGTCCTCATCGATCTCCCTAACGATCCCAACGTAAGGGTGGAACTTCGCCTCCACTTACCCAGGGTAATCCTCGGGATGGACGAACATCTTCATCCTCTGGTCAAAGGCCTTCGCTTAAAAGGGGTGATCCTTCGCAGGGATCTAGATATGCCGCGAATCATCCTAGAGGTGGGTCTCCTGCCAAAGAATCCGCGCATTGAGCCTTTGGATGTGCAGCCCCTCCGCAGTAAGCTTCCGTCGCGGACTAATCCACCTGTCTCTAGTTCAAGTAAGTCGACTAAAACTCTTACTTCGAAAAGAAAGGCTACAGAGATAGAGTCTTCGGGAGACTTAGTTCCTCCTAAGAGGAAGGTCGCGGGTTCTCATGAGGATGCTACTAAGAAGCTTTCGAGGAAGACTCTCTTTACTTTCCGTCCTTATCTCTGGGTAATAAAAAGTTTACCTTCCGACACATTGATCTCGAGGCCTTCAAGGTGAAGCATGGTCTTCAATTTCCAGATTCGTTTTTATGCCGCCGATAAAGACATAACTTATGAGATGGTTACCAATTACAAGTACGATGCCTTTCATTTGTCGACAACCGTGGGTGCTTTCGAGGCTGGTTTGATGCTACCCTTGTATAAAGTCGGTGATGATTTCTACTACCGGTCTGTCTAGCCGCGATACGCCAAGAAAAGTCATAATCGCGGGGTGCAAAAGGTTGACAGGAAACTATCTTCGCCATCTTCGTGAATGCTATCTTCGTAGTAAGGGGAAAACGATGATGACTTGCTATGCCCCTAAATTAGAAAAGGAGAAAGGGTGGTATACTCCCCGAGAATTTCAACAAATCCTTTGGAGATTATGTTAACAGAATACTGTAAGCCGTGGTCCTGTGAGTCTACGGAACATTACTTCGTTAAGGGGAAGTTCGCCTTTTGAGCGAGGTAAGTGATTCCAAGATGGCGAGGATTCCCGGTGCCGAAGGTCTTCCTATTCCTGCGAGGAGAGAATCAAGCGTGATCATGACTATGAGTGGTCTGCCACCTGTTCTTGAAGTCGTTGGCCCGTGGGCCTATGGTTGGGTCCCCGGTCCCCGTGGTTGGCAGCCTACTCGTTGGATGCCTTCCTCGCGAAGCTTCTCCCGCTCGTTACGCTCATTACCGCTTTCATGATGAGTTTTTGCACGTATGGATTTTGTTTATAGCCGTGATGTTGATGATGCGAAGACGAAGATGTCCCCGATGCTAATCTTCCTCCGCGGAATACTGACGTTGTTAAGGTGCGTTGTTTGTTTTCTTCATATGTATGCCCCTACGTTTTCTTAAATAATGTTGATTATGCCAAGGAAAGGTGACGCCGATGGTTCTTTTATCATTACGTGTTGTAGGTGTGTAGAGGTAAGAAGATTAATCCCAAGCAATCATCGAATTCTCCCACCGAGGGTTCCTCTCATTTCGAGGATGTAAATAGTCCCGTGTGTGGTGATGAGGACTCTTCCGATAGGGAAGAGCGACTTGAGACTTCTCCGCCTGTTCAAGAAGGTGATGGTGATCGGGCAGTTGACGGTGGAGGTGATGATCCGGCCACTGGTGGTGGTCAGGGTGATTCGGCTATTGGTGGTGGTCAGGGTGATGCAGCCACTGGTGGTGGTCTAGGTGATTCGGCTAGCGGTGGTGGTCAAGGTGACCCGGCCATTGGTGGTGGTCAAGGTGATCCCCGCCACCGGTGGTGGTCAAGGTGACCCGGCCACTCGCCACCGGTGGTGGTAAAGGTGATTCGGGTGCTTTGTGGTATTGGTGGTGGCAACTCGTCTATTGGTGTTGGTGGAAATCATGCCTGGGGTTACTAAGTCCAAAGGTGAATGTTATAGATAAAGGTAAAGGAATTGTTCTTAGTAGTGGTGTGACAAGGATGGGGGTGCTTGTTATGAGTTCTCCTTTGGTAAGGTTTTATCCGGGAACAATCATTTGACATGTCCACGGTTATGGGGCTTGTTTCGGACTTCACTCGCCTCCACCGGTGATGATTGGAGTGTTCTCGAGGATAGTCGTGTTGGTGGCCCATCCCGCAGTCCGATGCTTTGGGGTTTTGGCAAAGGTGCCTTCCGAGGGTTTTGTCGGTACCTCCTCCATCACAGGGGCCTTGGTGCAAGGTAATGTTGGCGCCGCTCATGGTTGGAATACCTCGGACTCTCCCTTAGATGATTTCTCGCGATCCTTAGCTGCAGATGGCGATGATGTCAGTTTTGGCGTGGCTGCGAAAGAAAAACTTGTCCGGTTGTTCCTCATCCCGCCCCGTGATTGAAGGGGAAAAGAGTTCGGATGCTTTTACTCGTAGGTACATGGAGTTAACCCCGAGGAGGCGGTAGATCGAGGATGGGGTAAAAATCTCGTAGCCACGGCTTGATCTTGTGGTGGATCCTCCCCCTACCGCTGCTGACATGATGGCTATTGCTGATGGGTATCAGTATAGTTACCCCCAGCAGCGGTTATTGGAGGTTTGTCCTGTTCTTTTTATCCCTGATTTCGTTCGACTATGATGTGAACTAACTTCCCTCATTTTGCTGATAGATGATGAGAAGTGAGTATTGTAATCACCAACTTTACCGGCTCTTCAAGGCTAAATCTCTCAAGCTAGAGGGGAAGCTTCGACATTGTGAAGAGACGCTTTCGAGTGTCGAGGCTTCGATCTCCGTTAAGGATGAAGAAATAACCGAGCTAAAGAGTTTGCTTAAGCGTAAGGAGCAGCAGGGCACGGAAGAGGCTCAGCTACGTTCTGAGTTGGCTCTGGTTAAGGCCAAGTTAGTCTATTCTTGAGAAAACTCCTCATCCATTTCAACCGCGCTCCCTCTTCTTTAGTAGTTTCCTCGCTCCTTATTTATTCTCGAGTTTTCTCTTTCTTCCCTCCTCCCGCCGTACTATCCTCAAAGATGGGTGGAATCCCCGAATTGTTGTGGCTTCGGAGTGAGAGGGCTCGTCAAAAGGGTCGCATTGCTTGAGTTAGTTGAAAAACTTAAGAGTGAGTCGGCTAAATGGAATGCCCGCGCGGATGTTCATAACGCGATGGTCGAAGAATGGCGTAAGAAAAGCATTGCTTGGTAGATTTGCAAAATCGAAATAACCATGACCGCCATTTGTTCAACTGGGCTCTTCTATGGACGCGGATAATCTTGAGAAAGCCCGCGGCAGATTTCCTCCTTAGAAATTAAACTTAATGTTCTGAAAACGAGCTGCGACAAGCGCGGTCTTCTCATCCCTGGATGTGCGGACCTATATGCAAAGTTTGGCCAAGGAGAGAGACGATGCTAGGGCGTAATGTAGTGCTCTCGAGTGCTCATCCGTCTGCGTCTCGAGCTGATGTGGCTCGTCGGAGTTGATCGTGAGAGAGACTTAGAGGTGACTATGTATCGTCTTAACAAAGGGTTGGAATTGAAGAATGATGAGGTTAATCGACATCGTCATTCGGCTCGATGCTTCAAATGACCCGAGCGCAAGTCGCATGCTCATAATCTGCGTGCAGTAGATTATGATAAGTTATCGAATGAATATGATTATGCCGCAGAGGCGAGGGATTCCGCTTTGATCATTGTGAAGGTATACGTCTTCGTCATCGAGTGTGCTTTGTATTGTATCCGTCATAACTCACTGTTTTCTTTACCGTTCGCAGAGCTCCAAGTACAAATTAAAGTCATAGATGAAAAGTTTGCCGAAGCTCAGGCTAAGGTAGTTCAACTGGAGGGTCAAGTTAGCTACCATCGCGGTTCAGCCTCGTCTCGATGAAACGTTGAAGCAAGCTAATCAAAGGATAGACCAGCCTTGTACTTCCTTAAATCAGCCGAGATGAGGAGCGTAGCCATAGGTCTCATGGCCCGCAAACAATCGGCCAAGAGATTAATAAGATTCTTGGTGAGATTGAGTTGGATCTCAAGAAAAACCATGGGTTGACCAAGAATTATACTCTAAGGTCCCGTACACTGCGCTCCCATCAAGTTCTTCCGGGCCTCCTCGGGTGGTAGCGTTCCTTCATCGTCAAGGATAAACTCGCGGATAATGCTCCTACTCGCAGACCGTAGTTAGTATGCTAGGGATTGATCTCGCTTGCTTATCCTTTTTTGGCGTTTTGTTATTTTGCCTCACGGGCTTGTAATCAACCGCATGTATTAGATCAAACTTTGGTGTTTAAATCGATTTTGAATTTTGTTGAATTTATGTCTACCATCTTTAAATATAATGGAAAATTCCGCAGTTGTTTGTAACCCGCGGATAAAGTGTATTGTTCGTGCAACTCCGTAGGTTGGTATCCCCGAATCGTCTTGTGACCTTGCACCCGTCCAGCCTAACTCCTTGGCCGAGGATCACCGGATTGTGGGGGTCTGGCCGACGTTTAAGGATGTACTCCATTAAGTTCGCGGCTTGTAATATTGCACGGATATCTCATTCTCGTAAGAAGTCGCCCCCGGTCATACACTTATAGACACTTACAGAGGAGTTCTCGAGAGATTGCATGTGTATGCTCCGATATATTGCGTGTGTGTGTTTTGCACGGATATTGCCCTAGTATATTGTAGTGGGTATGATCCATGCTTTGTGCAGATATCCCTCTTACTAAGTATAATGTCAATTCCTAATAATAGTAATTGTATAACGATTTACGTGGTTCGGCCTTAAGGCCTACATCCACGGGGTAACAATTGCATCGATATTTTATTAAGATGTGACATGGTTTTCAATGTACATTGTGTAAGTAGTATATACATGTGGTTTATATGGTATGTGTTTTATATAGGTTGTGGGTTTTGAATAAATTAAAATGTGCGTGGGTAATGAACGGGATATGATATTTGAAATGAAAACTTGGATTGATTGAAAATTAAGGTGCGTTACTCCTTTGTCGAGATAGAAACATGTGGATTAGCAAGTCCATTTTCTTCTTCTCAAATGCGCACGTTGTGTGATTGGTCATGGGTAGTATGGCTTGAGGTATTTGGCATTCCACGGATGCATGAGGATTTCCCCTTTCATATTACGCAGATAGTAAGAGTCATTTCCTGCGATGTCATGTATTATGTAGGGTCCTCCCCAAGTTGGTGCTAATTTTCCCCACTTTTTTTCTCACGGTATTGGGAATGGTCCTCAACACATACCGCCCTTCTACAAAATTCCTAAATTTCACTTTTTTGTTATATTCTCTCGCGCCACTGCGTTGGTAGTTTTCCATTCTTTGCAAAGTGTTGCTTCTCTTCTTTCTTCGAGGTCGTCGAGCCTTTCCAACATCATGTCCGTGGTGAGATTCTTTTCCCTGTGCTTCGTCTTTGTAGTTGGAAGTAGAATTTCCGCAGGATGACTCGTCACCCTCCGTAGGTGAGTAGAAATGGGGATTCTCCTAGCTGATCTTCGAGTCGTCCTATATGCCCATAGAACGTTATGCACTGCTCACACCATCGTCCTTGTACTCATCTAGCCGTTTTTTAAGAATGAGTGCCAAAGTTTTGTTTGTGGCTTCTGCTTGTCCGTTGCTTTGTGGGTATATGGGGGTGGATTTGTTTTTCCGAATCTTGAAGGTGTCGAACAGCAAGTCAATATTCTTTCCTTGTAGTCATTTCAAGAATGAGACTATCTCTCATGGGGATGCCAAACCCGGCAGATGATATTTTGAAAAATAAAAGTGAAGACGTCTGAATCCCGAATTCTTGCCAGTGCCTTTGCTTCTACCCATTTGCTGAAATAATCCGTTGCCACTATTAGGAATCTTCTTTTCCCCGTCCCTGATACGAGTGGGCCTACTATGTCGATACCCCATTTCCCGAAGGGCCACGGACTATCAACCGAGTTCAACTTTGTAGTCATGGATTCGTTTACCAAATCTTTGACATTCTTCGCATCTTTTCGCCATTCCGGTTGCATCTCGGATCATGGTTGGCCAAGAATAGCCCCCGTCTTTGCCTTATCTCGCTAGGGATCTCATTCCACCGTGATTCCCGCGTCTCCTCTGTGTATATCTTTCAAAACGATATGTCCCTCTCGATCGGGATAGGCAGCGACGAAGTGGTCCGAGGAATGATTTTCGGATAAGGCTTGGTCTCTTAGCTCGTACATCCCTCGCTCTTGACCGCACCTTCCTAGCCTGTTTGGTGTCCTGGGGAGTTTCCTTCTTTGAGGAAAGAGTGGATTTCGATCTCCAATCGCCTCCCGACTATAATCGTCGTCTTCCCTCCGCTTGCCGTGTAATGTCCTCGTTCGGGAAATCGTCGAATATGTATTCTCCGACATCCTCGTCGAGATATCTTTCTCCTTAGGTTTGCGTTGGTTAGCCGTGCACGTTTCTCGGGAGTTTGATGGATGGTTCGTACACTCTTGTTACCTTGATTGCTTTGACATCTTCGTTTTTAAGCATGGATGATATATATGCCGAGCATCCGCGTGTCTAAGCTCCTTTCTCGCAGATGTCGGAAACTCGATTTTTGGTACTTGGGAGGCCAATGTTTGCACTAGAGCCATGTATACCATTAGTGTTTCGTCGTACACATTGTATTCGTAGCCTATCTCGCCGTATGATCGGTTGTGAGTCGCTTGTTACCCGTACTTCTTGTATCCCTAATTCAATTATCAAGCGGAGAGCATGGATCACTCCTTCATATTCTACGAAGTTATTGGTATGGCCTTCGAATTCCAATCAATGCGTGCTCGATTCCATCCCCTGTGGGTGTGGTGATGACGATGCCTATCCCCGCGCCTCTCTATTTTTGGAGCCATCAACAAAGACCTCCCACCGCCGTGGGTTCACCGCTCAAAAATATTATTTGTCTCTGGTTTTTCTATTTCGGGGCGCCCATAGCTTTCCATCCTTGTATGCGTACTTCTTCTTCGTCGTCCAAAGGCAAAAGGTCTCGCTAGAAAGTCTCGCTAATACCTGCGATTTCCGGGAGTGTTGGAGCTCATAGTGGATGTTGAATTGGTCGAGGTACGTGCTCCATTTTGCTATTCGTCCTACCTTTCCCCCCTTTGAGGATGGTCTCTAAGGGTGCTCGACATGGGATCCGTATGTCATGTGTTAAGAAGTACGTTCTCGCCTTTAAAGTAGACCATACGACGGCTAGGATTAGCCGTTCGATTCTCGTGTAGTTTCGTTCGCTAATTCGTGGTCTTGCCGACGTAGTAGATTGGTTGCTCCTCCTTCGTACGGGTTCCCGACGAGCACCGCGCTTACCGCGCGTCGTCTGTCGCAATGTAGAGCGCCAAAACTTCCTCGTGGTCCGGTTTCTCAAGGATGGGGATTTCTCAGGTATTGCTTAATGCCCAAAAAGGCTTCTTCGCATTCTCGTCGTCCATTCAAATTTAGTCCCTTTTTTCGCATGTTGAAGAAGAGTTTGCACCTATCCGAGGATCTTGATATGAATCTTCCCGAGCCGCTAGGGATCCATTGAGCTTTTGTACCTCTTTCGGTTCTTCTGAGATGGCATGTTTGTTATGGCTCGGATTTTTGCGGGATCTACCTCAATGCCCCTTTTGTCACCAGTATCCAAGGAATTTTCCCGAGGTCACCCCGAAAGTGCATTTTTCCGGGTTTACCTTCATGTTGTGCTCTCTCATAGCTCCGAAGATGTCCTTCAGTCCCGGTGGTGGTTCTTTCTTACTCGCTTTTTACGAGCATATCGTCGACGTAAACCTCTAACGTCCCGCCGATCCATGGCTTGAAAATAGCATCGACCATCCTTTGGTACGTTGCTCCCGCGTTTCGAGCCCGAAAGGCATTCTTACGTAACAATAAAGACCATGGGGTGTGTAAAATGCGTATGTTGTCGGTCTTCTTCTCGCCAAAAATAGTTGGTTGTATCCTAATATCCGTCCATGAATGACAACTCTTCATATCCTTCTACCGCGTCGACTAGCTGGTCAATGCTTTGGGTAATGGATAACTATCCTTTGGGCATGCTTTGTTCAAGTTGGTGAAGTCGATGCGATTCGACCCCTCCATTTTTCTTTTGGTACTATTACCATGTTGGATATCCACGTGGGGTATTTGACTTCTTTATAAAAACCGGCTTCTAATAGCTTTCGTAGCTCCGTTTCTACCGCTTTGTGATGCTCGTGGCCACCTTTCGTATCTTTTGTCGTACCGGGGTGTGCCAGGTTTAATGCGCAGCTCATGTCGATCGTCTTTGGGTCTATTCCCGCATATCGGATAGTTTCCATGCGAAGATGTCCGCGTATTCCTTTAGCAAGTTATCGGCCGAAGCTTCGCGTTCTCCGTCCATTAGAGTTCCAATTTTGATCTTTCTTGGATTCTGCTCCGTACCTATGTTAATCTCTTTCACCGCCTCCAAGGATGTGAAAGTGGGTTTTGCCCCCAATGTGGGGAATTTTCTTTAATTGCTATTTGTTAGTCTCGCATTCTTCGCCCGATTAACCTTTGATGTTGAGGCCTCCGTGTTTCCTACAGAGTTCCCTCTAGACAAGCTTTTCCCGAGAGTTCCTCCGTATATTCGTCGATGGCTTTGTCTTTGGATACCGCCTTGCTCCGAGCCTTGCGGGTTTTCCTTTTGTCATCTTCTTCGTTGTTGAGTTGTATTTGCATCGCGTGGCATTCTTTTACTAAGCTTGATCACCCTTTATCTCCATTATTCCTGGGGAGTGGGAAATCTAAGGTACCGATGGTAGGTAGTCGCGACTCCCTTGAGCTTGGGACCCATCTTCGTCCAATAATGGCATTATAGGGCGAAGGCGTGTTCACCACGCTAAAGCGAGTGTCGACTTTCATGGGGCCTCGCATCCACTTGTAAGACAATATCCCCTGTGGGCTTCGTAGCCGTGCCATTGAACCCGTAGATGGTGTAGTGTGAAGTCGAGTTGCTCATCGTTAAGCTCCATGCGTTTGAATGTATCGTAAAACAAGACATTCACGGAGCTTCCTCCATCGATGAGGATTTTCCTTATGTTGCATCCTCGCGATTGGCAATGTGAGGATTAATGGGTCATTGTGATCTTCCATGTCGTCCTCAATATCATCGGCCTCAAAAATCGAGGTGCGTTCATCCACTCCTCGTGCTCTTCTACTTCCTTCCCGTTTATACCGTAAAGCTCACAAAGAATCTTCAAATTGCTTTCTCGCCGTTTTCCTATTTGTGCCGTTAGGGTTGGCTCTTTGCTTTCTCGAGCGGATATAGAGTTCAATGTGCGATTACCCTCGTAGTTGGACCCGTTTGCCGCGTTTGGCTCTATCTTCCATTCCAGCCTTTTCCACATATTTTTTGAGATCCCCGCATCTATCACCTTTTGTACTTGCTATCTTGAGATTTTTGCATTTCTCTGTGTGTGTCCGTAGAAGCAAAGTGGAAATCGCAAAGATTTTGGATTCTCGCCGAGGTCAAGCGGTTGTTTCCCTTTAGACCAGGGGCCGCCTAAGTCTTCGCGATTCTTGATCTCCTTTAATATGCGCGGATAGCTGGTGTTGAGTTTCGTATAGACTCGGTCTTCAAACTTTCGCCACTTCTTTTGTGATCGTCTTTTCGATCCTTTTGGTGTGGGCTAGGCCTGTCTACTAGTTCTCATGGAATTTGTCCGTGGGGTTCGTTGTGTCAAGCGCTCGGGGTTATCTTTTTGAATTTCTTCCAACCTCGCATGTTTCTCAATGATTATCCTTAAATCTCCCTCAGTGGTTGGGGAGGTACCGTGGATTTCAACAAACAACGGACTCATCCTGTCAAGCCCCCATTTGTAACAGTTAATACTCACTACGGGATCCACATGTCCAATGGCCTGACATACCTTGTGCCATCTATCCGTGTATTCTCGAACGGATTCCATGTACTTGATAGCAAGTGAGAAGAGCTTGTCCATCCCTGTGTTCACAACTTTGTTGTACATGTAGGTGGCCAAGAACTTTTCGGTGAGCTGATCATATGAATCAATGCACCCCGGCTTGAGGTTATCAAACCAAGATAATGCGGATCCTTTCAGTGCTCGAAGGGAAATATCTCGCATAGTATAGCCTCGTCGTAATCCCACCCGCCATTACCCCGTTGTAATATCGTAGATGAGCCGAGGGGTCCGCACCCGTCATAACATTCAAAGGTCGGGACCGGGACATTTTTGCGGAATGGTAGCCGTAGCCAACCTGTCGTGCAAGGGGGTAGTGTTGGCCTCTTTCATAACTGCTCTAGTCTTCTACCTCCTTGCCTGGTCTTGAGTTGATTGATCTCTCGCTAGCATTTCCGCGCGGAGGTTCTCCATTGCCAAGCAATGCTCGTCCTGAATGGAAGACCGTGTCTTTCTTGTGGGTTGTGATGTTGTGGCCTCCTCCGTGTCGTAGTAGTCCGGAATTTCTCGATCGGTAGTCCGGATCGACCTTCTACTGTTCCGCGCGTCTCTTTGGGATATCCTTCTTCGGTTAGTTGTTGCAGGAATGTTTTCGAAGATCGTCCCTCGGTCCATGTTCTGTACCGCTGAGTTAGCTTCATCGTGCTGATTCGCTAGTTCAGAGCTTCGGAGGATCTTCTCTCTTAGTTGCTGATTTTCTTGAGCTAACAGTGCCACCGCATCCGCGTACGTTAGTTGATTCCTCTGTAGCTCCTCCAGTTGTGCCAATATTTGCGCTGTTTGGTTCGACGCTTGATTGGGGATTCCTTCCCGTAATTGAGCTTGCCCCTCGGGGATCGTGGTATTGATTTCTTCCATTAATGGCACGTCCGGCTCGATTACTCCATTGGATCCCGCCGGTGGTTGTTCGTTTTGTTCGTTGTCCGGCGGCATCCCATAGGGATGGTTCTGGATCACTGACTCGGCTATAGCCTCCTGAGGTTCGGCTGGCCTGGTTGCAGCTGTTACCTTGGAGGCAATCACTTGAGAAACCCCCTTTTTTGGTGCAGCAGCTCTTGCCGCCGCAGCTTTCTTTGCCTCCACCGCGATGTTTCCCGCATCTAAGAGCCACGTGCTTTCCGCACCTGGTCGCATGTTGTCCGCGGCTATGCGTCCTTCGCCCTTTTGTCTGCTCCTTGTTACTGCTGGTGTGGTCCTTGGAGTGTCTCTTGGTGTTATCTTTGTCTTCCCTGTATCTTTGTTACTTTCCATCGCAATAATCTGCACAAAGGATATGAGAGGTAATCCGAGACCCAAAAGTCCGCGGGTTGGCCGTTAGTTCGACTTTGATTTCATAAATTCGATTTCTAGCGGTAATGAGTGTACTCGGGTTGTTAGTTTAGTGAATAGTACGAAAGACATAGACGGATGCGGATTTAACCGGGATGAAATCCATGGGTCGCTATTTGCAAAAGAGCCCAAATTTTTTGGTAGCAATTGTGTTTGAAATTCTAGTTAAAACCTAGATCTGTTGGTAGAAAACACAATAGACATGAATATGTGCGAAAAACGAGTCTAAGAACAGATCTGTTTGGTAAAACCCGCATCCGTTTGTTTAAAGGTCACATAATGCTCGGATGCTGTTGGTAGAAAACATAGTAGTCGTAAAAAAACGAATCGAGAACAGTCCTGCATTTGCGTTTTTAAATAAATTTTTTTGAGGTTGAGGTCTGTGAAGTCACAGAAAAGATAAATCTTTTATCGGGACAAGGTCCCCGTTTCTCGCGCCAAATTGTGAACACGTGAATCGGGTCTCTGTTCCACGTGATCACAAACAATCTTTATAAGAACCGAATACGTGCACCGAGGTGTAAGAAGTGTATAATATGCCTAGGAGGATGATGATTCATAGATTCCAAACCCCTCTAGCTTGTCATGATCTCATCATCATCCCCAAGGTTTTAGGTCCGAGATATGAGTATGTAGATGAAACCATCGGTGCAAAATGTAAAAGAGACGGAAGTTTACGTGGTTCAAAGACTAAGGCTTACATCCACGGTCCAAGAGATTTCCTATAAGATAAACAGCTACAAAGATGATCACAAGATCATGTGGCCATCGACCACTTGAGCTAAAACTCTCACTTACTTCTCCCTATTCTCTCTCCCTCCCTCTCTTTCGATCCCCTCTCAGTGGAGGGGGGGATACATATTTATAGCTAAATTTGGTGGGTCCTACTGGCAATGAGCTGTTGAGATCTTATCTTCGTGTGTTCTGTGCATGGTACGCGGACTTGAATGTTACCCCGCGGGCGTGGTCCGCGGACTTCTATGTCACCCCGCGGCTTCTACTATATCCCGATTCATCACGCCGATCAACCCTCGTTTCCATCGTTGGTCGTCCGACACGTGTTCTCTCGAGCTACATTAAATGCGGGTGGTTGGAGCGGTCCACCCACGCCGAGTGGTGTCGGTCCTCTTGTCATGTCTATGTCGGCTTGGACTACCTCTGACCGTTGATCATGTCTTACCTCGTGATGGATTAAGGCCATCTTTTGGTGCTACGCGGGACTACCTATCTCGGGTGCCCCTTTATTTCTGACCGTTGGTCTTGACAGATGGCACGTTGTCTGAGTGCCACGGATGCCCCTATGTGTCATCCTTTGAGTAATGTCATCCACGTGGACCCTGTTAGTGCACGTGGCAATGGAGATAAATATGTGTACTTACACTTTGATTGTTGTGTTGAAAAGCTTAAACCTTTTGAAAGTCTTGGCGCGACATGGTATAGTTTGTACCACTGTGATAGTACATGGAAATGCAAATATGTGCGTATCTCAAACCCAAGGGTCAGAAAATGTGGCATAGGCTGAGAAGAGACTGAAAGCAGGATGAAATGAGGCAAGGCCCATTGTTTAATTTAATTTGCTGATTAAGGAAGCACAATTAGTTCAAGTGCTTTTTTTTTTTTTTTTTGCTAAATCACAATTTTATTAAAATTTAAAAAATTTAGATGTTACAAAAGCAACAGACCAAAGGAAGAAACTAAAAACTGAGACTATTACAGAAAATGCCTAACATTCCTAGCAGAATCTATAATATTTCCTACCGGGTAACTCAATTTGTACTAGAGATGGAGGTTTTCTTGTATGAAATTAGCAAGCTCAATTGCAGAGAAATTAACTTCTTTATAACACTCTCAAAAATAATCTCAGTAATTTCTTTTCTGGCTTTCATCCACCTTGAATGTAGACACCATGACACCACTCCTTTTTTGACATCCTCAATCACTGACTTTGAAACAACTCTGATAAGAATTTTACTACATTGCAACTTAATTTCCCATTCAACAGCCTATACAATAGCTAATACATCATCTATGTAAGTAGTAGCAACTCCAATTCCACCTGAGACAATCCCAATGATCTGACTGTTATGATCACTTGCTATAATGCCAAAGCCAGCCATTCCTGGGTTACCAATTGCAGATTCAAAGACAAAAAATAATATGTAACCTTCATTTGGACTGATCCACTGACATTCTCTGATGATCCCGAACTTCATGCTTCTCTAGCCAAGATTAAAAAAAACTGAGCACATAAGAATCGTAATCTTGCCCCCATATTGTACCTGTCATTCTGTACCCACCATAGAATACCAGACTCATAATTCTACTCTTGAAGCTTTCCACATTTGGTATAATATTTTCATGAATGAGTTTATTTTTTTGAAACCACAACTCTCTCATTGTTGCACATGCTGCTGTTAGCCATACTTGTTTAATAATTGAGCTTTTTTGTTTTGCAGATTTAAGAACATCAGAAAAGGAAGTAGGAGATTGAAACTGAAAGATAACAACTAACTATTTTCATATGCATTTACCTAACTTGCGGAACCACGGGATATGCTCCATACTTTCTTGATCTTGTTGGCAGATACAACATTTTTGAAGCAAGTGAATAGCCTTTCTTGATTAATTTTGTATCATCAACATCTACACTTTGCTGTATTTTCTAAATGTTATTAGCAATACCAGGATGTAAAAATTTCTTCCATATTTGATCTGGCCAATGTATTCTTGGTTCCTTGGTTCTAATTTTTTCAATAGCTGCAGATGTAGAAAAAATACCTTTTATGTCACCACTCCATATAAGTTTGTCTTGCTCCCCACTTATTGATGGTAATGAAGATGTAATTAAGGCTTGTAGGTCACTTGGTATTTTCCACACACCATTCTCCAGAATATCATTTACTGTCATATGCAGTTTGTCTTTAATTGCTTCAATGAAACCCACAGATTCAATCAAAGGTTTTTCACCTGTGAAAGTATCAAACCATAATGATATTTGTTTACCAATGCGTACACTCCATCTCAAATTCAGCTTCAACTCCTTCCAAGCCTACTTTAAACATGGCCATACTGTGGATAATTTTCATTGAGACCTCCATTGACCATGTTTATCTTTATATTTAGCAGCAAAAAATATTGACCAGTCATCATTGGAATTAATAAGCTTCCACATCATCTTCATTAATAAAGCCTTATTGATCACTTCCATCCTTCTAATCCCTAAACCTCCTTCATTGAATGGTGTACAAACTTTGCTCCAACCAAAAGTTTCATACTTTCTAACTTCACTATCACCATTCCATAAAAAATTTCTTATGATTTTTTCACAGATTTTAATTACTGAGCTTGGCCATTTATAGACTGTCATATTATAAACTGGCACACTGCAAAGAATAGATTTTATAAGCACCAGTCTATCATGGAATGAGAGAATTTTACCTTTCCAAGATGCTAAGTAAGTTTGCATCATCTCCACCATTGGCCACACATTAGCACTCTTAACTCTTCCAGGCTTCAATATAACTCCTAAGTATTTGTCAGGAAATGATGTGAGCTCCATTTGCAGTAAGCTTGATATTTGAGTTTTTCTTAATGGAGTGCAACCATACACAAAACATTTGCTTTTTTGTTTATTAATTATTTGACCAGGGCTTTCTTGATAAACCTTGAGTAGATTAAGGAGAGATTTTAAGCTTTTTTTGGATCCATTACTGAAGATGAACACATCATCTGCAAAAAATAGGTGAGTTGGATAAACACCTTTTCTGACAACCATTAGTTGCAGTTTCTTCATTTCCACCAATATGCTTAAATTTCTACTTAAAAACTCCTCCATTAGCACAAAAAGTAATGGAGACAGAGGATCTCCTTGCTTTAATCCTATCTCCATTGGGAAAAAACCTTGTGGATCACCATTAATCATCACAGAAATTTTAGCAGATGAAAATAGAACTCTTAACCAGTCACACCAAGATGCAGAGAAGCCATATTATTGCAGACTTTAAATAGGAAGTCCCAACTTACTGAATCATAAGCTTGTGATATGTCAAGCTTCAAACCTACATTTCCTTCCCTTCTTGTATGCTTCATTTCATTCACTAACTTAGAAGCCATCATGACCTTTTCATGTATACTTCTGCCTTTGATGTAAGCTGCTTGCTGAACTGAGACCAATCTACTCATAAGACCATTCATTATAGTAGCTATAATTTTTGTAAAGATTTTAAAATTAAAGTTACTTAAACCAATAGGTCTGAACTGGTTTGGTTTTTTTGCTCCTTGAATTTTAGGAAGTAACACTAAAAAAATTTGAATTCATACCCCTTGGAATGTATTTCCTTTTCTAGCAATATTGAACTGCAATCAACAAATCAATATTTATGATATCCCAACAAGATTTATAGAAAATGTCTGAAAAACTATCTGGTCCTGGTGCTCCATCTGCATTTATATCAAAAACTGCATTTTTGATTTCTTCTAACACAGGGATAGCTTCTATCATGACTTGATCTTCATCTGATTATCAACTTGGGAATGACATCCAATAAGGGGTCATTTACGTCATGACCACCTCTTGAGATTGAAACTTTTTTTGGAAGAATTTAACCAAAATATCTCGCTATTTTTTCTTGGTCACTACTATGTTACCATCCACATCTTCCAATTCACATACCATATTCCTTGTTTGTCTTATCTTAACATTTGTATGAAAGAAATTAGTGTTAGAGGAGCCATCTGTAACCCATTTGATTCTTGATTTTTTTTTCATCAAAATACAATGTTGAACTTCCTTTGAATTTAAATCATTTGGATCCAATACCAATTCTGCTAATGCTTGCTCATCATGAGGATTATTATCAGAAATTATCATTTTTTTCTTAACTAACTTTTCTACCTCCTTAATCTTGACTTGAACATTGCCAAATGTACTCCAGTTCCATTCTTTCAATATTAACTTTAATCTTTTGAGATTGTCCATAAATATGAAAGCAGGATCTCCATTTACTGGTTCAGCCCAACTATCTTCAACAACTTTCATAAAACCATGATGCTCTAACCACATCTTTTGGAATCTGAGAGGAGCATTTGTAGGTTTTGGAATGTTAACACAACTACCCATTAAAGGGGAATGATCTGAAACCACTCTAACACCAACTTTATATCCCCAATGAAAAGGCGAGGGTACCCAAATATACCTCAAGCTAAAACTTTTCCTAACTATAAGTCCTTTCTCTCCGAAAGTGATTGTCTATGGACTGAGTCGAGACAATACAACTAATCGGTTCACACTTCGTGTGATAGTCTATGGATGCGAGATCGAGACAATACAACAACGAAGTATGTTACTTGATAAAAAGGTTCGGACTTAACCAAACACAATAGGATTCACTTATCAAGTAAATAGGAATTAACGTTTGTGTGAGTTACAATTATAAGGCGGAAATATAAAGTAAATGACACAACAAGATTTTGTTAACGAGGAAACCGCAAATGCAGAAAACCCCCGGGACCTTGTCCAGGATTGAATACTCTCAGGATTAATCCGCTACACAAAATTACACCTAACTTCGTATAGTTGAGACCAAGCAACAAAACCTATAGTTCACCTAGTTCCGTCTGTATTCCCACGCCTCCGACCTTAGTCACGTACTTGGAACAATTCCTTTGGTTCGTATTCCAAACAGTAAAGGAACAACAAATCTGTTTGGTATCAACTCTATTCAACCAAGTGATATGAGTTGGACAAAGGATCTTCCGTTTATCTTAACATAAACTCCTTCGTCAGGTCCTTAGATATATCTTATATTCAATTACCAAATTAATAGTTAAGATTAAGCCAACACCACTGATAGGTGTCTAAAACACCTAATTCTATAACTAGTATTTATGCTTTCTTTGCTACTTTTCTTGTAAATTATGTATCTTATGTTTACTTTTGAGCTATTAGGTGCAATGGAGTCATTTGGAGTAAAAGAATGAAGGAAGCACTCTTTTGGAGCATTAAGGGTAGAATCGTCAATTCACATGCGAGTGTAGCTGGAGCTGGCTGAGGTTATGCGGCGAAGAAGGCTAAGAATGATCTGTCGCCCCCAATCGACAATTGAGCAAGGAAACATGATAGGCGATCGGTTCGCCCAGGCCGATGGCCAAATATCATTGTAGAACCCTTATCCACTTCATTCGAGTGGTTATATCCACCTTCTATTCCTACACAAACCCTAAGATCGAGAATTGGTGGTTGTATTCATTATAATCTCCCTGAAATTCAGAGATGGCTGCTGTCTGAGAGAGGTGATGATCAAGGGTTAGCTGAAATTGATGATGGAGATGAATTAAATCTCGGAGATTTGAAGGCGTGGTATGTGCTTGAAGGTTTAGATCGAAGAGGTTGAACACAGGGAGAAGAAATTGTGAAGAAATCAGATGAAGATGGGTATCATTTGATGCTCAAATTCAAAGAGAAGATTAAGAACAGATTTTGAACACTTGGGTTGATGAGAAGATGATGTTTCAGGGGATGTTTGAGTTTATGCCATGGAATTGCAGAGAAGTTTACAGTGAAAGTTAGGGTTTGCATTAATTCTCTGGGTTCATGAGAAATGAAGAAATTGGTTGATGATTCAAGGGTCGAAAAATTTGTAATTACAACTGCTATCATTTCTCCATTTTTAACTCCATTTTTTCTGGTGTCTCCTATTTTTTTTTTTTTTTGAATAGGTATAGAATATTGTGCTAACGAGTAACGAGTTACGAATTAGGGTCACTGAAATTATCACCTAATGATTTTATGATTGTACTACAATGACATCGCTATTGTGTGTTTCTATTTCTCTTACGATGAGATGAGAGTGGTACCCCAAATTATTGTGTATGCCTAGAGATAGGCAACGAGTTGCTTCTTGCTTACTTCGTGTATGTTTTTGCCGTATTTGTCATTATTACAGTGGAGTCAGAAAATTATTGAGTATTAGTAAAAAAAGGCTGGTAAAATCATTCTCATCTCATCTGCATCTTTTCTAATTTAATTGTCCGATTAAGGGAACACAATCTTTTCAAAGTGATAAATCATTTTACACCCGTGGAGGCAAAAATCAAGCAATCTCTAGATTATGACAGACATGGATCACTTAGCCCCACAATAGTGAGATATGTGCATAAATCAATGGTGAGATTTGTCCACAGAATTTTCCTAGTTGACAAAGAATTATGTCAATTGGGAATATTGGTCCAGGCCTACTTGCTGTTAAACCCATCATGGGACTAAGCTTTTATCCCTGTAATACCAGACATTGAAACTTGATAGCAAAGAGACAATTGATAAACATGTAAATGCTCCAAATAGTTTCTAGCTCAAAGTAAGTAGCAACCTCACACTTGAAACATAATAAGATTTACCAAGTAATCAAGCTTTACATGTTTGATCTGACAACTAGCAAGAGTCTCCAATGTTACAACGAGTTCTCAGCATACCCTGGAAATCTCTATTGCCTTTTCATATTGTTCAGATTGCAAATCAAGGTAACAACATTAAGCTTCAAACCCATATCTCGAATTTCATTATACAATTTTAAGTGATTAATCACTTGAATACCATCGGCACAGTCGGATAAACTCCTTCAATCAAAAAAAAAGAAAGAAAGAAAAATCATACCCAAATTAGCTCCTCAGTTGAATGCTAACACGCCAACACGTCTTTTACTCGTATGTTGAACATCAATAACAACCTTGCTTATTGTGTTGGAATAAAGATGGAAGATGACGAAAGAATCCTCCTAGTGTTGCAGCAGAGTGAAGAAAGACGAATTTTGAATAATAACGGAATGCCATGAGAAAAATAAGTACCAGACCCGAGTGAAATTCTCACACTCAACCTATGGCTTCTTCATCTCGTTCTTCTCTCACGCTCTACCTTTTTCGTCTTCTCCCTCCCACATAAGTACCAGACCCAAGTGAAACTAAGCTTTCATAATAATACCCTTCTTTGCCCAACTTCGTTAAACTAGGCATGTTTGGTTCTCTAACACTTTCATCTGTAGGGTCGTATATAACTAGATCAAAAATAGACCAAATCCCAACTAGTAACTCACCACTTTTGAATGACCACATAAGACTCGGTAAATATGCATTCATAATTCTCTCATTGCTAATTGTATAGCGTTTAGTCCAAGATTCCTGAACTCCATAATCCTGCATCACCCATACTTCAGAATGAACATTAAAAACATCAACTACAACATAGAGACACCCTTCCAACACCCCCACTGTCGCAAACATATGCTCATCATTATTATTCACCAAAGGTTCATTTGGTAGTTGAATCTCTTGGAATATCTGGTCACCAACATCTAAACAAACTATAACTTTAGAACAATCTTGTGTTACAGCTAACCAATGAAGATTTCTATTAACAAGAACCCCATCAGATCGACTTTGAAACTCATAAGGTACATTTTCAATGCTTGTCCATGAGTTTAATCTTAAAGAGTAGACTTCGACAACACCAATAGTACGCGTTACAAGTTTGTAATCCTCACTCTTAGAATCATAACACAAACCAATCATGGCGTAATCAGAATAATCATATGCAAATGGTGATCTGGGTAATTCCTTGTACTCTTTGGTGGCTGGATTCCAAAGGCAAAGGAAATTCATACCGGAATCCCTAAAACAGAACCATAGGCAAACTAAACCATCACAACAACACATTAATAAAACTGATTCATATAATGATTTGAATGGGTAATCCAACTCTACTGCATATTCAAGAAGTTCTTCATCTCTGGACAATAATGATTGTAATGAATTATGATTTATGGAGTAGATTACGTTACACTTCCGAATCCTGCTCAAGTCGTTACCTTTAAGAATGAGACTAAAGTTGTTCCTTTGGATAGTAAGATTAAAATGTGATTTAGCAAAACTAGTGTCAGAAATCAGGGAAAACCAAGTCTTGCAAACACACTTACATACAAAAGTTGATTTCACTGGTAAACTTAAGAGGATTTGAAGGTAGATCTCTGCTGGAAACATGCTTGCTGCTGTTGCTGCTTCTCCTTCTTCTGATCAATATGACTGCAGATGACTCAATTCTTCTCCTTCTTCTTCTCTGCTGGGACTGCAGATGACTCAATTCTGTTAGACTGTTAGTTAACGCATGTTGGTGCTTTAGTAAAGAGGGAACCCATTACCCATACACTTTTGAATTTTTTTTAGCAAGTGTTTCTTCTTTCTGAAAAAGCATGGTTATATTAAAGAAAAAAGAAGGGTACAAAGCCTAGGAAATATGACTAATTAATCACACGAATCACATGTTCAAACCATGCTTTTAAGATGGAAAAACGTGGTCCAAAGCCAAACTTCAAGCCTTTTCTTTGGGATGAATACACTACTGCTTATACAGAATATAGATATACCCTTTTCTTTTTTTATGGTTGATGTATTTTTCTGTACAAAGATCTAATAATTGTTGTGTTGAAAATATGGAGCTAAAGCTAAATCTTTTTAAAAGATTTGGCGCAACATGGTATATGTCGTACCACTCTGATAGTATGGAAATGCAGAGATGTGCGACACCCAAACCCCAAAGGGTCATTTATCAATGTCACCAAATATTAGTATATACTGTTGTTCAAAATGCTGGATCATGAGAACATGGAGTTATACTTAAAAAACTATACACGTCAAAAGCGAGAAGAAAAAATGAGTGTGTAAAAACTGAAACGAGAAATAGAAGAAAGAGACTAACACCAAACGGTGAGAAAAATATGCCTGAGACTCTTAAGTCCCCGAGCAGCGTGAAATGGGGCTTCAATGCAAGGTTTGAAAAACGCCCATTAAAACAGTCACACCCCATGTAGTGTCCATGAGGGTCACCAATACACTTCTATATTGGGAATTATATCCGTAAGCCGATGGTAATCCATGGCCTGAGACAGGTAAAACTGCTATTGCTAACTATATTTACATGAAGTTAGAATTCTACATGACCAAAGTGTTCAATAGAGTCTCATGTTTGTAATAAACAACTGAGAAGAAAGAGATTCAAGACAAAAAAAATGTCAAAATTTTCTACAATCATTTTACTAAGCCTATTATCTTTTCTGTAATCTCTTGGGTTATCAATGAAGTGCTTCTGTTGGGCAATCCAAAAACAAAAAGTTAGCTCGGACAAAATTTGTTTAATGCATCATAAAACCAGGACTCAAAATGAGATCAACATAATAATCAAACAATTTCCTCATGAGACAATGTAAACAGCATTATTACAGTGCATAATCCAACTAACCACAGTGCACTTGTATCCAATTGTTGCAATTCTTTTTTTTTTAGCAAAATCACAAGAATAATTACAATATAACGGTTTAGCACGCTTCAGACTTAGCTGCCTAACTGTCTCGCCCTTCTGAAAAAAATTCAAGGGACAAATTCTGTATTTCTTCAAATGAGTTGAACCTACCCACTACCATAATTCGTCATTTCATTATTGTTCACATTGCAAAGCAATGTAACAACATTCAGTTTCAATCCCATATATCGAACTTTTCATAAAAATCAAGTGAATAATCACTGGAATACCATCAGCAGATGTATAAGTGTAGCCACAGTCAGATAAACTCAAAGAAAAATCATACCTGAATCAGCTTTTCAGTTGAATGAAACACGTCCTTTACTCATATGCTGAACACCAATGACAACCTTGCTTGTGTGTTGGAATAAAAATTGAAGGAATCCTACCAGGTTGAAGTAGAGTGAAGAAAGTTTAACAAATTTCGGATGATAAGGAAATGCCATGAGAAATATAAATCATAAGGACTGCTGAAAAATTATAACGCTCTAGCTATGGCTTCTTCTTCTTGTCCTCCCACATAAGTACCAGAACCGAGTGAAACTAAGCTTTCATAATAACAGCCTTCTTGGTATAACTCCGTCAAACTAGGCATGTTTGGTTCTCCAGCACTTTCATCTTTAGGGTCATATATAACCAGATCATCAGAAGAGCACAATCCAAATAGTAGCTCACCGCTCTTAAAAGACCACATAAGAGGAGGTAAATAGTCATTCATAATTCTCTCATCCGTAATTATATAGCGTTTGTTCCAAGATTCACGAACACCATAATCATGCATTACCCATAGTTCAGAATGAAGATTAGTAGCAATAGCAACAACACAAAGGCACCCTTCCATCACCCCCACTGTCATAAACTTATGCTTATCATTCTTCTTCATCAAAGGTTCATTTGGTAGTTGAATTTCTTTGAATATCTGGTCGCCGATATCTAAACAAACTATAGCTTCAGAACAATCTTGTGCTTTAGCTAACCAATGAAGATCTCTATTAACAGGCACCCCAACTATTTGAGAACTATGGAACTCATAAGGCACATTTTCAATACTTGTCCATAAATTTAATCTTAAAGAATAGACTTGGACTACACTAGTATACTGCGTTACAAGCTTATAATCCTCAGTCTTACAGTCATAACCCAAACCAATCATATTGTAATCTTCAACATCATCTGCATTTGGTGATTTAGGTAATACCTTGTATTCTTTGGTAGCTGGGTTCTAAAGACAAAGAAAATTCATATGGAATTCACTAAAACAGAACCATAGGCAAACCAAACCATCACAACAACCCATTAATTCAACTGAATCATAACAGGATTTGAACGGGTAATCCATTTCTACTGCATATTCAAAAAATTCCTTATCTGGAGACAACAATGAATCATGACATATGGAGAAGATTACTTCACAGTTCCCACACCTTGCCTCATCGGTACCTTTAAAAAGGAGACTACAGTTGTTTGCTTGGATAGTGAGATTAAGATGCGATTTAACAAAACTAGGGTCAGAAATCAGGGAAAACCAAGTCTTGCAAACACACTTACATACAAATGTTGATTTCACCGGTAACCTTAATAGGATTTCAAGATAGATCTCTGCTGGAAACATCTTTGTTGCTGCTTCTCCTTGTTCTTCTGAGAAATTTGAGAACAGGCGACTAGATTGTGTTACTATCAGCCGCCCTTCAATCAATCGGCGGTAACGATCTCCTATACCTTCTCTCTGGTTTAATAATTTGATGATATTTGATCTGAAATACTTTTCTCGCTGACTGCTAGTTAATGTCAGCCCATTGCCCACGGTTATGTCCCGTTAACCCGAAATCCGGTGAAATAGATGGGTCCGAACTCAATTTTTTTTTTCTTTTCCTTTTTATGATTATATATAAATATTATTACATGAAACTAGTTGGAAGCCTAACAAGCTAAGCTCCAACGACATACTACTACATTAATTGAACAAAGTTGTTGTCTTTAACCTACCAAATGCCGAGCCTCATGGGTAACCTAGCCAAGGGAGCCGAAACTTGGAGGGGGTTGAGATTGTGGTCACAAGGGGGCAAACTAACACTACCTTCCATGTTAATTCCTGCAATATTACGCCATTGGGGACTCGAACCTGGGACCTCCTGGAGCGCATTAAACTTTGGGGAACGGGGATGACCAGCTGATTCAATTTGGAGAGAAATAAATATTACATTACTTCGTGTTGAGAAAAAATCGGTGTTTTTCTCTCTTTTGAGCTCTGCTCCGTCGTTGTGACGTATGATAATTTTTCCATATGCAATTCAGTGTTCTTCCTAGTAAGATCAATTCAATCACTCTTTCTATCTTTACTTAACAATCATCGGAATATTAGAGTCATTCACCAAGAACATCATTTGTCTGTACATCTACTGTACTCAATTTAATACTACTGAAATCAAAAAAAGCAAGAGAAACTGATAATCAGTTTCAAACCCATCAAACCAACACCCATCATAAGTCTAATATCACTGAACCTTCAAACAATTGTAAGAACACAAACGGTTTAATTACATCCAAAGGAAGAAAAAGAAAGCAGAATATTAATTCTAAACATCCCAAAGGTTTTCAGTGCCATTACAACTTTCTTTATATCACAAAAAATCAAAGCTGCAATATTACAAATCTACCTGACATAAAAGGTTCATCTACCATAACCACTGCAACTCTTCCAGTTGCTATCCAAACCATGCACTTGTTGCAAACTGAACCCTAAAATCACCTTATGCACCCTAAGACCTTCACCATCATCACCTATCCAGCAAAAAATAACAAAAGAAACCACCACCAAATGTCTGAAATTGAAACCCCTTTCTCCAAGCACTTCTTAAGCAACATTAAGTACCATCAATATCCCCACAAGTTTTCACGAAGATGCACAAGAGAATTTGTGACTAAAACATCTCAGTACTCTAGTTCTAAGGGATTTGACAGTACGTACAAGGCAATCACCAAGAATCACCATCACTGTTGCTATTGTATTCTAACTCATCTTCTTCATAGTAGGCACCAGTACCACCATCACTCACATGCAAGATGTATAGGGACCATGTAGATCCTCATCTTCGGTCTCCTCTTCCTCATCTTCTGCTTCACTGCAGACCACCATCTCACCGGCAAACACAGGCTCTCAAACGATGTCTAACCCAGGAATATCCTCTCCGTCAGAATCCACGTTCAGGGGTTCTGACATGGTTCGAGCAAATTTGCGAGGGTTGTTCTTCTTTACGGCGAGATAACATTTGTACATCACATCTTCAAACTCTTGTCTTTATCTTTTCTTGTTCTCTGCCTCTCTTGCTCTCTCATCTCTCTTCATAGAATCATCACTGCTCTCTTCATCATCTTCTTCTTCACAATTCTTCTCTTCATCTTCACTATCACTTTCAGTCGCACTGCGAGTCTTCCCCCATAAACAACTCCACTCACCTCGTCGCTGAAGCCTCTCCCTGTGTCGACGTGCATATACAACATCTAATTTCCTCATCTACAACTGAAACTCCTCATCATTTTCAATCCTCATCCTTTGAAATTCTTCCCTCTCTTCTTGTTCTTTCTTCTTGTTCTTCTCCAGATTCAGAAAAGCGATCAAACTCTCCATCTCTAAACTTGTTAAAGCCTCAATCGAACTCTTTGCATGTCGCATTACATCTAATCGTGTGATGTTTCGGTTACTTCCTACAGAATCTGCCATGCAGATTTCGCCATCTCCCTTTTCTTAATCTCTTTCTCTCTCGATTTCTATTTTTGGTTTAATTTGGAGTAATAATCTGTTTATCACCCTGTCCCCTTTAAATAATTGTGGTAGATTAACCATAAATGGCCCTTTAAGGAATTTGGTCAAGCGTCTGGTCGCTTGGATATTCACGCCACTTCAATGCCATGCACGACCCTTTAGAAACCATCATTACCCTACTAAACTCTATTTTCAAAGTCTAATTTTAGACGCTTCATTTTCCTTCAATTCTGTTGGGACTGCCATTAAGAGGCGTATCTTTAGGCCACCTAATTTTGAAGAGTTTATTTGGGTTTTAAATAAAAATGTTGGTTTTATGCAGATTCAGAGTAAGCAACACCTGTTGAGAGGCACCGTTGCTAATTTGGATATGATCAGCAGTCGAATTATTCCTTACACCGCTCAGGCCAGCTTGTTTTCTCACTATATAAAAAAACCTCCTTCTCTCAATACCAGTAAATCTAATAATCACCCCAATAAATTTAACTCCTACAGTTACCATATTTTACTTTTACCATCTCCAACAATGTTTATGACATTTGGAAGGTTGTGCCATGATATTCTTGTTTACCGTCTATGCCAAGACAAAGCTCTTAAATACTCACCAACCTTCATATCCATCATGCTCACGTATGGGCACTGCATAAGAAGGAAAATGTTAAGTTATTTGGTTGGGTATACCCTTAGTTTGTCTCTTTTCTACAAGTCACACGTGATATCTAAGCCCATGTCCCTTTCTGCTGCTCCAACTAAGGGTACCAAGTTATCTAGTATCTCTGATAAGATCTCTTTGTTTAAATACAAAAACTGGGAATCTTTCATAAGATTATACCATTCTCCATCCATCTACTTTCCAGACTATTTTCAACTCTCTCAGAATTCCCATTTTAAGGATCAGTCCACATTAGATGACATCTCTTGACTGCATCTTCATATTTGTCTGATAGGACCATATCACTATCCTAGCACTGCAACAAGAATATTTTATTTTCATATTCTTATTTTAATCCCTAGACAATCACTCTTCTCTGATAAAAATTCTATCATCACCATCATTATTTTAATCTACATGGAATCCTCTCCATCTCAGACAATAACTTCACTAGAAAACCTTGAAATTCAAAACCTCACAACCCAAATAGCGGAAAAGCTTACCTTACCCTCATATTTAACTGAACCAGTTTTCATAGATAAAATAGTCATCTTAGCAGAAAACAATAATAGTTGGAAATGGTGTATGGTTGGCTACATTTGTTGTGAAACTCTTCTCCCCACTTCTTCCATTCGTTACTATATCTGTAACCAATGGCTGTTAGCTCAAACACCTTCTATTACTACTTTCAATGGATTAAGAAACAAAGTTCTTATCAGAATTCTGGCAGAGAATGACTTCAACAGGGTTAATGAGCAGAGACCTTGGTATGCTTGTGGTTATTTAATGGTTCTCAAAGTTGTTCCCCCTAATAGATGGCCAACAAATCATCAAGTCTCTTTTGCTGAGGAACTGTTTTGGATTATCTTATGTAGCATCCCAAAGGAATGCAGTGAATTTTAGGATCTTCAAAAGATCACTCTCAAGCATAGAGAACTAGTAGAAGCTCAAACACCTTATGGGAATCATCCTTTAAAGAAGAATGTTAAAGTTTGCATGAGAGTGTGTGTTCAGAAATCTCTACCTACTGGAATCCTTCTCTTCACTTCAGGGAGAGCTCAACCCTTTCTAATTGAATGCAGGTACTACAAAGTCTCGAGGTATTTCTGTACTTCTTGTCGTGTGTTAGATCACAAAGATGCTAACTGTCCATCCTGGAAATCTAAACAAAAGCTTCTACAAGAATCAGCAGCTTCAAGCTCCAAATATGTTCTCCCAGCTGTTTCAAGTCTAATGATGCCGAAACAATCAAAGGCTCAACTCTCTTCACCTATTACCAACATGTTGATCCAAGATATTATCATGTCTCCTACTGAAGTAGTGCACGAAACTCAAATGGATACCGTCGATGCTCATGTCAACACCAAAGGAAAAGCTAAAGATTTAGATCCAATTGGGTCCTTTTGTTAATCGATCTACTGCTTTAAAAATCTTCGATGTTGGGCATATCCAGCAAAGATCAACACATTTGAACAACGACCTTCCAGTTACTTTCAAGCAAGTTACTACCCAGAATGTCACAGTTGAAACTTCAAGTGTTCCTCCTGAGTCATCGAATCGGGGTCCAATTCGGACCACCAACTCATCTAGAAGATTCAAAACGACTGATGTTCCGACAAATCAACCTACCATAACTAGAGCAGAAGTTATTTCCTCAGATGCTGAGCATGACGCCCTGTCCAATCTTAAAAGAAAGATTAATCCAAGAGCTGACTTGAGAAAATGCACCAGAGCAAGTAATTCTACTCTAGCTAGCATTGTGGTTATCCCAAATCAATCTGATAACTCCGAACCTGATTACTCAAAACTCTATCCCCCTATTAATCTCTCCAACTGTACTCTCAATACACATTCCCTAGTTGATCCTTATAGTAGTTATAATGTACCTACTGATGATACCCCAAGAAATGATGGTGTCCGCAATAATTCTCTTCTTGCGTCTGCTTCTCCGAATCTCGGTTCTACCCAGGAGACTACTCAAATTGGTGGTTCTAGTGACTCTACTCTTGATGGTGGTTCTACTCCCACCACCCAGGTAAACTCAAATCCTTCCCCTCCTATTATTGATCCCATTAATGCCGCCATCAATGTCAATCTATTTCCTGTCAATAATGTTAATGTGCTCGCCTGGAATATTAGAGGATTGGGTAAAAAGACTGCTAATAAGGAGCTCAGCCTGTTATGTAGAAATATTAACCCTGATATCATATTTTTGTCGGAGACTAAAATGAATAAACAACTGGCTGCTAGAAGACTAAGAAATTTGGGCTTCCCCTGTACTTTAATGTTCCAAGCATTGGAAAAAGTGGTGGTCTTGTTCTTGCCTGGAAAAAGGAAATTCAACTAAATGTTTTATCTTCTAGTTTGAGGGGCATCTATGTTACATCCACTGACATTATCCATTCCAAACTTTGTCACTTACATTTCATATCTGGAGAACCCAATAGTAGTCTTAGACAAGCTTTTTTGGGAGAATCAATGCCAGTTACCTCCTTTACCTGTAGAGGAACCAGTTTTCTTTATAGGTGATTTCAATGCTCTTTTAGGTACTGAGGATAAGAATGGTGGTCTAGAAGTTGATGATTCTGATTTTCTAACCTTTGAAATTTTTGTGATACTTTTTGATTTGCATGATCCTGGTTTCTCAGGCACTAGATTTACTTGGTCCAATATGCAACAAGGTCCCGATCTTATTCTTGAACGTCTTGACAGATGTTTTATTAATCCTACTGCTGAGACTTTATTTCCTAAACTTTGTGTGAATAACTTGCCTAGAGATTCCTCTGATCATTGCCCTATGCATATTGGTTTTAATTATGATGATATTTGTATGCCTAGGCCTTTCCGATTCATGGCAATGTGGATTGATGATCCCACCTGTAGAGACATTATATCCAATTCTCAGTTTGTTAATGTAGTGGGATCTCCAACCTATAAGCTTTATGCTAAACTTTTAAATACAAAAAAAAGGTTTACATGATTGGAACAAATCCTCTTTTGGTAACATACAAACAAAAATCTCTATTACTAGAGAGGAACCGGGATAAACCCAGACTTATGCTCCTACAGATTCTAGGGACATTTCTAGACTCAGAGCTAGATTGGAATATATCTACAATTTGGAAGCACTCTACTGGAAAGATAAATCCAGTGAGGTTTGGCTTCTGGAAGGTGATAGAAAGTCACCATATTTTCATAGAGTCACCCTCTTTAGAATAAAGAGAAATGCTATTAGTTGGATTAAGAATGCTGCTGGTACTATCCTAACTGATAGACATAGTATTAATGGCACATCTTTTGTTGATTATTTTAAGAATTTGTATTCTTCCCACCCTCAACAATCCCAGGATGAGATCCTTCTTGACCTTCCTGTTAAATTCTCCGAAGATGATAACTCCTCCCTAAACTCTCCTCTTTCTGATGAAGAGATTAAGAATGTTATTTTCCAAATGGGAACAAAAAAGGCCCCTGGTCCTGATGGCTTTACTGGTCTTTTCTATCAAAAACATTGGGATATTATGGGGGAAGTTGTTGTTGATATGACTCAAACTTGCTTTAGAACAGGGAACATATCTAACGTTACAATCATACCAATATAGCTCTTATCCCCAAAGTCCCTCTAGCTGAGTTGGTCTTTCAATATATACCCATAGGACTTTGTAACTTCATTTACAAGATCCTATCTAAAACTCTAGCTAACAGATTAAAGTCTTTTATGAATAATATCATTTCCCAAAACCAAAGTGCTTTTGTTCCTAAAAGAAGTATATCTGATAATATCCTTCTAGCTAATGAGGTTATCTATGCTGTCAATCATCATGATAAAGCTGTTGGTATTGCTTCCATCAAGCTTGACATGTCTAAGGCTTATGATAAGCTGAAATGGTCCTTTCTTGAAAAAGTTTTGAAAAAAATGAGTCTCTCTGATCATTTGGTTAAACTCATAAATCAGTGCATCTCCATTGTTTTTTACTCTATCCTCATTAATGGTAGCCATACTGGTCTTATCAAACGTGAAAGGGGTTTAAGACAAGGTGACCTCTGTCTCCCTACCTTTACATTATTTTCTCTGAGGCCTTGTCCTCCTACATTGATGTTCTTGCCAGAAAAGTTTTGGTTGAAGGCATAAAGGTGTGCAAAAATGCTCCTGCTATGACACACCTTCTATTTGCCGATGATTCCTTACTGTTTTCTAAAGCTACTGTTAAAGATTTCCAGACTATCAAAGAGTACCTTCAAAAGCATTGTTTTGCCTCTGGTCAAGAAATTAATTTTGACAAGTCTGGTATTCTGTTTAGTAAAAAAATCCCAGAACATCTTAAACAACATCTCTCTAGTATCCTTGATATTAGTAACAGTGATTTAGGAGAAAAATATTTGGGAACTCCTACGGCTTTTAAGGCTCAAACCCATATGGGTATTCTCCAAGCTGTTGATGCTAGAATTTCCACCTGGCTCCATAAGCTTCTTTCCCAAGCTGCTAGAACCACTTTGATTGAACACATTGGTCAGGCTATCCCCCTGTATCAAATGGGTGTTTTTCTCATCCCCAAACATCTTTGCAGGAAAATGGATTCCCACTTATGTAAATTTTGGTGGGGGGAAACCCTTGACCCAAACGATATAAAGCTTCATCTTTTGGGTTGGGATATTCTTTGTTCTCCTAAGTCTCAAGGAGGTCTTGGTTTCAGGAAAGCTGAACTCAATAATCTTGTTATGTTAGATAGAAATTCTTGGAGGATCATTGAGAACCCTGATTGCCTGCTAACTACTACCCTTAAAGCTAGATATTTCCCTATAACAGATTTTTTAAATGCCAAGTGTCCTGCTAACTGTTCTTGGACCTGGAAATGCATTCATGCTATAAAAGAACTTATTAAACCCTTTATCACCTGGATTGTTGGAGATGGTCAATTTATTGACCCTTGGTGTGACAAATTATGGATTCCTTCATTGGGTTCTGCTGTTCCTAACCCTCTGGTGCCTCCTGATCCAACTATTAAAGTTTCTTACTTTATTAATCCTATTACCAGATCTTGGGATGTTAATAGATTAAATACCCACTTTGATGATGCTTCTGTTAAGAAGATTTTCACTATTCCCTTAAGCCGGATTTGCGATCCTCACAGAAGGGCTTGGTTTGGGATCTTTCAAAGAATGGTAGATTTACTTCTAAATCAAGTTTTTGGAAGTGCATTTGGAAAATTAATGTGCCTTATAAAATTCAAGTTTTTGCATGGAAAGCTGCCAGAAATGCCTTATCTGCCAGAAATGTTTTACATACTAGAATGCCTATGAATTCTGTTGATTGTGCTAGATGTATTGACCCTCATGAATCGATTATGCATGCTTTGGTCCTGTGTCCTTTTGCTAGTCGTGTTTGGTTCCTCTCCTCCTTTTGTGTCAACACTCAGAATTTTAGCAATAAATCTTTTATTGATTGGATGTTATTCTGGTTAGTGGATCCAGTTTTTAAGCTCCTGATGGAGATCAATGCTTGCTTGTTGATATTCTTTGGTTCCTATAGCAAAGTAGAAATAACATGGTTTTTCAAAATATAAAAAAAAACTATACTGCTGTTATTATGAGACCTAGAGCCATGTTATTAACTAGAAAAATTAGTCCCATTGTTTCTCCTATGGTCCCTGTTGGTGTATGTGACAAATGCCCCCACCGACTGGTTGGATAAAATGCAATACTGATGGAGCTTATGATGAATTTTCTGGGAACAATGGTGCAGGCTTTGTGATGAGGGACTTCTCCAACACTGCCTCCTTTTGTGCTTCGATAGTCTTTGAAGTAGAATCTGCTGAAGAAGCTGAAGCCAGAGCTATATGGGCGGCCTTGAAAAAAGATGTAGAGCAAAAGCTTACCCATCTCATTATAGAAAGTGATGCTCAGAGTCTGATCAATCAATTTTCTGCTGGCCTGTTTGACGGAGACTCTAGAACGGATGCCATCTTTAAGGATATTCAGTTTTTCTCTTCTAGGGTTTTAGCTTGTTTGTTTACTTTCCAACCACGTATCTGTAATTCTGTGGCTCATGAACTTGCCCTTTGGGCCAAAACAAACAATTCTACCATGTACTGGTCTGTTCCTCCAATCTGGCTGATGCCAATTGTTGAGGGGGATCATTAGCCTTTTTGAAGGCTGTTGCTTATAAAAAAAAAGAGAGAGAGAAATAAATATTCACTATAGCTTGGAAAGAAATCGGAATCATCAGTTGGGTAGGTACACTAAAATATTTGATGGTTTCTGTGTAAGTACCATAATTTGTAACGGAAAATGGGTCATTTGTCCAAAAAAATTTAAAACATGGTTCAAATGGACGAGTAAAAATCATTATGGGTGAAATGGACACAAAAAAAAAAGCAAGGATGAAACTGATTCATCCCGGCTTAAACTTAAAAATGCGAGGATGAAACGATGCATCCTGATGTAAATTAAAAATAATAAAAAGAATTTGAAAATGGGTAGGATGAAACTGGTTACATCCTGGCTATTTTTATATTTTTTGTCCATTTAAATAGTATCAAAATCTAAATGTCTTTTTCACCCAGGAATTATTGATTTTGGTCTTTTTAACCAATTTTGTGAATTTGTAACATGAATGATGTTATTGGCATGAGCTAATTTTAGTCATATTTTCGTATTTTGTTTTTGATACGAAATCGTGGCCTATGGTCAAGCACACTCGGTATATTTTGGTAAAAGAAAGAGAGCAGTGATAAATAGTTCTTTAATTGGATATCAAGCCATAACTTCTAAATAGCAAAACTGAACTTGAATGACCATGACAAACTGAACTTGAATGACCATTAGGACAGGAAACAAGTAAAATGATCAAACTGGTAATAATATAAAGTTTTTAAGCTAGGCTGTCACTCAGCTATCCAGAAGTAGGAAATACCATTAGGTCCTAGGAATAATATATTAGGATGAGTCTAGTCCATTTGACCCGTCAAATGTCTGCTGTTTGGTCCTATTTGGTAATATAAATAATAGTTTGGTCCTAAAAATTATTGTTTGGTCCTACGATGTCATGGATGATGTAAATGTCACCTTGTAGTGGCGAAATACCCTTTTGGATAAGGACCATATATATAGTCAAAAGGTAAGAGAGATGGAATCATTCTCAGATTTGCTTTCTCTCTCTTCTTTTCTAGATCTAGTTTTTTCTTTTCCTCTCAAATGTTTTTTCTAGGGTTTTAATTTTGTGGAAACAAGAAACATAGATGATGAAAATATGCAGACGACGATGAAGATTTTTGTTGTTGCTGGTGTTTGAATGTTGCTGCTGGTGTAGACGATGAAGAAAGACGATGAAGAAACAAGAAACAGAGATGATGAAGATATGCAGACGACGATGAAGATTTTGTTGCTGCTGGTGTTTGAATGTTGCTGCTGGTGTAGACGATGAAGAAAGACGATGAAGATGAAGAAAGACGATGAAGATGAAGATTTTGTTGCTGCCGATGATGTTGAAGTATATGAAGATGATGAAGTTTTCCGTTTCTTTTTTTTATCTTTTTGTATGGACTTCATTCCTGGGAATGAAGTCTGTTTTTTAGCTTTTTGTATGGACTTCATTCCTGGGAATGAAGTCTGTTCTTTTAGCTTTTTGTATGGACTTCATTCCCAGGAATGAAGTCTCGTTTTTTAGCTTTTTGTATGGACCTCATTCCTGGGAATGAAGTCTGTTTTTTAGCTTTTTATATGGACCTCATTCCCGGGAATGAAGTCTGCTTTTTTAGCTTTTTTGTATGGACTTCATTCCCGGGAATGAAGTATGCTTTTTTAGCTTTTTGTATGGACTTCATTCCTGGAATGAAGTCTGCTTTTTTAGCTTTTGTATGGACTTCATTCCCGGGAATGAAGTCTGTTTTTTTAGCTTTTGTATGGACTTCATTCCCGGGAATGAAGTCTGTTTTTTAGCTTTTTTGTATGGACTTCATTCCTGGAATGAAGTCCATTTTTTTTAGCACTAAGAACCGCTACAAAAATAAAAATTTAACACTTTTAAGGGTATTTTTGTCTATTTAAATAATTATGGACCAAACAAGAAAGGCGTTTGACCAAAGGACTAAAACAGACATGGGCCCACCTAAAAAAGGACCAAACGATATTTTTCCCTTTCTAATTAATGGTACTCCGGAAGGGCACATATCCGTTGGGAAATAAATGCGAACAACCTCTCTTTTCTCTTTCCCTAGGTCCCTCAACAACCACTCATCGCCTCAAGACTCCTAGTTCGGCATTGTCATGGTGGTTAAGGTTGTATTAACGATGTACAAAGTTTACTGCAAACACTGTCGTGAACTTATACGTCGTAATAAAGATGTACGCAGTCTAATCCAGTGTTGTTCATAATAAATTACTCGGTACTAGTTTAGCGACAGCATTAGAGATGGATCATGGATGGTTGCCGGCTTGCTGCTGCGAAACAAGCATATCTTTTTGAAATATGGGATGCAGTAATAGTCGGAAATACCATTAGGTCCTAGAAATAATACCATTAGGTCCTAGGAATAATATATTAGGATGAGTCTAGTCCATTTGACCCAGTCAAATGTCTGTTTGGTCCTATTTGGTAATATAAATAATAGTTTGGCCCTAAAAATTATTGTTTGGTCCTACGCTGATGTCATGGATGATGTAAATGTCACCAGAAGTGGCAGTAGATACCCTTTGGATAAGGACCATATATATAGTCAAAAGATAAGAGAGATGGGATCATTTTCTCGTTTTACTTTCTCTCTCTTCTTTTCTAGATCTAGTTTTTCTTTTCCTCTCAAATGTTTTTTTCTAGGGTTTTAATTTTGTGGAAACAAGAAACGAGAGATGATGAAGATATGCAGACAACGATGAAAATTTTTTGTTGTCACTGGTGTTTGAATGTTGTCATTGGTGTAGACGATGAAGAAACAAGAAACAGAGATGATGAAGATATGCAGACGACGATGAAGATTTTGTTGCTGCTGGTGTTTGAATGTTGCTGCTGGTGTAGACGATGAAGAAAGACGATGAAGACGATGAAGATGAAGAAAGATGATGAAGATGAAGATTTTGTTGCTGCTGATGATGTTGAGGTATATGAAGATGATGAAGACGATGAAGTTTTTCGTTTTTTTTTTTAGCTTTTTGTATGGACTTCATTCCTGGGAATGAAGTCTCTTTTTTAGCTTTTGTATGGACTTCATTCCGGGAATGAAGTCTGCTTTTTTAGCTTTTTGTATGGACTTCATTCCCCGGGAATGAAGTCTGCTTTTTTAGCTTTTTTGTATGGACTTCATTCCCTGGAATGAAGTCCATTTTTTAGCTTTTTGTATGGACTTCATTCCCCGAATGAAGTCCATTTTTTTAGTTTTTTGTATGGACTTCATTCCCTGGAATGAAGTCTGTTTTTTTAGCTTTTTTGTATGGACTTCATTCCTGGGAATGAAGTCTGTTTTTTTAGCACGGAAGAATTGCTACAAAAATAAAAATTTAACACGGAAGGGTATTTTTGTCTATTTAAATAATTATGGACCAAACAATAAAGATATTTGACCAAAGGACTAAACAGACATGGGCCCACGTAAAAAAGGACCAAACGATATTTTTCCCTATCCAGAACAAGATTCATACGCTTGCTCCAGCTCCTCATCTATTCACCAACCAGTCATAGCTTCCTGGCACCGGTTTGGCAATCCTGAATTTTTGGGTCATAGTCTGATCACCATCAGGTAAATGTCTATCATTCAGTTTGGATATAAGTTGCTTAATAAGATTACAACTCTGCAGACCACCACCGATACAATCTATATTTTTTTGTGGCATTTTATAAGCATCCTCTAGTTCTTTATGATACACCGCGAGCCGGCTTTTAACTTCATCTGGGTCTTGAACCCTGATTGTTTCAGGAGTTATTATTTGTTCCTCAATCTGAACCCCTTCAATATTTGCTCTAAACAACACATCTGGTTCTTTAGTCCCGACAAATACAAGATAATCTTCCTAATCATCATTAGGAAGCTTCTCTACAATCCATTCCCGAAACTCAGCATCTGGAAAGATGGTGCCTTCTCCCTTTAAGATACAGTTGAGATCGCTGAGCAGCATGCCTATTTTTTTAAGAGCGTAAACGACAGCAATCTGATTTAAGATGATTTCTTATGCCCTCGGCAATATCGACTTCCAACTGAGTGTGAAGTTTCTGTAGGATTTCCAAATCGGCAACTACGTACATCCCTTCTATCTTTATGAATTTGATAACGAGTCGTACGGTGACAATTAAAAGACAGAGTAGTCAAATAAGGTGAGTATACGATATACTTCTCTGTATAATTGATCATCATATTCCAATCATTAAGGAGATGTTTCACTTCAACCCTATGTTGCGAAAGTTTATTCTGCCAACTTTCTGTTTCGGCCGGTGTCATCCTTTCCTCTCCGGGCAATCCCACAGCAGCAACAAATTCTTTCTCTGTCTCTCTTGGTGTTAAGGAAAAGGAATAGGTAAGATGGGAAAGCCACAAGTCGATCCTAACCTTATTATATAGGGGATGCTGTTCCCAGTCTCTGGTTTAGAAAGGAAAGAGTATAGCTGGATGATATTTTATCTGTTAGTTGCCTAAAAAAGGCAATCTTAGCCAGGGCCCAGGGTTATGTCAGACAACCCAAAATCCGGTGAAATGAATGGATACCGGTTCCCTACCCAACTCAAGTTTTTTTTCGATTTTCATTTTGCGAGGAAAAAAAATTCATCCAAGAAAATATTACATAAAAAACAATAGGGGAGGAAATCTGGAATGATTCCCCTGGCGAGATTGGGGTATACCCAGATTAATTGGGGTATACCCAATTTTAAGTGGACATGTGACCTTACTAGGGGAGGTCAAATTTGGTTGAAGTTACAATACTACCCTTGACCTTTATAATTCTATTACCATAATCGGTTTTTTTATTTTCATCTTCCTTCTTCTCTTCTTCTCTTCCATAACCACACCGCTCCTCCCCCACCCCCACCACCACCACCAAAACTCGTCGATTAATTCGTTAACATCGTCGATTCGAAACTCCGAGTAATCTTCATCAATGGAACCACCACAAATGTAAGGGAACTCGTATGAAAAAGGCGCCAATCGAAACCCAATCAATACAACCACGGGAATTGCAAAATTAGTTCAACAAAAAGAGAAGAAAAAAACCGTCGAAGAAGAAGAGATTGAACCCGCTCAAAACGAAGAAATGGTGCGATTAAGAAAGTAAGGGCCTACTTAAACTCACTCTAGTACTTCAATTTCATGTTTGCATGTCAAATTAGGTCAAAAAAATCGATTCTTTGATTTTCAATTATTTAGCCAGCATGTTGTTTGTTTCACGACCTTGCTTGGGATTTCATAGTTAGGGTTCCGTAGGATGCTCTTTGGTTGAATATCTTGCCAGCGGTTTAGTTTTTGTAAATCGCTTTCACAGTGGTCGGCAAGTTATTCAACCTATAATCTTGCCGGCGCAAATTTTATTTTTTAAGCTGGTCGGTTATAAACTTTTAACTTGCCGGCGGGATTTGATTTTTAGCGTCTCCGATGCCTTGAATGATAAAGGTCTAATGGTATCTAAATAATACCACGCCGGGCGTTATGTTAGCCTGTTGTTTTTATTATAAAGCCTGCCGACTATTGATGTTGAAAACCCCGTGTTCATAGTTGTTATAAGCCGACGGGTTATTGGAATAAAACCACGCCGACTATGCTTTAGCCGGCATGTTGTTTAGATATCCACCCTTCCGACCTTGGTCCACCTGGATTGGTTGTATATGTCGACCCTGCCCGACTTGTAATTTTTTTCTTAATTTTTCTTGTTCGGGTTGCAAAGGCAAACAAGAAAGCTCAAAGCTCTTAGTCCTCCTTCAAGACCTCCTCGTGTTGGTGACAAACTCTTGACTTCAAGACATCGAGGGGCATACGTTGTGGCGGAACGACAAAGATCCGTGTACCGAATGATGATTATCAACCACCATCGGAACCCAGTGATTCGGATTGACGAGACTCGGATGAAGACCAATCAATTCCATCCGGTAGAAGAGGTGACGATGATGATGGTGATGAAAGAAATCCACTGGCTTTGGAGGAGGTAACAATGATGATGATGATGGTGATCAAGACATGCCTAATGTTGGATGAGGTAATGATGATGGTGATGATGATGATGGTAATGTAGATAAAGGTAAGGATATTCGGGATGAAATTGTTGAAGAGGCAGAGGAACAAGAAGAAGAAGAAGAAGTTGGGGAACAAACCCAAGTAAAGTACTAGTGCAACCTTAGGAAAAAGAAAAGGGTTATCACTAAACCAACTAATTCCCACATGCCTCCCTCTCGAATTGAAGGTTAAATTGAAACCAAACGAGCTTCCAGGGGACCCCGAAAGATGGTGGACATGTTCTTTTTGGATACAAAGACTCGGGGGCATGTGAAATCCAAAATACTATCGTAAGTAATCTCAATCCGCCTTTGTTTTTCATTTAAGTGTGTAACTATCTTAAATTTGCGTCAAGTGTTTGTATTTCTTTTCATTTTGTGTTTTTGGTATTTAGGATCACAAGCATGCTATCCATCTCATGAGGCGCCAAGCTTCATGTTCAGTGACTAAGACTTGGGATCTTAAGGATGAATGTGAGAAGGTGAAAGTGATTGTCAAGAACTCCTAGGGTTGTTGCCTCGGTGGAGAGTTCGAATGTTGAGTATGATAGAGTTACCGTATCACGTGCATTCTCAGAGAGGTTCTACGGAGAGACCGATACAATGTTATTCCCATTCGGTGAGATGGCGATAACTCCCGATGATGCTCATCAAATTCTAGGCCTCGAGGTTGAGGGAAAAGCAGTCAGTGAGGGCTTCAATAATAACATTTCTTGGGAGGAAATCTTCAAATTGAACAACACTTTGTTCGGTTGGGATCGATTAAGACGGAGTCTATGCTTGCGATGAAGGATGGTAATCTAAGCAAGAAGTTTAATCAAGAAGCCGAGGATACATTATCTCGGGACCAAGAAAATCTTTGATGTGGAAGGAAGGGTGAACCCCGTGCGAATCAATGCTAACGCGTCAGCTTATTTGCTATACGTCCTGGGCAGATGTATCTTCCCCGACAGTTCCGGAAGCTTGGTCGACGCCAGTTATTTGCAACTACTGGATCCCTTAGATAAGATGCATGAGTATTCTTGGGGTACTCATGGTGGTCGCCTTCTTGAACAATGACTTGACAAAGGCTTCAAGGGAACTCACTCATGCAAGTTAACGGAAAACATATGTCTCTTCCGTAATTGTATTGTCTAAATCATTTATATTTGCCAAATGCTTGTAATGTTTGATTCTTACTAAACTTTGTGTTTGCATAGGTTTGGATATATGAGCACTTACTTACTTTGGTGAAAACCAACTCCCACGTCAAAGTGAATGAAAAGCTTGCGATTGATAAGCCAAGAGCGCAAAGATACAGTTTTAAGGGTGCTCAGGAAAAGGATATGCCGCAGCTGCTTATTAACGTGCGAATCGCCTTGGACAAATTGATCATGGATGAGGTAATATTTGATCCTTACCGAGATGCTAGAAATCAAGGTTTAATTCAAAGGAGAGATGATGTTGCATTATACTACGAACCCTTGTTGTTCTCCCATGGATTTTCAATGTACGATCCACATCGGGTAATGCGACAATTGGGTTACGTCCAAGAAGAACCCCATTTCGATCTTGAGCCTTTCTTTAAAGTGTTAAGGGAGGACTGCAGACATCCCAAAAAACTATTATCGTCTCTTACGCTCCACCCCCAGCTCTAGGACATTGGAACGGAAGACTTGACCGTAAAGTCGATACGAGTCTTTTGGGCGAGGTGACCGAAGGTCATGAAGCTCAGGAGAGATACATTTCGTGGTACTTGGGTTGGGCTCGTCCCTACTGTGATTAGGGAAATGACTGGTGAACAATTGGCTCGTAAGAGGAAGATGGCATCGAATGACTCAAAGAACAATTCCTAACTTCCTTGTAAGTATTTTGGAGTAGCTCTTACTGATTTAAGATTACATTATCGAATAATTCTATTAATTGTTTGTTGTTTAACTGAAAATAGAAGGGGCATTTTAAGACCTTTGTGAAGTTGTTGTGTTGCGCGAGAGAAAGAGGAGAGCCTTTGTCGATTGAAGAGCAAACCAAGCACATTCACTATGCTAGCAATGTTGACAATGAGGATGCCCATGAAATGTTCAAGCAAGCTGATGCTGAATTAAAGATGGAAGAAAAGGCCAGGAGGGAAGCACAAGCAAAGATGAATGCTGACAAAAAGATGGCTCGTAGTGGTCGTGGTGGTGAAGGTAGTAGTAGTGCTGGTGTTCCTAAACGGGGCCGAGGTCGTGGTCGTGGTCGTGCTCGTGGTGAATGAATGCAGTCTCTAGTTTATTTCTTTATGTTGGGTTGGACAAATGTCAAGGTTAATGGTTGGACAAATGGTTTTTTAAGGTTTATGGGACATGTTTTCTTATTTTGGACAACAAGTGTTTGATTTCTAATTGTTGAATGAAAGGTTTGTTTACCTACGTAAAGTTTCAAGACAAATAGCCGACATGTTTTTTTTAACTCACCATGCCGACCATACCAGGCTTTAAGGTTTTGAAGTGTCGGCTTGCCGTCCTGTCAAGAGAAAATGCTTGCATACCAGGGTCGGCAAGTGAGTCGATCATTACCAAGCTTCGGTGAAGATACGGCCAGCGGTGTATTATGTTTTCGAACACGCCGCGATTTTTTACTGAAAATACCTTCTTCGATGCCTAAAACCATCATAACGCCAGCATGGGAATAAATTTATACCCTTCCGACCATATCATAGCTGGCAGTAAAATTTCAAAATATTATGCCGGCGGATTGACGAAGAAAATGATTTACTGATGCCAAAACCATCATAACGCCGGCATAGTTATACACTTATCACCCTTAGTCCCTAGGTAGTCTATGCATACTAAAATCTCGCTAGGAAAATTCAAAATTCAAATTTTTTACAAGTACAATTTCATTGATTGACTTGTACTTGGGCACTATAACGGCCAAATTTGGGTACAATCCTATAAATACACTACTTCTCTCTACAAAACAACATACAAATAGTTTCATATACTATCCAAAGCTCATATCATCATACAATCCATCAAACTCACCCAATAGCTAAATAAAAATGGCATCATTTGATTCAAACGAGGATTTGGCAATCACCAAAGCATGGTACGCGGAAACTCGACTTAGACGTCAATCCTCCGAAAGGGAGGATTCCACAACCTTTTGGGCTAGGGTACACAACAAATTTAGCGGCGAGTTTGGTAATCCTAACGGAAGAAGTATTCAACAAGTCCACGCTAGGCACCTAGTCATCGAAAACGCAATACTTGCTTTTTTGGCTCTCCAACCTCGGATTTTTAACACTCGCCCCTTCACCTTGTCCATTGCAGAATTTGTAAGCAATTTTGGGGTTCTTTTTACGCAACCCATGTTGTTTTATCTTCCAATGAAACACCACTAACATATGTAAGTTTTTTTTTTGTGTTTTTGTAGCACGAAGTCGTGAAAGCGCGCTACTTGGAGGAAAAGGGGGAAGCGTTCGCTTTCGATGCAAGCTATCACTTCTTGGCAGAAAGAATCCAGAAGGATAACCCGGAATACTTGGATACCGTATCGTCTTCGGATGAGGAAGATTGATGGCTTTAGCGCTTTTGTATAGGTTTTGTGGGTAGACCTCTATGCAAACCCTCCGTTTCAATCAATGTAGTAACAAAAATTGCATGAATAAAGTGAATTAGATCTTCCGATATTCTGTTTTCTGTTTGGTATATGTAAATGTCGGCAGGGTTATAAATCCTTAACATTCCGGCTACACATACGCCGGCGATCTCATAAATTATATGCACGCCGACTATATCATAGCCGGCGTTATAGGAGATATTTACGTGCCGACCGTAAGAAAGTCGGCATAATCTTCATTCAAAGACCCTTCCGGCCACAAAACGGTCGGCGTTTTATTCATCCGAGGACCATGCCGGCTAAAATGGTCGGCATGTTACTCAAACAAATACCATGCCGGCTATATTATAGCCGGCACCTTATTCAAACCACGACCTTGCCGGCCTTGTGCATTTTCAAAACCAAATTTTTTTGATCGAAATCGAACCCATAAGGGAAATAAAAGATTTAATCTACTAAATTCATAATTTGAAAATTTTAATCTAAACTCAATTAATTAACCTAATCAGAATTTTTAGTGTTAATTAAACAAGGGCATTTTTAGCCATTTAGAAAAAACAAGGTTAAGGGGTGGCTTGGCTTTACTTCAAAATGACCCTATTTTCTCTCATTGGGTATACCCCAATTAATCTGGGTATATTCCGGAAGAGTATTAGAATAAGTTTTAACCATACAAAAAAAAATTGTGAGAATGTAGTACTAAAAACAGCCCGTGATATACAGACTTCAGGCTTCATTCATCAGTTCTGTTATTGACCTTGATTTCCAAAAGACAGGCGATCGGCGAATGGCAACACCTATTTGTCTGGAACCATAAAACCTTAGCACAACTATTGCACATACACTGCACGTAAAAGCAAAACCAAGCAAACATATTAGACACTAGCAAAGGGTTTTCACCAATGATCTTGTCCTGTTAGCCATTGACAAAAGAAAATGTGAAGAAATGTAACTTTTACCATGAGCCGGCATGGGAGAACAGTACTATCCTGTGGCTCTGAGAGGCAGATGACACATTCTTTCCTTTGGTCATTCCCATCCAAGTCACTATCAACCGAATTTCCAATCCCATAGATCTCCTGAAGTTCGTATGTCATCCCATAGACTATAGGTATCTGCTTCCCAACCTCACCTTTCTCTTTCTCAAATACTGCCTGCGTAATCTCAGAAGTTACAGCTCCAGGCGCTGGAGTTTCCATTCTAACCCATTATGCTCAGGCGGGGATGCCTCTGCCTTCACTGCTTATGGAATAATTTCCATTATCACCCTCTTTCATCCATTCGGTTTCCTTCAAAACTGAGAGGTCAATTCCAGTTCCAGGAGGTTGTCTGAACTTCTGACCCAGACCCTGCTGAAAAGACATTGTGATCAGTTGAAACCTTCTTTCACTGATGTCAGAGTAGAGTATAGACCTTCATTTTAAAGAAAACAACGGCAATGCTGGAGGAACACGACGACAAGATAACATTTTTAGATGGGATGAAATACACGAAACAATATAATGAAATACAACAGCAGAACAGAACAGGTGGTCTAACATCAAAATGCTAAGACTACGTACAGTATCAAGAAATATCACGCAAGTTACCTATGAAAAGAACAAAAATATCACATCAGCGGCATTCAACAAGCATGGAATGGCAATGTAATCCATAATCCCTTGCCCTCAAAAGACTCGATAATTTTCTAGGGGGGCATTACCTTTACGATGTCATGATTAGGATGATCAAATGATGCTTTAATCAAGAGATTTGCTTCGGAGAAAGAAAATTCAAACGGTAGCATATCTGTAATCCGATGGTAATGCATGGCCTGGGATAGATAGAATTGCTATTTCTAACAAATATTTACATGAATATAGAATTCTACATGAACACCGAGTTCACTAAAATCTAATGTTTGTAATTAACAACACAGAAGAAAGAGACAAATAAGCAAAGCTTAGACATGCAAGGAACTCCACATAAGTTGAACAACAATATCCTTGCTCACATATGAGATTCAAAACAAAATGTCCAAATTTTCTAAAATCATTTTACTAAACCTATTATCTTTTCTCATTCTTTGAGCTGTTCTTTGTAATCTCTTTGGTTATCAGTACAACAACAGCAACAACAACCAAAGCATTTAGTCCCAAACAAGTTGGCTAGGCTAGAAATGAAATCCATGTCAATGTTACCAAACTTTTGTTGGTCGATACAAAAAAAAAAAAAAAAATTTGTTTAATGCATCACCAACCAAAGACCTCGAAATGTGATCAACATAATATTTAAACAATTTCTACATGAGACAATGTAAACAGCATTGTTACAGTGCAAAATCCAACTAACCACAGTGCACCACTATCCAATTGTTGCCATTCTTTTTTTCAGCAAAGTCACAAGAATAGTTTACAACATAACAGTTTAATTAGCACATTTCAGACTTAGCTACCTTACAGTCTCTCCCTACATAATTCTGAAAAAATATCAAGCGTGTTTGAGGAAAAACAGAGAGAAAACCAAAGGGCAAGAGAGATTCTATTGATGGGGGCAGCAACCGTATTACATAGCATAGTATGCTTTATATACAAGTAGTAAGAGAACCCTAGATACTATATTGGGCCGCACATACATGGGCTACAAGCCCTACAACACTCCCCCTTGTGCGGTTCAATGACAAAACTTTATACATAGTGCTTTGAATGTAGTTCTTCAAATGTCGTTCTCTCCTTGATGACTTGTGCCGAAATCAATTTCCTAACTAAAACTTTGACAAGGAAAAACCTAGTGGGATAAAACCTTGGTACAACGTTTCACGTGTAGTACTTCGCATGTTGACTCGTACTTTACATGTAGTTCATCACATGCAATACGATCTTCAAAGATCGATGAGACTAAGTTAATTGCCTCGTTAAAACTTCGTCAGGACAACCCCTGAAGGACAAAATCTGAACTAAAGAAAAGAGTATAATATTAATTAAACTTAGAACATAGTTGGATGCGTATACGTTGCCTCATTAAAACCTTGACAAGGAAAACCCAGTGGGATAAAACCTTGACGAATGGAGAAGAGTACAACGTGGCAAATGCAAGTAAAGGTGATCTACTGCAGATGATCACTTTTCTCCATTGAAGTTGACTATTTGCTTCACAACTCCTAAGGAAGAAAATCCTCGTGGGAAAGACAATAGCCTTAGGCGGGAAATTACATTCCTGTATTTGTTGTTGTCTCATTAAAAACCTTGCCGAGCAACAAAACTCAGAGGGAAAAAGTAATCTCGGTGAAGGAAAAGAGTTCAACACACCATTAGATGCCCCCGATGTCAGACAATTTTCATTAGTCTAATGCAGTCAAAAGGCACATTACTTTAGTGACTTGAATGTTTATAAGACCTTGTTGTTGATTCTGGAAGTTACGTTGCTTAACCTACTATCGCGTTTCATTTCTTTGATTCCGATATTTTCAGTAATATGAACATGATCTTTATGTCTTCAGCGTTCAACATACTTGACGTTTTTAGTGTTGTCTCGCTAAAAACCTTGTCGAGTAACAATACCCTTTGGGAAAAACTATTCTCGATCGAAGGGAAAAATAGTACAACACAACTTCAATTTCGAACTAAAATATGTCGACATCATATCCTTGGATCCTCCCCCTGATGTCGGCATCTCCTCCTGATTACTTTCAGAGTTGTTCCACACAGTTCCTTTAGTCATGTACTTTTCAAAACTGAATATTGGTAATGACTTAGAAAATAGTCTACCATATCTCCCCTGATTACTTTCGTTGGAGAAGATATTATTGTTCTTTCATAATCAACAACCTTTGGATTGCACTTTCGTTAGCATTCCTTTTTATGTCTTTGCAGGGATAAAACAAATTTATGCCAATGGTTACTTTTAATTACATGATTACATTCATTATATCATTCCAATGACGTTGCGTTGGCGCTGAGCTATATCTAGTTAATAAGTTCACTGAGGATGTAAAATTTAATCGAGTACATTATTATACTAAGTACAACAATGCGTCTATTGTACTTAGAAATGGGAACTTCATCTCCCAAGACATATTCGTCATCTTACTTTAGAAGAAATGGTCATGCACTTACATTTGAACCTCGACTAATCATGGGAGTGCTATCAGGATGCATGCCTTTGTTAAATTGCTTGACAACTTTAGACATATGCAAACTGGTGGAATAATATCCCACAAGCTTAGACTTGGTCAAGCTTTCCCTAGATTTTTCATCTCAAATTCGGATTTTAAATAGCTTTTAAGGTCTCTTATTACATCAAGAGTACCCATCATGTCTGTACCGTCGACATAAATAGCTACAATTCCAAATTAGGAACTTTCTTGTGAATACGCAAGAAAAAACTACTTACTTGTCTATCCTCTCCAAATCAAATAGCCACTTAGGTGGGTATACCACATCCACCTGATTGCTCGAATCTATAAGTGAGCGTTCTATCTAACTGTAAACGCACTCTGTGGTTTAGAGTCATTTGATTTGGGCAACAAAAGTCTATCAAGTACTTTTGTAAATATCTTCTATCTCTTGATTCTTTCTGAGATACGTAACAACCACATACATATGCTGCATTTCAAGTCCTTTTGAAATTACCAAGCTAACTAAGTAACGAAACTCTATAACGTTCATTACAAGAGAAGAATTCCAGGGCTTTGTGAGAAACCTTGCGCCACAAGGCGAGTCTTTGTACTTTAAGACTACATTTTTTTCTCATTATTCTTTATGACAAATTAATTATGTATGTCCAATAGGCTTTACACTTGGTTGGTTAGCACTACCACACCAAATACCCATATATTTGCCAAAGAACTAAGTTCTACCTGGATTGTGTAGGCCAAATACGCTATTTATTTGAAATTAATCAAAATAAAGCGTGGTTCGATCTCATTGTGCTCTACTTCTTGAGCAACTATTTATGGATTATATCATCAGGGCTTTGTGCACGCATGATCCTTCCATTGACTCATGTGCATTCTCATAATCCGTTAGGATTTCATTTTTCTCTAGAATCACTTAAAACTTCGGAGCGTTCTCCAGTTTGATTCATGGACATAGTCAGAGACAATCTTATGAGATGATTTATGATGACATAAATAAGTTGTGCCTTACTCACCTATTTCCTTTCTAGGTGAGGATTGATCGAACTTGGTGGTCTCTACATCTTCCTTTATGGAGCCACGACCTCAACTACACTTCCACTTGCAACACCTAAGTTTATGGTGTACCCCATACTGAGGATTTCTAACCTTGCAGGAATATTTTCAGCTGGTATGTGTGATCTTGTCACTTTAGCGACATCAGTGTACATTCAGAAAATCGATTATGTTTTGTCACTTCACATTTACATTTGTGGAGTACAAGAATCAATATGAGACACAGTGGGAACACACCACGAAAATTGTTGTCGTTCCCTTAGAAAATACGTTTTCTTATCTCCCCCTAACGACGGGAAGATTGTCTCATTAAAATGACAACCCGCAAATCTAGCGATAAGAGATCTCCTGCCAAATGTTTTAAAAATGCGGATAATTGTTGGGAACTCGTTTCCAACATAACTACTTAACAGTTTTGAAGACCCATCATAGTACGATGTGGAATCGTAATGGCACATGTATAGTGCAACCAAAAATACGTAAGAACACAAATGTCAGGCTTAAATCAAGTTACCAACTGGTACGCAAAAAAAAAAGGTTGACTAATATTGGGGTCTAAAAACTATTTAAGTAAATATGCGCGTAATATTGCATATCCCCAAAGCAATAAAAGGTAGGTTAGTACGCATAACCTATTCCTTAGACATCATCTCGTAACATTTGATGGTAGTCTCATGCGAGACCAATGGGTATAAGGTGCTTTACATTGATCCTATTAAACATGCAATATTCATCAAATCCTTTGATGTACACTCGCTAGCATTTACAATGGGTGGTGAGCCCTTACATGTATTTTAAGTGCTAGTAGTTTTCCATGCGCAAAATTTCTTGGAAACTATAACTAGTCCAAAATGTCAAAACATCCACGAGAGCCATAAGTCACTTTAATGGTCCGTATTCTTGTATGGATATTTTTCTAAATATAAAATTGTTTTCCTTGTAATATGGATTGTTTACCATTTGCATCTTAGGATGGTCTCGATCATGTTTTACTGAAGGCTTTATAAAATGAGTGATATGCTTTCTTATTTAAAAGCGTGTGTGTGTGGTGGTGGTGGTGGTGTGGGGGGCATCTAGTACTTTAGAAAACACTTATTGAGAGATATGCCGTCACTTTGCATTCAGTCAATCTGTTTCCCATTTTCATTCACTCAAGTAAAGTGATATTTGTATGAGTTCTTTCAAAACAATCATCATGTCACAACCAAAGTTGCTTTATGGTTATGCCCAAAGCATGTATGAGTCAGTTACTAACATTTCATCGTCGGAGTCAATACGGATTCAATAATCCAAATATTATAGTGAATTACATTTCACTAGGTTAACTCATTAGTTTCTCTAAAAATATATTTCCTTCCAAATATATTAGAGACTATGAAAGATGCAATCAATTACATTCTCATCATTGTGATGTTCCACATGATATCCATTTGCACGGGTTACTTGAGAATTTAACAAGGTGTGATTATCTCTTGGTACATATAGAGATTTTGCGACGTCTTTGTTCTATCTTGAAAACAAATTTTTGAGCAATGTTTGCGCTCGATGATCCAATCCTCGTAGTCACATTATAAGGAGATAGTTCAACAACTAGTTTAAATTCCTTAAATTAGTGGAAGAAAAACAACTATCAGGTAGACATTTGGGTTTTGAGAGTTTTAATAAGTTGTGTCGCCTTATTACGTAATAAAAGTGGGATTCAACTCAAAGTACTTTAGAGTGAATATATATTACGTTTCGCCCAATATATATCAAGTGCTTTAGAGAATTTATGTCTCGTGTTTTCATTCCATAAGTGCACACATTGGATCTAGTTCAACTCAATAAGATGGTCAATTGGCCCGGCAAAGTTCTTATTGCCATTAAAGTTGAGGTGAAAATTGGTTGTTACTATGATACACACATTACATTGTATATACCAGTACCTATGACCAGTGCATTTCCAACTCTTTCATTTATGATGGGAGCTACAATTACATTTTAGCTAATCCCATACTCGGTTGATACTTGTGTATTGGTGTTATTACTACCGAAGACAAAAGTAAATCTTTGTCTCATGATACATATGTCCCTTTTCACATGCTTTATATGAGTCGATACGTCTAACCCTCATTACTTCGGGGTCTTTCCATTTTTAATTTTGCTACATTTAGCTTAATTTGGGAAATTTCTTTATCTCAACAGGCCAAGAGAATCTCATTTTGAATGTCAACCATTTACTTTAGGTTGAATAGCTTACTAAATATAGTGAATCTCTTGTTGATACTTTAACATATACTGGTTCATTAGTTTTGATGAAGTAGAAAAAATGGAAGAGGGGGAAAAAAATCTGACTCATATCACTTTTTGTGAGTTCTTTCACAAAAATTGGGATGCATGTGTAGACATAAAGTTGTATGAAGGAATAAATTCCTTTTTCTTTTTGAAAGAAATGATTTCCACCTCAAATACACAATAATGATGCTCAAGTACTTCTGAGTCCAAAATGTCTTTTTTGAGTCGAGTTGGGTCCAACTGGAAAAGATCTTACTAAAAGAAAACCATAACCCGATTAACGGCCAAATTACGATGATCCAGTTAGTAGTGTTAACTCGTTAAGGTCATAACGTGTTCAAGGCCCATGAAGAGTTACATGCCCATTTAAAAAAGGTAGTAGTGCAGTTTAATGTTTTGGTTTCACAGGAAATAAAACAAACAATTAAATGACACTATTTTTAAATAAGTGTGATATTTATACAATATAATTATAATTATTATTATAATTGTATATGTGCATGCATGTATTTGTGGAAACTAAATTGACTTGTATGAATATATTTTAATTATTATTGTTTTAATTGTATTTGCATGTGTATGAATGTATTTGTGGAAACTAAAAGTTATCTCTATATTTAACTTTGCATGAATGCATGAAAATATTTTAATTATAATGTTAATTATATTTGCATGTGCATGAATGTATTTAACTAAATATTTATATCTATATTTGACTTTGCATGAATGCATGAAAATATTTTATTACTCTTATTTATGAGTGGAAGGTAATTATGGTTATTATATGTTAGTTACCATTAATTAATTCATTTATTTATTTTTTTCATTTTTAATTAACATGTATATTATTAATTAACTATATTATTATGAAAAATCTTTTAATTACCATGTATATTATTAATTAACAATAATTCATTAATTAGTTCAAATTCTATATTAATTAATATTGTTTCATTTTTATGAAGCTAAAAAAAAAGGTTTCATTATAATACTCCCTCCGTCCTAAATTATTAGTCCGCTTTGACTAAGTCAAGATATTAAGGAGACCGGAGGAATGTACAACACTACCCTTATTAAATGATATACTATTACTAAAATTAATGAGTACATGGAGTATGTGAGAAAAATACATTTGTAATTATAATATTTATATTTATAGAAATATTTAAATAGAAGATAAGAATAAAAATCTTTATGGATTGATTTAATATATTTGTTTCCTATTGAGGAAGATATCATTTAGTAATTAGATTGGTGAGATTTAAAATAATTTTATAATTGTAAAAGTTTGAAGGATATATTTGAAAGTTTGACTAAAAAATATGACTATAAACAGAAGCTGGACAGTATTTTAGGACAGACGAAAATAGAATAGAGGACAGAAATTTCAGGACAGAGGGAGTATTCATTTTTATAAGAATACAGACGTTACAAAATTAATAGAACAAAATTTATGAGAAAAATGTAACAACACACAATAATTATAGTAAATAAATATCACAAAATCATAACTATATAGGATTAAATGAAATCTAACCTATTTGGCGTTACACAAAACGGCTTTGAACAAATCAATTAAAACATTCCATGGAAATGGCATACAAATACAAACAAATCATCCTCATATTAACAGTACAGACATCGACCAAATTTATAAACAAATAATACGTACATAATATGAATATGACATATACATGACTAGATAAAATTTAACCAACTTCATTGACACACAGACAGAAGACTTTCATATACTGATAAAAAAAAATTAAAAAAAATTAAAAAAAATGTTAAAAAAATGAGTCTTTGTTGCTATTATTATTAATTATTTTAAAATAATAATGGAATGAAAACAGATGATATTATTTATATACACCAAACAACATTATTAAGTATGGATTATATATACATAGACATATCAATCAATATCAAACAGGACAAAGATCTGATGATGCATCTAAAAAAAATTGAAACAAAGAACAGCCAAAGTCTTATGATTACACCATATATATATATAATATCATAAGTCATAGTATGTCAATCAATCATAGCATGGTTTTATATCTCATAGCATGGAAGACAACATCTAGTGGATCAGATCTCACTAACAAATATAAAATAATAAACAAAAATAATAATGATAAAACTATTCAATCAATCACTGCACAAACAGACAAATATATTATAAAATATATAATCTCCCACTCAATAAAATCAGTACAATCAGATTAATCACGTGCAAGTTCATCACACAAACATAGCAAACAGAGGTGATGTAGGATCGGAATATCGCGACATCAATACTTCGCGAGATTAATAAACGACGATATTGCGAAAGTGTCGCAAATGAGTAATATAAATGACGCAACGAATGACGGCAGCCAGAACACGAGGAAGATATGAAAATATGGTGAAGTTTAAGAGTGTCGCGAGATTGTATACTTGTACACTTGCGATATCTCGCAAGGCATTCCCGAAAATAAAGGACAGCTTAGCTGTTATCCACTGTGTACTACCCTATATAAAGGGTTGAGTCAGTCTGTTGTGAAGGAGGTTCTTTTTGAATTGTTAAGCAAGTCTTTAGGAGAGAGAAAATTTTAGAGTGATTGTAATTCTACTACTCATTTCTATTTCATATTGTAAAGATTCAAGTATTCAATCAATAGAAATCATAATCATTCATCTTAAAATGACTTAATTGTGTACATTCTAGTGAGGGGTGTAGTGTAGGATTTCCTGCAACTACATAATGGCGCTAGAAACAGGGATTGAATAGAGATCAACCTTGTGATTTGAAAGAATCAGGAGTAACAAGAAAGAAATTTCGTATAATTTTCAACAACTTACTAAAATTGAGAAATGGCTAGAAGAAGGAACGCATCAGAACAACCAACAACTGTTAGAAGAAGCAGGGAGATTAGGCGGGAGAAAGGAGAAATGAAGTAGGTGAACCATCAAGAATAAACGCAAGAAATAGAGAAGAAGGTCAAATTCAACCACCAATTCAACCAGTAATAGAATAGAGTAATAGATTATGATAGGGTGAGTGTGCATACATGGAGATCAGATTCTACGGAAGAAAGAGAAGAAGTGCAACAATTGGTAAATAATGGACAAGAGGAGAGAAATCGAGAAGAGATGGGAGAAACAATTCATGGAAATGAAGAAATCGCAGCATTAGAAGCTTTGAGGCAAACGATACATGAAGAAAGGCGGTTAGAAGCGGAAGAGCGTGCAAATTTAACAAGGCAAAACCATGAGCTAAGAATAGAAAATATGAGGTTGCAGAATAGAAGGTAGAGAAGTAATACCAGGTCAAGATCAGGATCGGTTAGAGATGATACGAGGAGAACATTACCTGTAGAAAATGTTAATGAAGAAAATCTAGAAAGAGAGCCAAATCTCGGTGAAGGATGCTGCGAAAGAAGGGAAGTGGTGTGTATTCCACGTCCTGGGATTTTACAGAATGGCCAAAATGACGGAAATCAAGAAAATAGGCAGCAGAATAATCCAGTTGGTGAAGAAAATCAGGAAGAAGGAAGAAGAATACTACGTGGGAGAGAAACACGGAGGAAACAAAAGGAGATTGAAGATGACATCGAAAGACATTATATTGAACAAGCGCGTCTAGCTTGCGAAAGGGAAAGATTAAGAGTAGAAATGGAAGAACGGGAATTGGAGGAAGCAATTCGACAGAACAATCATGACAATCAAGAAAGAAGGCGCGAGCAAAATCGCAACAATGGAAATATCAATGAAGAATATGAAAGAGTACAAAGGAGAACTGATAGACAACCCAGAAGAGAAAATGATAGATATAATGGTGTGCGAATTCGTGAACGAGATGAAGGAGAAAGTCGCAGAGAAAGAAGAGAAGAAAATGTTGAACAAGAAAATCAAAGCAGACATGAACGCACAAGGAGAGAGGCAGAGCTAAAAAGACCAATAAATTCGAATCTCGATGTAAACGAACAAATCTTAAGAGAGTTGGCGAAAATGATAGGAATGATGAACAATAGAAGGGGAGGAGGAAGAAGACAATTGGATGAGGCCATCGAAGAAGGCTGCGAAAACCCCCTTTACACTAGAGGTGCGAGTTAGGAGGAATACCCCCAAATTGCAATTTACCCGCATTAACCAACATTTTTGATGGAACAACTTGCGCAATACAACACATCAAAGCGTATGTGAGATGTATCTTTGCAATGGGAAAATCATGATGCCATATTGTGCAAATATTTTGCATCAAGTTTAACAGAGAAGCACTGAAATGGTTTGAGGGTTTACCAAGAAACACAATCACGTCATTCAATCATTTACAAGCTATATTCTTAGGGGCATATATAAGTAACAACTCCTCGCGACCCGGGGAATTGAAGATGTATTTGGGCTGAAACAAAGAGTTGGCGAAAGTTTGAGACACTTAACTGTGAGGTGGAAGACAATGTGTAGCGAAATGGCTGGACGAGTGGATGAAAGATATCTTATTCTTTCATTCATAAACGCTATGTCCGCAACCAATTTGTTATATATTCAAATTTTTAGAGTCAAGAATACAATTACAATGACTGAGTTGCGAGAAATTCAGGAGGAGTATATTGCTCTAGAGGAAAGACAAAATGAGATGGAATCATACCCAGTTGCGAATACAAATCCAAATGCTTCGAATGCAAGCTTATTACCCAAATTGATAAATACAGTAGCGAGCACTTCGCAAGGGCAACAAGAAAGGATAATAGATGATGGACAGCCAAAGATAGTAGCTATGGGAAGCCGTGATCAGGAAGAATATGAAAGAGAAAGGAACTATTACAACCGTGGCGGCAATAAAAAAATTCAAAGACTTGATCATCCGCAAGAAACTTATGGAGGTCGAAGGCGGGTTATCATGGAGGGCGGCGAAGTCACGAGTAGTATGGCAGAAATCAAAATGCCACCATTAAATACTAGCGTGGAAAAAATATGGGAAGCTATACTCTTGATGGAAAACATACCTGCACCATGGAATATGGGGAATGAGCCACCACCAAGTGATAGAAGTCACGAGTTCTGTTCTTACCACCGCTTTCATGGACACCGACAAATGACTGAAATATAAAAAGAATCATCCTCGAATGATTGACCAAGGAAAGCTGAATCATTTTCTAAAAAGTGAAGAGAAGGTTCAACCATTACCACCACCGCCAGAAATGCACAGGACAAATTCAGCAAAGGGGAAAGAAATATTCGTAATAGAAGTTGGAACGAAAGCCAAAAATTTGTTTTGCAACTCCATTATACATTCATACCGAGCAATTGAAGATTTTCATGATAATGTTCTCAGTAGGGTTTTTGCGAGGGATGCTGATGATAGAGAAGTGATGAACATCGCGAAGGCGTCGCAGTTAAAAGAATGGCAAATGCAAATTATTTCTTTCACTGCGAGAAGAGATTCCCAAGGCGAGAGGCGCATGATAACCCATTGGTCGTAAATTTGGAAATTAATCCAAAACCTGTAGATGGCGAAGATGATGAAGCAGAAAATTCCTGGGCGATCAATAGAATATTAATTGTTACGGGGAGCTCAGTAAACATTCCTTTTTACCATACTTACAAGACTATGGGTGGGAAGGATGAAGAGTTGATACCTTCGACATACAAAATATACGGTTTCAATGGTACAGCGAATAAGCCTAAAGGAGAAGTTCATATGAGAATACCCTTGCAAGGATTATCAACTGAAATTTTGTTCTGTATAGTCGATGTGGAGTCCCCTTATAATGCATTGATCAGAAGGCCATGGTTGCACGAAATTCTGGGTGTAGCGTTGACTTATTATCAGTGTATAAAGTTTCCTCATCCTAGCGGTGTTGGAGTTATAAAGGGAGACTGGATGGAAGGATAAAAATGCTATGAGATTGATGTGGAGAGTTGTGAGGAAAGAGCTGCAAAAAGAAAGGACTGGAAGCAAAATATAAAAGATGAACAAAGAAGAGAAAGGTTGATGGTGGATACCATAGATACAAGAGGTGAAGATACATCGCGAAGGAAGTGCATGAAAACAGTGGAAGATCATGATGGAAATGAATCATTAAGAGGTTTGAATGGTGCAAAGGCAGAGAGCAGCAGGAGCAAAAAGTGTAAGAAATGAATAATCATTATTATTATCAAAATCAATGATAAAGGCATATCAAGAGTAAGAGGAAGAAATAGTAATTGAAGAAGACATACGCGAGAATCTCGCCATCAAGAATGTATGAAAGTTTGATTGAAGAATTGAAAACCAAAAATGAATAAACAATGCAAGATTGTGCGATAGCTTCGCAAACAAAATAGCAAGAGAAAACCAAAAATGAATGATTGAATGAAAAAACAAAAATGAAAGAGTGAGTGAATTGGACGAACCTTTATGGCGTACACCCTAGTTCGCGAATGATATTTCGCAAGAGGCAAATGTAAGACCTAAAGTGCATCATATAAGGGGGTATCTCTTGACATGGCTCAGGGAAAAGTTTACACCGCTCCTGGAACCTGAGTCATGAAAATTTGGGGCCCATGAAATCCTATCCGGGAGAGATACCTTGGATTTCCAACTATATATATAAGGTTATACCCTGGTTGGACGCCCGAGGGTCTCTTCCAAGGAGTCAGTGTATGCTCAAGGCGCCGAGGTACATGGTTGAGCCAAGAGTGCCTGGGACATTTGAAGTGTCTCGGCCATTCTTGGCAAGTCTTGGCACATGCTGCACTCGGCCCGAAGAAAACTCCACTTAGGGTGCATTCTCGTAACCATAAACCCTATAGGTATAAGGGATAAGAGGATGCGAAAACAACTGGTTGTTGTTAAGACCGGATGGGAGGAGCTAGTCTTGTATGGCCGATGTACGCCTCCTTGAAGGGGCAACCAGGGAGATGATAAGGGCGGCACCCTCCATTAGGGAGCTGATAAGTGTCATAAGACGGCAATGTCATGGGGCTTTATATTCGCAAGAACATTTAGGCCTGTCATATTGTCGCAAATGAAATATTCTGCAGAGGCAAAAATACTAAAAAAAAAATGATAAGACAAGATCAACTGGTCGTTACATGAGAATGTAAGGACGTCCTGCGATCTTGTCGCAAGACGTCAATGTCATGGGATTTTATGTTCGCAAGAATATTTAGACCTGTCATATTGATGCAAAATGAGGGGTGGCAAAATAAGACCTTTAACTAGGAAGGCAAAATAAGACCACACAAAAACAATGATAAGGCAAGATCAATGGGTCATTACATGAAAATGTAACGACGTCCTGCGATTTTGTCACAATGATGAATTTCAACATAAATGATGATAAGATAACACAAGACATTGAGTAAGCAAACAAGCTTGCGAATATAATTATATTTCTTCATTTAATTGTGGAGAATCAGCAACAGCAGTTGCAAAATTAAGAAATATCATTACTTAAAGATTGTCGAATAAATTTCTCTCATATGAAAATAAATAACAGAGGCAAGTATGGGATTGATTAGAATAAAAACTTGTTATTTATTTTCATATGATAGATTTATAGTAAGAGATTACAAAATGGAAAGTTAGAAGAATAAATGTACAAATATCACAAGAAAAGAAAGGAAAATAGAACAATCTAGCAACTTATTCTTCTTCATCAGATTCCTTATCAGATTCTTCTTCTTCGCTTACATCACTATCAGAGACATCTGAGCAAGGCATATTTTCAGGAATTTCATCGAGAAGACAAGGATATGAAGAAAGAGGAATGTTGTGATCATTGCAAATTTGTTCAATAGTTTGGTTGCGAAAACGAACAGCATCATTATTGAAATTTGCCACAGTAGTTTGTAGTTGCTTCTTCATCTTAGAATATTTGTCATTGCGAAGAGAGAAGTTTCTTGCGAGTTGTGCTTTCTCAGATTCAAGTTCCTTGATTCTAGTTTGAAACTCTTCTCAGATTCTGCGAACAAACGACAATGAGTTAGCAGCTTAATAACAGTTTCGTAAAAAAGAAGCGGAAAAATAATGAAGAATAGTAAAACAACCTTCTCTGTCAGAAATCATATCTTTAACCAAGGCATTATGCTCAAAGATGAAGACCGACGTTAACACCTAAGTCATTTCTGGCATTATCTAGAACCTTCGCAGCCCAAGCGAATTCATCATCATTATTTATGACAAGAAGTGAACGAATTTGATTTTCTCGCTCATTAAGTATGACATTTTGGCGAAGAGATTCATCTCGTTCAATTTGGACTTCAAGAATAGTTTTTTGGAATTTAGCTAATGCTTGTGCACCTTGATTAGAAATGCGATCTTTATCATCTATGAGGTTGCTAATCTTTTTCCTTAGAATATTATTACTCTCCTGGGAGTCAAGATATAAACGTTTAAATCGGTTGGCTAAACCTAAACTAGACCTATGTTCAATTTCTAAAAGACGAAATTTGGTTTGAAGTTCATTTAATGAGAGAGAATTAATCTTGTTTGAAGAACTACTTAAAGATTCATTGAGATGAGCGAGAAGAGCATCATCATCCATAGGTTCAGGGAATGAATGGAGAAGGATGGCTTCTTCAGAAAGATTATAAATGTCTGCGAAAATAATGAGTCAGGAAAAGAAAAATAAATGGCAAAGTGGAAATGAAGAAAAGAGGAGGGTGTTATACCATAAAGTTGCTGATTAGCACTTTGGAGAGTAGATATTTTGTCCTTTTGGGAAGAAGACTCAACTTCCAACTGTTGAATTTTTTCATCCTTCTTGCGAGATGTCGCAACTTCAATTTCTAGTTCTTTGATCTTCTCTTTAAGTTGAAGATTTTTCTTTTCAAGATTGTTGCGTCTTTTCTCGAGGTCTGAGGAAACAACAAAGGAAGCTCTCCCAGACTATAAAGAAAGGTAAAGAAATTGTTAAGATAAGGTTTATAATTGAAATTACAGAAAAATAAAGAAATATGAACATACCAAAGCACTGAGTGCATTTAAGAGACTGGGAGTCATTGTTCGAGAAACTCCGCGAAAAGAATCATTATCCTCTAGCAGGGGAGCATCGCAAATATTAGCGAGAGCTTCGCAAGTAGCAGATAAATGATCATCTCCCAATCCTTGCATAGAATCGGAGAAGACACTAGACAATTGTGCCATAGAAGAAGCAACCGAATGATTCTCCTTTGCAGAAGAAGTATCAACTTCATTTTCATCTTCGTCAGAACTCTCGCTGGTTTGGGAACTAGAACGAGAAGAGGGATGGATTTTCCGTTTTTTAGAAGATGGAGCAGAAGATTTATCCTTGCGAAGAGTGATTTTATTCTTGCCCTTAACTTTCGCAGCATCGGGAATGTTAATTTCTTCAACAACCTTCGCACACGAATGAAGATAAGAAACAGAGGCAACAATATTGTTAAAAATAACAAAAGAAAGTATTTCTTACTTCATCCGTGATTGATCGGAGTATCGCCAGAGTACTCGCCTTTGGACGTATTTTATAACTCTTTTTCAATTTGGCAATCTGAAAATTTTACAAGTCTAATAAATATAAGAGGAAGGAAATATCGTAAAAGCAAACCCGAAATAGGAAATATACCTCTTTTGCCTTCTCGGGCCACTTAAATTCCCAAGGATGATAGTTTGCGAGATTCGCAGGGAGTGTATGAGAGCCTGCAATATAAGGTCCGCTCAAAATAGAGGAACAACCCACCATTTCTCATCTTTGGAGTACCGAGGAACATTATTTTTGCCCGAGTGTCAGTCAATATCTTGCATAAGCAACTTATCACTGGAAATATTATCTTTTCTCTACAATCGAGCACCCCAGCGAGATTTATCATTTCTCATATTTATTACTTCATAATTTGCAAAAAAGTTTTCTACAGTATACTTCTCCGTGACTATTTCTAAATTTGCGAATCTAGGATCTTTGACATCATCAGGATATAAAGATCCTTTACCAGCGCCACGGTTGGCGAATTCAAGCATTAGACGGATACTATCACCGCTCAGTTGATAAATAGCTCGCGAGAACTTCTCATGAGCAAGAATTTCATAGAATAAAGGCATCTCGGGATTTTAGAGAGGAATGGGAAGACCTGCGAGAATTTGACCTAGCGAGATTATGATTTTCTGATCATCACATTGATGATCAGAAAACAACTTTGCAGAAAGTATAGATGAAGATTCTTGATCAGGAATGGTTGATAGGATGAAGCCTTTCTCTTGTAAATTCTTTTGAGCTTCATTAAAAAGGGGTTTATATGTACGACCAAGTGAAGCCATTCTTAGAGTATGGGAATGATTAGAGAATTGAAGATCAAAAGAGAGAAAGAAAGGAAGATTTACAGTAGCAGAAACGCAGGTTGCAGAGGAAGAAAGTTGAAGAAAAGTTGCAGAGAGAAAATAAAAGAGAAAAAGAGAAGGGTGAGAAAACTATATATAGAGAGAAGAATCCTCGAGAAAACAAATGCATTTGATGCGAGATGGGACGTGAATGGTCAAGAATAAACGGTTGAAAGAGACGTGTCAAGAAAAGAGTGGAAGAAGAAACATCTGTAATAAATTCCGTGTAAAAGTACGGGAGTGAAACAGAAAAAGATGAACAATTGCGGCATTTCAAAATATTGGTTCTCATGACATTCTCTTCTCCGCATAGAAGACATGAGAAGAGGCAAGATGTAGGATCGGAATATCGCGACATCAATACTTCGCGAGATTAATAAACGACGATATTGCGAAAGTGTCGCAAATGAGTAATATAAATGACGCAACGAATGACGGCAGCCAGAACACGAGGAAGATATGAAAATATGGTGAAGTTTAAGAGTGTCGCGAGATTGTATACTTGTACACTTGCGATATCTCGCAAGCCATTCCCGAAAATAAAGGACAAACTTTAGTTGTCATCCACCACTACCCTATATAAAGGGTTGAGTCAGTCTGTTGTGAAGGAGGTTCTTTTTGAATTGTTAAGCAAGTCTTTAGGAGAGAGAAAGTTTTAGAGTGATTGTAATTCTACTACTCATTTCTATTTCATATTGTAAAGATTCAAGTATTCAATCAATAGAAATCATAATCATTCATCTTAAAATGACTTAATTGTGTACATTCTAGTGAGGGGTGTAGTGTAGGATTTCCTGCAACTACAGGTGGGATGGGAGAAAATGTAAAAACGGGTTTCGGTATACCTTATGAGTACGACCGAGAGAGAATAAAACAAGAACAGAAGTACCGAGTATGATGAATCTCCCCGAGGTGGAATCCACCGATTGAGAACAAAACATATATACAGATCCAACTATTTTTTTTTTTATTTTTTTTTGTATGCGGTTTTGATTTTATTGATTGACAAGTATAAGATCAATCTAAAAAAAATATTCTTAGCAGCAGGGTTAGAGCTCGTTGCTGATGATGTGTTTGAGGAAAAACAGAGAGAAAACCAAAGGGCAAGAGAGATTCTATTGATGGGGCAGCAACCGTATTACATAGCATAGTATGCTTTATATACAAGTAGTAAGAGAACCCTATGTACTATATTGGGCCGCACATACATGGGCTACAAGCCCTACAACAAAGGGATAAATTCTGTAATTTTCCAAATAATTTGAAACCAATGCCATAACTTCCATCACAATCTCCATTGCCTTTTCATTATCGTTCACATTGCAAAGTAATGTAACAGCATTATTGAACATCAAATGCTAAGCCTACATGCAATATTAAACATCACACATGTTTCCTATGAAAGAACAAAAATACCATGCCAGCGGCATTCAACGAGCATGGAATGGCAACGTAATCCATAGTCCCATGCTACCTTTACTATGTCAGGATTAGAATGATCGAATGGTGCTTTAATCAAGAGCCTTAAAGGAAAATTCAAAGGGCAATATATTTGTAATCCCCATGGTGTGGGACAGATAGAATTGCGATTTCTAACAAATATTTACATGAATATAGAATTCTACATGACCACCGTGTTCATTAGAATCTCAAAAACCAAAGCTTAGATGTACATACAAGGAACTCCACGTAAGTTGAGCAACAATATCCCTGCTCATATATGAGATTCAAGACAACAAGATATCAAATTTTCTACAATCATTTTACTAATTTGAGACGTTTTTGTAATCTCCTGTCGGAGAAATGAGTTTCAATTAAAAGGTTTTATGGTCTTGGTGTGGTTTGATCTAATGACCTAAGGGTCTAAGGATACTCACTCATTTTTGGGTAAATGAAGTGGAACCTTTAGTCCCACATGGTGGAAAACTAAAGAGGAGGTCCACTATAAAATCATACACTTATTTATGAATTGTAAAACGTGTGTGGGGCGGGTGGGAAAAAAAAATTACCCATGCGATATGCGCGTATGCCATGCACCAAGTCCCTTTTCTACACGGATTTATTTTTGGGCGAATTTTTTCTTTAGGAAATTAATTCAAAATTATTTCTTAAGAGTTTTATTTTTGGGTAAATTCCTTTTACGTGTTTTACTTGTTTTTGAAGAAAATCAAAACCTAACTTGATTTGCAAGTATTTCATCCTATAAATACAACTCGAAAATCTGTTTTCAACACACCGAAAAATTCTTCTTTTAATTTAAGGGTTTCTCCATACGTTTTTACATCCATCCCCGTTGCTGAGTTCGAAGAGAGGGTAACTTGCGTTGTGCTAACTCAAGTTATATCGGGCAGTCTTATCCTGGACACATCTTCGCTGCGAGGGGTTTAGCATTACTCAACTCGAGTATACCCGCGAACTAATGTGTTAAGGACAACTTGTTGAACCTGTGATTCTGCCCTCGTCAAGTTATTTCGGTAGAGTTGTTTCACATTATTTCTTTACATATTATTATTGATACATATAACGTGCTGTTCATTGTTGCAAGATTCCAACATCTCCTGGGTTATCAATGAAGTTCTTTTGTTGGCCAATCCTAACAAAAAAAAAAGTGAGTTCAGGCAAAAGCCTTTGTTGTTTAATACATCACAAAACCAAGACCTCAAAATCTGGTCAACATATTTCCTCATGAGACAATGTAAACATCATTGTTACAGTACTGCAAAATCTAACTAACCAGAGTGCACCAGTAACCAATTGTTGCCATTCTTTTTTTAGCAAAATCATAAGAATGATAACAATATAACAGTTTAGAACATTTCAGACTTAGCTACCTAACCGTTTAGCCTTACATAATTCTGAAAAATATTCAAGGAACAAATTCTGTAACTTTCCTATTAATTTGAACCAACCCAATACCATAACTTCAGTCACAATTATTGTTCACATTGCAGAACAATGTAACAGCATTCAGTTTCAAACCCAAACAATCACTTAAATACCATCAGCAGATGTATAAGTATAACCACAGACAGAAAAACTCCTTCAATCACAAAATAAAAGAAAAACTCATACCTAAATTAGCTCCTCAGTTGAATGAAACACGTCCTTTACTCATATGCTAACACCAGTGACAACCTTGCTTGTGTGTTGGAATAAAGATGGATGAAGATGAAAGAATCCTTCCAGGTTGAAGTAAGATGAAGAAAGTTTAACAATTTTCGAACCATATGGAAATGCCATGAGAAATGTAAATCATAAGGACTGCTGAAAATTCTCACACTCTAGCTATGGCTTCTTCTTCTTCTCCACCCACATAAGTACCAGACCCCAGTGAAACTAGGCTTTCATAATAACACCCTTCTTAGTATAACTACGTCAAATTAGGCATGTTTGGTTCTCCAGCACTTTCATCTTTATGGTCATATATAACCAGATCATCAGAAGAACACAATCCAAATAGTAGCTCACCGCTCTTAAAATACCACATAAGATGAGGTAAATAGTCATTCATAATTCTCTCATCCGTAATTATATAGCGTTTGTTCCAAGATTCTCGAACACCATAATCCTGCATTACCCATACTTCAGAATGAAGATTAGTAACAATAGCAACAACACAAAGGCACCCTTCCAGCACCCCCACTGTCATAAACTTATGCTTATCATTATTCTTTACCAAAGGGTCATTTGGTAGTTCAATTTCTTTGAGTATCTAGTCACCCATATCTAAACAAACTACAACTTCGGAACAATCTTGTGTTTGCGCTAACCAATGAAGATCTCTATTAACAAGCACCCCAACTATTTGAGCACTATGAAACGCATAAGCCACATTTTCAATACTTGTCCACGAATTTAATCTCAAAGAATATACTTCAACTACATTTGTATACTGTGTTACAATCTTATAATCCTCAGTCTTAGAATCATAACCCAAACCAAACATATTAAAATCTTCAACATCATCTGCATTTGGTGATTTAGGTAATTCCTTGTATTCTTTGGTAGCTGGGTTCCAAAGACAAAGAAAATTCATATGGAATTCACTAAAACAGAACCATAGGCAAACCAAACCATCACAACAACCAATTAATTCAACTGAATCATAACATGATTTGAACGGGTAATCCATTTCTAGTGCATATTCAAAAAATTCCTTATCTGGAGACAACAATGAATCATGACATATGGAGAAGATTACTTCATAGTTCCCACTCCTTGCCTCATCGGTAACTTTAAAAAGGAGACTACAGTTTTTTGCTTGGATAATGAGATTAAGATGCGATTTAACAAAACTAGGGTCAGAAATCAGAAAAAAACCAAGTCTTGCAAACACACTATAGGTGTGAATAATCTACAGATCCAGGTGGAGCAATCCTAGGCAATGCTGTATCGATAGTAGCTGAAGTATGAAGCACCGAACACTCTATCCAAGTTTGGCGCGTGAAAAGAGATGCCCGTGAAGTAGATACGTGTAAAGGTAAAATCCTGATGTGATGCCTATAGGGTACGAGAGTAATAAATACTCTGACAAGGTCGGTGAAAGGATAAGAAGAATCTGGTCAAAGTAAGACTTGGGCCGAGAGTATCAAGGACGACATCGGCCCTACTCACTGAGTAACCAACATCGGGTGGAAAGACATCGGGAGAAGATATCACTAGGCTCGGCCCAACATCTCGGAAAAGACATTATCCATCGCCCGAGAAGGATATCAAGAAAGATATACCACGATCCACACTGTAACTTGGATGTATCATCACTTGTATCTATAAATAGAGAGCCATGTAGAGAGATAAGGACCAAGTAATCAGTGAGAGAGGAGAGAACACCAAGAGCTTGAGAGCAAGAATTGGGCATTTGTCAGTGAGATACATCTTTTTGTAACCTTGAGTCAAGTAATAAAATCATCCCTTTACCCCCGGCCCTTGGACGTAGGTAATCATACCGAACCACATATCTCTTGTGTTCTTGTGCATCTCTAGCTTGATTACTTCAATATGTGTGTGTTTGTGATTCTTTGGGTGTAGTTGTAGGATTTTCCACATCTACATACAAAGGTTGATTTCACCGCTAACCTTAACAGGATTTCAAGATAGATCTCTGCTGGAAACATATTTGTTGCTGCTTCTCTTGTTCACTTTAATGAGAAAGTCTTCCCGTCGTTAGGGGGAGATAAGAAAAAGTATTTTCTAAGGGAACGACAGGAATTGTCGTGGTGTGTTCCCACTGTGTCTCATATTGATCCTTGTACTCCACAAATGTAAATGTGAAGTGATAAAGAATATTCGATTTTCGAATGTACACCGATGTTGCTAAAGTGATGAGATCACACATACCAAGACTGCAAAGTTACAAATCCTCAATACGGGATTTACACCATAGACTAAGGTGTTGCAACTGCACTCAGTGGAAGTGTGGTTGAGGCCGTGTCCCCATGATCGGTTGTCAGCTGACGCAAAAATAATTTAAGTTCTTTCATGATGTGATTTTTGATTTTTGTTGTAGTAATAAGATTCGAACTCTAAGACTTGTGAAGATTAAATTTAAAGATTTAATGAAAATAATAAATAAAAGCAAGAGTTACTGGGACTAGGATTTCACCGAATTCATATCATAAGGTTCAATTATTTATTCTTCAACAATTATAGCTCAATAAATAAAAACATAGACTCTTATTTTTGCCAAGGTAGATTCTCAAAATATTAGTTATAAATCATAAGCATGGGACATCAAACATTTAAGCAAGCATGACCCATCAAATAAAATAATAACTAATTAATTCAAATCATAAATCAATTTAAAATAAATGCAAAAGTCATAAAAAGAATAAAATAAATTCACCCAAGTATGAAATTCGATTCATCCGTCGACCCAGTGTAGGGGTTTAGCTGCTCATATTGTAGACACGCTCAAAATTCATTTTTATTGCTCAAAAGTGCTTACAAAACTGTTAGAATGACTTATACAGAAAACTATTGTTTTGTTCTGTCGCAGAAAACTGTCGTTCTTGGAAGAAACAATGACAGTTCTAAACGACAGACTACAAGTGTAGTCTGTTCTTCTTCTTCTTCTTTTCTGCAGCAGCAGAAAAATCTGCTCTGCAATCCTCTACTCTTATCCCCAACTCTCGATCCCCTCTCCTGTGACACCAACAACCTATTTATACATCAACAACACCCTCAACCACTCGATTAAATGCCATATATATCGTCTTTACTTCCTCTGCCAAATCACCGAGATTTCTTTCTCTCTTTAACTTTTCCACGCATCTCTGGATTGACAAAATCTCTCTCAATTATATTAGAATAAAATCCAGAGAATATTACTTCCTTAAACTGCACAAAATAACTTCAACGGAGTAATATAGGGAAGTCGAGAATATTTCATCCCTGTTTTAGCTCATCACGTCTCTACAACATCCAAACACACTCAAATCTTGCTCAGAACAAGATCAGAAAAAGCCCAACCTACTTCAGACACGCGCAGTCCTCAAACACTTTACAGAAATAAAGCCGAGAATATATTTCTTCCCTGATTCTTCTCTGTTTGATGATTCAGCCAACTCTAGTCGACACAAATAACTATACCAATCATGTTTCGTAGAAACAGGCTGGTTCCAATCCAAATCCGAGATTTAATCTCTCTCAAACCTCTAAAGTTCTTAACATAACTCTCGGGTTTTGACTTCCCTGTTTTCTTCGAAACCGAATCTCCATCCCAACTCTGTTGAATCAAATCATTATACCATCCCTGTTAAGCCAAAATAAGTCCGCCCAAGAAGTTTCAGCGATTAAGTCTCTCTAAAAATCCTCTAAAACTCGAGCCCTAAATCTGTTTCTTCACTGCCATTCTTTCCCGCCAATTTTCAGATTTGAAAAGGATGAAGATGAAGTGCCCCTAGCCAAATCCGGGGTGTGAATAACAATAGGTGCCGAATAACAAATAAGGTGCCCCTTAGTAATTGAGGTGCCCCTTAACCAACAGTGAGAGTCTGAATAACAATTGCCCCCCGGGGGTGCCTTTAACAACTTTTCGAGCTGATTTTTCTAAAAATGTTTATTGCCCAAAAACACCTACAAACAAGTTTATTAGTGATAAAATGAGTCCCAGCTAATGTATTTATGGGTGAAAATGCGTCACACTTGCGTGCTCATCACTTCACAATTATAAATAATAGTATAGTTATAAGAACAGATTCGTTCCACAAGGAGATATGGGTTGTCAAATTGTTTTGATTACTTATAGAAACTGGTAGATTTTGTTTGTGATTATAACTAAATAAGAATAAAGCAAATAGAATAATATTAATATCAGAGATAAAAAGTACTAGTTAGAGTTTTCATCTTCCATCTTCCAACATGTTATCAACTGAATCAATCTCAACATTCATTTTCTATCGATATCAATAACCCTAGAGCGTCCTATCGCAGGCTTACTCCGGCAAAACTCCTATTATCATCAAAGGCGCAAGAGCCACTCTTTTAATCCTTTTCACTAAATAACTTGGCGCAAGAGCCACTCAAGTTTAACCCAATTAAAGCACTAATATCTATGAGTTGAGTTTATTCTAAGCAATCCGGTGCAAGAGCCACACAAATTTAACCTAGGTTGCGCTTCTACATATAATTGTATGGCAACATCCCGTAGTTAACAACTATATTATGCTACTTCTAACAAGGATTATTCGAAAATTCCGGATCTCAAACCCTAGTTTAGCAATAGATATGAATGCATGCTCATTTAATTTGCAACTTAAACAAACTAGCAATCAATCATACATGGAGTTATAAACGGTAGAACATAAACGATACTAACAAATTATGAATGAATGAGAATGAATATTTCAATTGAATAACATGTCTTCCAACTTAGGACTACATCTCTAACCAATAAGAAAGGTTGTAGATACCGTCGAAATCCGTGAAGATCTCTAAAATATCTATAATGGGAATCACGTGGAAATAATTATTATTCGAAGCCGCCACCCAACTTAGGGAGTTGGGACCCAAAAGAAAACACTGGTCCAGTTACAGAGATGAGTTCGGGAATCAAGATACGGGCTAGGAAGGTGTGAGGCACCTAACCCGTCCAATCCAAAGATTGGCCTCTACTTTATGATCGGGATTTTAGGGATTTTGGTTATCAAATGAAAAATGAAATAATGAATTCATAAAAATATAACCCGAAAATAGTAAATACACAAATCTATGATTTCTCCCACGGGCAAGACCTGCTCTCACAACAAAACTCAATTATTAATATTATCAAGAAAATAATCACCAAATATTATTATTATTTGAAAAGAATCAAGGCTATTCAAGATGACAAATCAAGATTATTATTATTGAATTCAAATTGCATGACTCATGAATTAAGACTAATGCAACAGATGGCTAAACATGCACGTCGAATTCCTGACATACCAGATAGGGCTGGCAACGGATAAATATCCGGCGGATATTGGCAGTTCTGATAAGGTTAAGGTTAAGGGTTATCGGATATCCGATATCCGATAACATACGACGGATATCAGAAAATCCAATTCGATAAGGTTAAGGTTAAGCTATTGGATATCGGATTTTTATCCGTTAAAATCCGACAACTAGGAAAAAATGTTTATATTTTCTCTTTCAAAATACTTTTACGCAATTCATCTTCAGCTCTGTAAATGTTTGATGCGTGTCGTAACCACAACAAATTAATTAATACTTTACTACCTAATTAACTAGTAATATAGGGTAGTCAAGGTCGATCCCACGAGGAGCACGAGATTCTAGTTGTAAAAATTGTCACGAAAGGAGGGTGTAAAAAGCAAAAGAAAATAAACAAAACAATTAAAAGGTAAAGTTGAAAGCAATAAGAGAGACAAGATCAAGGAATCCTTCTTCGTTACGAAATAATGAATCAAGTTATGTTCTTTTCTACTTGTTATTAGTCACAGATTATCACCAACCGTAGGATAGCAGGTCCGCTTAGCTAGCCCCAAAATCCCTAATTTCACCGAGTAAACAGTCCGCTTAGTTATCGATTCTATTCAAAAGAACCACCTTGAGGTCCGCTTACAAGATGTAATTCCCGAATGCATTAAGATTTATGAATTTAGGTTTAGTACTAGTAGTTAAACTCGGTTCGCTTGGTTCACTTTCTAGCGTTGTTTCTACACACAATTGCTCCACGGAATCCCTCCGCAAGGTCTCGTGTTTTCTACTTGTGTAAAGTGTCGAGAACGATTACTTATTCCCTAACTTATACTAGATTTAGATTAAACTAACAAATCAATTTAGCATGCATTCTAAACAATCTATCAATCAATCATGAATGTCATTAAGATCATTCCTATTAGTAAAAACAAACGATAATCATGTGAAAAACTTCAAGATAGAATTAAAAACAAAAACTCAAATCATATTAAGAACTAGGAATTCATCCTCAATCAATAATAAAATTAGCTACTCATGTTAAAAGTTCACACAAAGAATAAGAAAAGAAAAGAATTGTGTGTATAGAGATGTGTGTAGAAGTTGTAGAAAACTTCTCTATTTATAGGCTTCAAAATTCTCCAAATCTTCCAAGGATTAGAATCCTTTTCCTTTTGCAATTCAATCTCCAAATCCAAGCTTTTCTCAACTCTTCCACCTTCTCTTTCCAAATTTGAGTCCAATTCTCCATCCAATTCCTAGCCCAAGTCTTCATACCCATGAGAGAAGTCCATAGAAAATTCTGGAATTTTGCTCGCCGGAAAACTGGGATTGTGGCCGGAATTTGGCCGGAAAACGTCGCCGTCGGCCACCTGAAAATTTCTCCGTCAAGAGAATATTCGACGGAATATTCCGTCCGGTCCTCCGTTAGGACTAACGGTCAAAGGTCAAACTTAACGGTCAGTCGTCAGTCAACCGGGTCAAGTCAGAGAGGAGTCAGCCAAGTCAGCTCCGCCTAATGGTCTTACTGGGTCTTACTCGGATGAGTTGCAAAGCTAGATCGGTCATCGGACTCGGTCTGGAACTGTCATCGGCGTCACCGAGTTAACTCGCCAGAGTAGAGAATCGGCCGAGTTCCGTTCGGTTATAGGGCATTCCCAGGCCACATTCAGGCCGTTCTTTAGCTTCATTCCCTGTATCAAATCCTAGCATACATCTAAGTGCAATCAACAGCTTCTTGCACAATTGCATTCATTTTACAAAGACCATAATCTTCGCTTCTTCCCGTCAATTCACCCATTCAAGTCCCTTCGCTAAAACCCATTTCACAAAGATCGTTCATCTTCTCCCCTGTTCATTTCTCAGCTTGCCAAATCCTTGAATCAACCCCAGACTCCATCTCTGAGATCAACACGAACATCAGCTCATTCTTCACAACCCTTATTCATCATCGTCTCAATCTCTGTCAGCATCAATCGATAGTAAACCCTAATTTCTTCAGCAGCGACACCCATTCTCTGTGTCTTCAAATCGGAACCACACCCATCTCACAAAGACCACCGAAACTCGATCCATTACCAGCACCATCTTCTTCGTTCTCGATAGCCACTACCAACAGCAACTTCATTGCAACATCTTCTCTATTTAACACATTCGAACCCCACAGCCAACACAAATTAAGCTGAACCCATCTGAACTTCTTACTAACCATCATCATCTCTCGAGAAACCCATCTTCATTCTTTCTCCATCTTCTCACCATCAACAGCGGCACTAGCTTCACCAGCATCATCGATTTCGGCCTTTCTTATCAATCGATTCTTACAAATGCGCCGCTCACTCAACAAAGACCACCGCCAAATCGAACTCATCTTCGATTTCCCAAATCAAACCCAATTTCCTCAATTTGCGTAACCATTTAACCCATTTCTGTTTTTACCGATTCACCGAAATAACTCAAACCCAATTCTGTTTTCTCGTTCTAAGAATCACAAATTAATTCCACTCTCTGTTCTTGGTTCCGTCTCTTTCTTGACTTGACGGAAAATTATCGATCTTCAGCCAATCTCGTTGTGAACTTCTGTTTCTCAATTTCGTAGAAGAATGAATGAGTGAACAATAATGCCCTCGTTTGTAGGGTTAGGTTAACATAGGACAGCTATTTGCGCCCAAGATAAGGACCACCCATTGATAATTACAACTTCTAATAATGATAAGGGACACCCTATATGACACCCCCTTAACCGTAGGGGCTGGTTTGTGTTTAGTACGCCTCCAAGAAGAGTTGCCCCTTAACCTTAACTGGGCTCCATATAACAATCGCCTGTGAAATGACCTTTTTGCCCTTTTTGCTCAAATAGAGTAATTTCTTCTTCTTTTCCTCCGTGCGACTCCAAAGTAGCTACAAGACTCAAAACAAGCGTAAAATACATAATTTTCAAGAAAAATAGCAAAGAAAGCATAAACTACTAGATAGTAAATTAGGTGTATTCTACACCTATCAAATTCCCCCACACTTAGACTTTGCTAGTCCTCGAGCAAATCAAACTAAAAACTCACATCTTCAAAGCGTTCAAGCGTCACAAGCATCCAAAGAGTTATGAGGACATAGAATTTCTGCATGCTAGTAATAAGAAGTTAGAAATACCAAAGAACATATTCTCATTCTTAAATGTTGAGTGAGAAATAACCACACCATAATGAGAGAATGCGTGTTTGAGAAACAATCAATAAGCATTTCGCCTCGACTTCTGCCTCACCAAATAAGATTTTATGATAATTGCACTCAAAAAGACAGCTTTTTTATGGTTCTCACATGTGTGCAGGTAGGAATGAAAAATTCCTGCGACACGTTGAATGGTGGGAAGGATAACTTCCGAAATTTTGAAAAACCCACATCTTTTAATATTTTGAAAAACCATTTTTCTGACGATCTCTACGAAAGGAAATCAACCATTTTTATCGAGGATGAGATTACTTACTCACCTTCACATCCGATCGCCAATTATGATAACACCACTCTCACGGCATCCAATAGAAACGTCTTCCGCTCCTCGTCTTTAACTTCTTGGTCTTCGTCTTCGGTTTCAACTTATTGATGATAAACCCTTGAATTTCATAAATCCTTAACAATTTGTAACTCTACTCCTTAAAAATCCTTGTCGCTTGAAACTTCCTTATAAATTTTCCTTCCCCACGGCTTATTAACAAAACAAATATTTCTCTTGTTTTCTCTCTTTTTTTTTTTTTTTTCCTCTTTTTTTTTTTTTTTTTTTTTTTTTTTTTTATTAAACAAGAGAAATTAAATACAAAAATAAAAACCATGGCTGTGGGAGAAGTATTTTACCGCTTGATTCTTCACAACTTGTATCGTCTTGAAATCATAAACTTCAAAAATTCTCACCTTTTGATTTTTCTTCGCTTTCATGAATAAGTCTTCATACTTGAATATAAAATAACCTCATTGTATTGTAAGTCCTCAACTTATATGTAAAAATCCGCTCTTTTGTATGTTGCTTTACTTGTATTTGAAATTTGCTCCTTTTTCTCGTTTTGTTGCTTATAAACCTTAAACTTTTCCAGCTTTCCTTGTAGATTTTTATGTCGCTCCTTGTTGATGATGAGTGTGTTTCTATGGATCCGTTGTTGTCGAGAGAGAGAATGGTGCTAACTGCAAATCGAACTACAAGAAGGAAGCTTTCATCCATGGACGTCACCCTCATGATTGACAAAATTAGCACTCAAGAGATCAAAGAGTAGTGCTTCTATTGGTGGGAGGTTGGGTAGCTCACCATTCTACCCGGAATTAACGTATGGTGACACACACTCAAAAGAAGCTCTTTAGTAAATGGAAAATTTCTGGTTGGTGCCTCTCATGATATGAATACGGGTAGTCTCCACTAATGATTGATCAAAGAACTCTAATAACGCATTTCTCCCTGCACCAAATTCGCATCACCAGCATGATTAAATCCATTATTTAACACTCAAACAAACAAGAAATCCGAATGTAGTTCTCTAACATTTCCAAGTTCAATTATGTCGGTCAAAATCTCTATGTAAACATAACTAGAAGTATGCTAGTGACTCTAAAATCTTTAAAAGTTGGAATTTTTATGTAAAACTTTTTTTTTTTTTTTTTCAAAATTTTTTAATTTTTTTGTAATTTTTGTTTTAAAAACATGCTTAACCACTCCCCCACACTTAAACCTTACATTGTCCTCAATGTAATTGAATCTTCCTAGTAAAGTCAAGGTGGGAAATTGTAACATGATAAGAAACAAGAAAAATAAATAACAAAAGCAAAAGGATAAGAAATACAAAACCCATGGGTTGCCTCCCATTAAGCGCTTGTTTTAAAGTCGACGGCCCGACTTGGCTCTTGTAAGATTCATTCCCCATATACTAACAATCGGAAAATTTGAGGATCCACCCATAATACCTGTTTTGCAAACAATAACTCCATACAAATATTAGCACAAGAAAATAATAGTGAAATTATCGCTCGATAGAAATTTCCCCCACACTTATTCTCGTCCATACTTGGAAGTGTATAAAGAACATAGAATTCGGGAACTTCCATGTATTCCTCTTGGCAAACCTGCATAGTGTTAGCATCAAGTGTTTCCAATGGTGGGTATTTAGAAACAAAATCATCCAAAAATACTTTCGAAGCACATACATTCAAACCAATAAGAGGTAAAGGAGAAGAATCAATAGGCAAAGGGTTAGACAAACCTTTCAAAAATTCTTGTATTATAGAATCCTCTTCATCCTTAAAAAATTCAAGTGAATTACTTACCTCTTGTATATCGTGGTCCTCTATCAAACCTTGCAACCATTCTTCGTCGTTTTCTACCTTAACCAAAGTCTCGGTATCATCATAATCATTAGCAAGTTCAATTGGGTCTTCCACAAAATCAATGAATGTGGTTTCATCCTCTAGTATCATCTCTTCAACATTCTCATCATCTAATCGGGCCATTCACTAAAGTGATTCTCATCGGTATAGATTGTAAGATCTTCTTGTGCGGGTGTTACACCGTTTATAACAATAGGTAAGTCACATCCAATCTCCTCCTTTTGAATAGGTGAAGGATCGTTATTATGATCCGGAGTTGGAATAACTTCCTCATTGTTGCAACGTTCATATACTTCCGCGGACTCCCATCTTTCCCTAAGAAATTTTTTCCAAGCAATAAATGCATCTTCCTCAAGCTCTTCCTTTTGAATAGGTGATTGATCATTATTAAGATCAAGGCTCGAGTAATCTACACTAGCGTAATCAAAAGTCTCCAAAGGTTGGTCCTTTTCAACACAATCATCTTCATTTTCGGACTCACCATAATAAGAATCTTCATCGGTTTCATAACCTTTATCCCGACGTCGTTTAAGTTCCATATGAATAGTCCTACTAATTTCTCGCGACAAGCTCTTCCGAATCTCCATCATCTTCCAATTTGTATAATTTCGTGCAAGTTTCCCGACGTTCACACGCTTACCACCGTTAGATTAGACGGCATCTCCTCTTTTGGAAAAAGTGAAGGAAAAACACGATGAAGAGGAGTATATTCCAAATTCTCTGTCTGCACATTACTAGAAAACAAATTGTTAGATGCATAACTATCCTTCCATCCATGTGATTGTCCACTTACATACCCGTCATAAGGTTGTTGATATGTATGAGAATATCCATAAGGTTCTGTAGAAAATTTATCATAGCCAAAATATTGGTTTTGATTGTATCCTAAGGATGGTTGGAAGTTGTCATAATGTTGAGGTTGAAAACCGTATTGATTGTTGTAATATGCTTGCTCTCGTCCACCATACATGGCACCTGAAATAAGATTCAAAAACTTAAGTTAGATACGGAATAGAATCCAACAAAGCAAGAATAAAGCAAAAAGAAAAATAAAAACAACTAAAATCATCCGTTGCTCCCCTAAACGGCGCCAAAATTTGATGCGTGTCGTAACCACAACAAATTAATTAATACTTTACTACCTAATTAACTAGTAATATAGGGTAGTCAAGGTCGATCCACGAGGAGCACGAGATTCTAGTTGTAAAAATTGTCACGAAAGGGGGTGTAAAAAGCAAAAGAAAATAAACAAAACAATTAAAAGGTAAAGTTGAAAGCAATAAGAGAGACAAGATCAAGGAATCCTTCTTCGTTACGAAATAATGAATCAAGTTATGTTCTTTTCTACTTGTTATTAGTCACAGATTATCACCAACCGTAGGATAGCAGGTCCGCTTAGCTAGCCCCAAAATCCCTAATTTCACTGAGTAACAGTCCGCTTAGTTATCGATTCTATTCAAAAGAACCACCTTGAGGTCCGCTTACAAGATGTAATTCCCGAGAATGCATTAAGATTTATGAATTTAGGTTTAGTACTAGTAGTTAAACTCGGTTCGCTTGGTTTACTTTCTAGCGTTGTTTCTACACACAATTGCTCCACGGAATCCCTCCGCAAGGTCTCGTGTTTTCTACTTGTGTAAAGTGTCGAGAACGATTACTTATTCCCTAACTTATACTAGATTTAGATTAAACTAACAAATCAATTTAGCATGCATTCTAAACAATCTATCAATCAATCATGAATGTCTTTAAGATCATTCCTATTAGTAAAAACAAACGATAATCATGTGAAAAACTTCAAGATAGAATTAAAAACAAAAACTCAAATCATATTAAGAACTAGGAATTCATCCTCAATCAATAATAAAATTAGCTACTCATGTTAAAAGTTCACACAAAGAATAAGAAAAGAAAAGAATTGTGTGTATAGAGATGTGTGTAGAAGTTGTAGAAAACTTCTCTATTTATAGGCTTCAAAATTCTCCAAATCTTCCAAGGATTAGAATCCTTTTCCTTTTGCAATTCAATCTCCAAATCCAAGCTTTTCTCAACTCTTCCACCTTCTCTTTCCAAATTTGAGTCCAATTCTCCATCCAATTCCTAGCCCAAGTCTTCATACCCATGAGAGAAGTCCATAGAAAATTCTGGAATTTTGCTCGCCGGAAAACGGGATTGTGGCCGAATTTGGCCGAAACGTCGCCAGTCGGCCACCTGAAAATTTCTCCGTCAAGAGAATATTCGACGGAATATTCCGTCCGGTCCCTCCGTTAGGACTAACGGTCAAAGGTCAAACTTAACGGTCAGTCGTCAGTCAACCGGGTCAAGTCAGAGAGGAGTCAGCCAAGTCAGCTCCGCCTAATGGTCTTACTGGGTCTTACTCGGATGAGTTGCAAAGCTAGATCGGTCATCGGACTCGCCAGGAATCACATCGCGTCGTCATGAGTTAACTCGCCAGAGTAGAGAATCGGCCGAGTTCCGTTCGGTTATAGGGCATTCCCAGGCCACATTCAGGCCGTTCTTTAGCTTCATTCCCTGTATCAAATCCTAGCATACATCTAAGTGCAATCAACAGCTTCTTGCACAATTGCATTCATTTTACAGCACCATAATCTTCTGCTTCTTCCCCGTCAATTCACCCATTCAAGTCCCTTCTGCTAAAACCCATTTCACAGCATCAGGTTCATCTTCTCCCTGTTCATTTCTCAGCTTACCAAATCCTTGAATCAACCCCAGACTCCATCTCTGAGATCAACACGAACATCAGCTCATTCTTCACAACCCTTATTCATCATCGTCTCAATCTCTGTCAGCATCAATCGATAGTAAACCCTAATTTCTTCAGCAGCGACACCCATTCTCTGTGTCTTCAAATCGGAACCACACCCATCTCACAGCACCACCAGAAACTCTCGATCCATTACCAGCACCATCTTCTTCGTTCTCGATAGCCACTACCAACAGCAACTTCATTGCAACATCTTCTCTATTTAACACATTCGAACCCCACAGCCAACACAAATTAAGCTGAACCCATCTGAACTTCTTACTAACCATCATCATCTCTCGAGAAACCCATCTTCATTCTTTCTCCATCTTCTCACCATCAACAGCGGCACTAGCTTCACCAGCATCATCGATTTCGGCCTTTCTTATCAATCGATTCTTACAGCGGCTGCTGCTCACTCTCAACAGCACCACCGCCAAATCGAACTCATCTTCGATTTCCCAAATCAAACCCAATTTCCTCAATTTGCAGAACCATTTAACCCATTTCCTGTTTTACCGATTCACCGAAATAACTCAAACCCAATTCTGTTTTCTCGTTCTAAGAATCACAAATTAATTCCACTCTCTGTTCTTGGTTCCGTCTCTTTCTTGACTTGACGGAAAATTATCGATCTTCAGCCAATCTCGTTGTGCAACTTCTGTTTCTCAATTTCAGAGAAGAATGAATGAGTGAACAATAATGCCCCTCGTTTGTAGGGTTAGGTTAACATAGGACAGCTATTTGCGCCCAAGATAAGGACCACCCATTGATAATTACAACTTCTAATAATGATAAGGGGTACCCTATATGACAGCCCCTTAACCGTAGCTGGTTTGTGTTTAGTACGCCTCCAAGAAGAGTTGCCCCTTAACCTTAACTGGGCTCCATATAACAATCGCCTGTGAAATGACCTTTTTGCCCTTTTTGCTCAAATAGAGTAATTTCTTCTTCTTTTCCTCCGTGCGACTCCAAAGTAGCTACAAGACTCAAAACAAGCGTAAAATACATAATTTTCAAGAAAAATAGCAAAGAAAGCATAAACTACTAGATAGTAAATTAGGTGTATTCTACACCTATCAATGTTATTGTAACTTGTACTCCCTCCGTTTCAAAAAGACAGTCCGGTTTGACTTTGTCAAGATATTAAGGAGACCATAGTACTTTACATTCCTACCCTTAATTACTTGCCTAATTTATTTCAATAAAAATGTTAGTAATAAAAATTAACAAAAAATTTTTATGGGATTGTAAATAGGAAATTAAAAAAAAAAATCTAAAACATATCGATTTATGGAAACAGTATCAACAAAGTAAAAGAAAAAATATTCGAAATATTGTAGTATAACCTTTATAAGGAATTTTTTTTTGGAACCATATATATTGCCTTCGAAAAGGAATGAAGGATATATATTTGTTTCCTTAATTATACAGATTTCATTAATATTTTAGATTTGGTCACATTAAAAAAGAATTTATGAATATAGAAAACTTAAGGGTATGTTAGAGAGTTCACTGGAAAAATATGATTATAAACAGAAGTTGGACACATTTTTGAAACAGACCAAAATGGAATAGAGGACGGTCTTTTTGAAACAGAGGGAGTAATTGAAATAAAGCTGATTATCTTTTTTCTCTTTGAATCGAATGTATAAGCTGATGCTAATTTCATTTTGCTCTTTTCCAGTTCATATCTTTAGATTGAATAAAGTTTCCCAGCTTCATTCATGAGCTATTGCATTGCTTCTTGGTCGGCCATGTTTCAATCAGTTTGTGTTTTGGGCTTTGCTGTGTCTCTCTGTTGCTAGTGGCTTTTTGTGACCCTTTGTTTGCGTGATTGCATATAGTTGGACTATGATGCAGTTAGACTGTTAGGAGTCATGAAGTAAACCTCTGGCTCTGAGTCGTTTTCCACCCTCCAGCTTTATATAAGTCTTCACAGCTAAGACACAAAAACTCAAATATTACTTATATCTGCATTTGATGACGAGAAGAGAAAGACCTTTTTAGACGTCACTCTTTCCTCGACTGTTTCCTTCTTTCTTACTCACAAACCCTGATTTGGAATTGTTCAAGCTTCAATATGTTGAAGTCGACACCGTATTTTAGAGGTTTTAAAATCACTTCAGTTATAGAAATATTACAAGTTTGAAATTCATGTAATCTATAGATAAATAGAAGAAGACACATTACGAATTATGATGCATGATTAAGAATTTAAGACGGACCTATGTTTTATGTACATTAAAGGAATACGTGTGTGTCTGATTACAAAGGTGATTAAGAAAGTTTAATGCATGAATTTGGAAAGCTCCCTATCGGATAGAGCCCAATCCGATTCCGATATATTAAGAGGAAATATCCGACAAGTTATCGGATTCGGATATCCGGTATCCGATATAACGGATAAAATCCTATAGGATTTCGAATAATCGGAAACGGATCCCGGATATCGGTTATCCATTGCCACCATAATACCGCATCACTTTGATATGTCAACCGGGAGACATGTGTATGTAATCAGTCAACTCATGTCATATATAAAACTAATTTACGTTCACACTATGATACACGCTACCATATATAGATTATTAAGGTTAACTCGGTACTCGATATCAAAGCATATGAAGCATGCACTGTTCGGACATGTGAGCATGAACAGATTTTTATTAGCTTTGAAACAATCAGGGAGACACTTAGCACAGAATTTCACACGATGTCATATCAAGGAAGGAAACAAAAATATGTAAAGAAGAAATAGATTAACGATCAACCTGTTTTCCCGGTCGGAATTCTCCAATGTTACTCGGATGAATTATAAGGAAGTCAACAATATTGTCGCTGCCGCAAAATCGTATATCCAAAACTCCAAATTAGTTTATCACCGTATTAATATGGATTCTTCTCTACCCTATTTTTCCAAAAAGATCCCGACACCAAAACTAGCTCCCTATTTATATTGTTCTCCATTAGCCATAACCATAGGATTAATTGATTTTGATCGAACCGTTCACATTAAAAACCTAAATATCATTTCCAAATTAACATATATTATTTTCATATTTAAAAATTATTTTATTTCGATTACTATAGTTGCAAATATATCATTTAATCCTATGATTTTGTTTAACAGGGAAAGACTTGCATATGAGGCAAACTAATGCCGACCTAAGATTGAAAAGGTGTCAACATCTTATACTTGGGATTGGATATGAACTAAAAGTCCACTCACGTTTTGGGATTTGGTGGACTTAATGGGCACTATGGTACTATGGTGCTATGAAATGAACTTACTACTTGCAACCAAAAATACCGGGTTAAGGTTGGGCATTGGGTGGTCCGCTAGTGGACGTCCATATGGCATTTCCCATGGACTTTTACCATTTGATCCCTAACTCCCTATCACCATTTTGGGCTTGTAAGAGTTAATGTTTTAGACCATTTCAGATACGATTATGCGGCATATTATTGTGACCGTGCAAAATTGGGGTGTCTACAGTTGCCCCTCTTTGGCAGAGGTTTGCGTGCAACTGAATCAGGGACGGTAATAGGGGGTGGCTTACCCAGGCTGAAGCCCACCCCAAAATTTCTAAAAAAATGTTTTGTTAGTGTAATTTTTAATATTTGTAAAATTTAGCCTAGGTGTAAATTTTAATTAGCCCATTAATTGTTAAGATATGATTCTGCGTGGAAGAAATCAGAACATTTTGAAACCCGGTCCCGCATGGATTAATTTTTGTTTAGCATCTCAACCGTTCAAAGGCTATAGGGAAAAACAAGTATTCATGATGTTTCTTAAAATCAGGTATTGAATGGGCTCACCACAGTTACGTGTCAGTTTGATAAAATAAAATTGTGTGTCAAATGGGGATGTCTTGTCCTTAACTAAGCAAGCGTTTGTCCACCTTTAAAAAAAAAAAAAAAAGCAAGTGTTTGTCCAAAAATTCATTTTTCTTCTATGAAGTGATTACAATTTTATGTATATCTATGTATAATCAAAAAATGCAGTGTATTCATGAGACAAAAATACAATATGTCATGACTTATTATGCGTATATGTACAAACTCCAAATATTTTTGCATCCCTATAATAACCTTTAAAACTAGAAAAAAATTGGGCGGCCTTCAGCCGCTAAATAAAGAACGCGAAATTGGGGGATATAAGAAAGAACAAAAACTGGATCCAGATATCAATTCGGGGTCACCCCTTATCTAAATATTTTTTTAAATCCTAATCTACCCCTCACTAATCAGGTTTAGTGGTTAATAATAATTAGTAAAAATTTTAAGATTTTTTATAAATGATTAGTGTGTGTTTTATTTGAATTTGGGTTAGTGAGGTGGGAGTAGAAGGAGGGAAAAATAATTTGAGAGAGAAATATTTTTGGGAAAAATGGAGGATGATTGTGAAGAGAGAATTGCTTTTTGAATCTTTAGCTCAACTACAACAAGGATCACATCTTGAATCTTCACTAACGACAACAACTCACAATTGCAACTCTTTGTTGAGCCAACACCCTTAAATGATGATTTTGACGAGTATGGAGAGTTTCTTGAATAACCAACACAAGAAAGTAAACTTGCACAACATACTAGCATCCCGAACACACAGTAAAGTCGCTAAGATGTCGAAAAATCGAATTTTTTCTTGAAACCCGCCATTTTTTCAATCGAAAACCCTCGGTGCCGGCATGGTAGTTGTATGAATACCATGGCGGTAGTCAAGGTACCGGCATTGTATTCATACTACGACCATGCCGGAACCGATATCCCCATTTTGAATAATAAACCGGCATAGCATTCTACCAAAAAACTGTGCCGGTACATAGTTAACCTTTTTACCTAAAAAGGAATATACTACGGAATATTCAACCGGCATGGTTTTATTGATAGGTTACCATGCCGGTACCGCATGAAAAACATACAGGAAACAATTCCATCTCAAACCAAAAACCGGCATTGAAACTTTATAAACATAAGCGCCGGAACTGGGTACCGGCGTGGTATCATCAATATCGATAATGTCGGAAACAAAACCGGCGTTGTTCAGTTACAACTTTACAATGCCGGCACCTACAAAAAAACATGCATGGATAAATGTTTTCCAAAGCTAAATTCCGGCATTCAATATCAATTATTGTCAATGCCGGAATTGTGTACCGGCTTGGAACAATAGGTTACGATAATGCCGGCATACTTGCTTCCGGCGTTGTTTTCTTATGAAACACATACGCCTAGAATAGGTTTCAAATTTTGTCTTCCGTTTTGGTTAACTTAGACTATGCCGGAACAATGGTCGAGCATGCCGTAATGGTTTCCTATAGTGTTGTAATTGTGTTTGGAACTAATTTGCATTGGATCTTTAGGTGGTGCCATATATTAATCCAACAAATGCAGAGACGCTTTATCGGGATACGTCGGAATACTATAAAATCCCTCCGGTATGTAACCAAAGAATACTTTTCACCTAGTATCTTGAACATTACTAATGGATTGCTAGTAATGAACCTTCTAATGAATGCGAAATTGTTCTTATGTAGGGAATAACAGATCGAAAGGAAGCAATCGCTTGGGCTAAAGAGACGGCCCTTAAGAACATGTGTGTGTTGGTGAGGAATACCGAAGGTTCGAATAGGCGTTTTGAGATGGCTTGCGAGAGAAGTGGGAAATACAAGGAGAAGAATAGCCACAAGAGAAAGGATTATGTGTATCCAAAGAAGATTAATAGGGTATACAAGACTCGTACGAGGAAGAATAATTGCCCGTTTAAGCTTGTATTCCGTTTAAATGACATAAACAATTGGGATTGTGAGGTTTTGTGTGGCTGTCATAACCACCGGGATCCGAAAGATTTTGTTGGTCACTCCTTAGTTGCGAAGCTAAAACCTGACGAGTTCGAGGATGTAAAGTGATTGACCAAAGCACTTATCAAACCGAGACAAATTCTCAGAGGCTTCAAGGAAAAGGACGATACTAACGTGTCTTCTCTACGTACAATTTATGCCGCAAAAGCAACTATTAGAAGGGTGGAATGGGAAGGGAGGAGCGTTATGCAAGAATTTGAGAAGATAGTTTGGGATCACAACTACACGCGTATCATTAAAAGAGGGCCGGACGAGAAGCCCCTTCAAATATTCATTTCGCATCCTTTGCTCTCATAATTGGCAAATACATGTTGTGGTGTTCTTTTGATGGATTGCACCTACAAGACAAACAAATACAATATGCCGTTGTTCAACATCGTGGGGCAAACCTCGGACAAGGTAACATTCACATTGGCTTGGTGTTTAATGGAAAACGATAGGGACTATAATTATCATTGGGCATTACGACAATTGAAATTGTTCTTCCGGGAAAATCAACTTTCGAGGGTCATCGTAACTGATAACGATGACGCATTAATGAAATCAATATCCGATGTCTTCCCGGACGCACAAAATTTCCTATGTACATATCATATACGTAATAATGTGATAAAAACTTGCCATGCCTTGTTCGAATCCGCAAAGGCGGATATTAAGAAGAGAATGATGGTACAACTAGAGGAAGATGTTCGAAAGAAAAAACTATCCCCCGAAGAAGAAGAAGATGAGAGAGGCAAGATAAAGGAGAGAGTGGACAAAGAACATGCGGGAAATCATAAAAGTGGTTGGAATTTCTAAGAGATTGGGAGAAAGTTTATTGGTCTCTTACCGAGGTTATGTACGAAAAGAGATTGGAGAAGTTTATTGCCGATTGGAACGAAGTTTATCCGATTTGCCTCTGGTATTGTCAGACTCAATGGTTGGATAAGTTCAAGGAAAATTTGTACGTGCATGGACAAACCGGTATAGACACTTCAAGACCGAAGCAACTAGTGCAGCCGAGGACGCTCATGGGAGATTTAAAGATCTCATCCATCCGGGTCAAGGCAATGTGGTTACGGTCACCGAGGCAATGGAGCAATACTTTAAGCAAGATATCAATAGGATCAAGGAGGCTTTTGAGAAAAGCTCAATGGAAAGGATGACTCCATTTCTTCGTTATGGTAAGTTTCTCCAATGAAACCAAAAATCTATGCCGGTACTGGTGAAAAATTCATAAACTCTCATGTATGTTTTAAGTACACTACCGGCATGCTCGAATTATTATTAAACAGTGCCGGTACTAAAAACCGGCACTGTATTCATCCTAGATTGAATGCCGGTAAAGAAAATTCAGTTTCTGGTTAATCTGGGGTTGGAAACCGGCACTGTATTCATCCTAGATTGAATGCCGGAACACAAAACCGACACTGTATTCATACGAATTTCAATGCCGGTACTCTCTGAAACTCAACTGTTTGAGTTAGGTTTCGCGATTCTAACCTAAACCCATTGCCATAGATCGATTTAAACACCTACAAAGTAGTTTTAAATGACTTACCTTCTCCACGAAGCCATATATTTGAGTAGTTGATCGTCAGATAACGTTGCTTCTTCGTGTTCTTGCTCTTGAGCAATCTTAGCAAGTCTTTCCACCTGTTTTTGTTGAGCAATCGATGATGTTGAGTTCGATTGGGCATTTGGTTTCTTTCGTGGAGGCATTGTTTATGATTCGGGTTGGTTAATCGACGAAGAACGGATGAAGAACGATGAAAAAAAATAAATTCAGAACCTAACCCTAACAGTGCCGGTACTGATTTGTGTAAATGGGGGATATATGAATTTGGTTTTTGATTTTAATATTTTAGTAGAAAGGGTATTATGGTCTTTTCATAATGTTTTTTAATTAACCAAAGGGTATTTTAGTATTTTCATACCCAAAAATCACCCCTTAACACACACCATGGGTTGGGAGAAGTAATCAATATCCCCCAATTCCTTTTTATATCCCCAATTTCGCGTTCTAAATAAATCAAGATTATTATTTTCGATACGCAAAATTATTCCTACCTAATATTAGTTACAAGGTGAAAAAATTTGATTCAAAGCTTTATGCTTCAAGGAAAAGAGATCGTGTGGCATATCCATACTTAGCTTTAAGTATATTACCGCAGTTGTCATTTTTGCAGTTGAGATAAATTAAGTTGAGAGTTCGAGAAAAATTTTTTTAGCCCACCCAAACATAAATTCCTGGTTCCGTCGCTGAACTGAATGCCAAAGACATACACACCAATTTTGCACATTTATTTTGTTGGATTCCTCACTTATAATTATCCGAGATGACACCGTAAGTTCACCCAAATTATTTCTAAGTATTTTAATTTTGCACCGGTACACATCCTCATGATAGAGATCATGAGGAAATGGTACTTTATGCCATTACCAGCTATTGCAAAAACAGGTTGCGCTTTATTACATTAATTCTTCTAACCACATGCTACGTCATCACATCGATTGCATTGTCTGAGTAGAGGCTCTTCAATCTTTACGACTTTGCTCAAATATTTTCAACATCTCTGGCCCTTTCTACGATCCATTAGAAGCTCGGGATATACGACTTGCCCCTGCATTCTTGATTGCCACAATCCTTATGAAGAAAGTACACCTTCACTTTCATTTCCTCTTTGAGATTTGCATCCAAAATCTGGGGAAACCCTGTAATTGATGACCTTGCAAAAGAGCTATTAGTAGCACATGTTCCTAATAAATACTATATTTTATTTTTTCATTTTTTTTATTATTATTATATATTTTTTTATTAAGAAACAAATCCTAGAAAATAATTTTGAAAAACAAAATACTCAATATATACAAAGGTTTAGGAATCCTGACCTGCCACGTGTCTAATAGATGTCACCAAAAATATTACCGTCCCCAACCAAATTTTCAAATCTGTCAATCATCCCAGCTATCTCCCAGCTATAATTAACTTCATAATCATACCAGCTATCTCCCAGATATAATTAACTTCATCATTTGTCTTCAAATTGTAAAAACGATTCACGATCTTGCTGCTTTCCGGAGATGACGTTCGATGCTTCAAATCTTCAACTTTCTCCACACGACTCTTCTTTTCCTCTATCTCTTGTAAGTGCTACTCAATTTTCCCAAGTGGCTATTTACTAACCATTTTTTGTTTTTTTTTTTTTTTATATATATATATATATATATTTCATTTTTTCATCACTTTTTTTTCTTTTCATTTTTTTTTTAAATTCTATCCGTTTGGACGTCCGTTGCTCATAGAACATTAGGAGATGACTTACAGGACTAATGATGACATACAAATGGACTAACATATCTCTCTCTAAATTATTGACTTGAAAAGACTGAACACTATAATAAAAGACTAAAATGAATGACATGGCCCCAGTATGATGATGACGGTGCCCCTTTTTTTTTTTTTTTTACTGATGGACTGACTGAAGGGGGCCAAACATGGTGATGACTCTGCCCCTATTTATTTTATTTTAAAGGGGCCAAACATGATGATGACTCTGCCCCTAGTTACTTCCTACATAATTTTCTTTAGAGATAGATATTGAACTTATAAAAAAAAACCTCCTTAAGTTTTATGAGCGTTAAACCCTTAGATAGATTTAAACACTTACCTAGGTATGGTATTTCTTGGGTCGATAACACTTGTCGGGCTGGATCATGTTGGCTGCCCCGATCAAACGGTTGAACAATTCTTCTATTTTGCATGATTTTTGGATCTTCTCGAAATTCTACTTGTTTCATCTTCTTGATCCCTATGTCTGAAAAATCATTCATTACCTTCTGATTACTGCATTCTTGAACCTTATACACGGAAAATCATTCATTGTCTTCTGATGAGTTGCTTTCTTGAACCTCATCTTTGGAAAATCAATTATTGCCATGTGATTAATTGCTTTGTTGAACCTTTTCTTGGGAACATCATCATTTGTTGTCTTCTGATTAATATCTTTCTTGAACTTTGTGCTCGGAAAATTATTCATTACATTCTGATTAATTGTTTCCTTGAACTTTATGCTCCGATTATTATTCATTGTCTTCTGTTTATTTTCTTTCTTGAACCTTCTGCTGGAAAAATCATTCACTTCCTTCTGATTAGTTGCTCCATCATTTCTCAAATTTAATAACACGTCCTTGTAAGAAATAGTTTCCTTCGGTAGAGGATTCATCGTCTTGCCTTTATTTGGTGGAAAAATCTCATCTTCATGTGTTTTGAATCTCTCTTCCTTCTTATCATTGGTCTTCAACATCCATTGTGGTCTTAACTGAAGTGGTTTCTTTGCTACTAAATTCACTACTTCTATCTTGTGTTTTGGCACATTCTTGCATTGTATCCACATTTCGGTCATATTCATCTTATTCTTCTGAGGTGCCCTTAAAGTTTGATTTTCCTTATTTTGATTGACAAATTTTACTTCCTTAGCCGGTTCAGGTTTTTTTTTCCGGTGGTTCCACAGTCCCCACGGCTTTTCAGTGTTCTCAAACACTTAATTTATACCAAATATGTTATTTTCCAACCTGCAAACAAAATCTTTTTGGTTTTTTAATTTATTAATTTTTTTTTTGATTTTTTTGAAATATTATGAAAATTGGAAATAAAAGATGATTTATTTACAAATTCAGGTGATGTACTCTTAACCAGTCTGATTGACTCAACAGAATGAGTTAGAGACTTACCTGACTGAGCCTCTATTATTCTTACCACTTTTTGTTCATCCTCTTGTCTTACAGACTTCCATCTGAATGATGGTTGTGCGGGAGGCATGGTTACATTTTTATTCCTGAGATGAGGTGGCTTGTCAATGGTTCTGTTTCTTGCTCCATTTTGAACCTCATCACCACCCTCAGTCTTAAATGGATTCCACCTTGCAGATGAAGACTGATTTGTTGCATGTGCTGGATCAACAGGCAAGATATCTGAGAGGTAAATTGGACTCACTGATGGTTGAACGGGATAAGACAAGATTTCTAAAATATGCACAGGCCTAACAGGTGCTGTCTGCTTTGGTAGAAGGTCAGAGATATGCACATGCTCTACTGGGAATCGGTTGGAATTTGATACGTTCTATGGTTGCTCAACTCCATAATAATCTGCCATTAATTCAGACAGAAAAACAGGACGATTAGTTGAATTAAATGAATTCACAGTTTGTACCTGATCCGCAAAGAGCTCACTAATATGAACAGGTCGATTGGCAGCAGATTCTTGCTTGTATATTGAGTCGGCTAAATTTTTATGGTCTTCTGCCAAGACAAAATTGACCATGGGTTCCCTTTGATGATAGGGTAATGGGTGCTTTTCCTCTGCAAAATTCGTCTGAGGATGTCCACATATTCCCTGATTCAAGTTCTGGCTCTGCCCATGGTATGGTCCTGTGGGTGATGCAATTACTGATGCAACTGGCACAGTATTCACTTGATTTTCATCTGTAAATGTGGCCCTTCCGCAATTATTCCCATTAGAGTCCTCCGGGTCGGTCAACCTGGTCATTCTGCCCATGTCCAATGCATTTTCAATCTGTGAGCCCGCCTTCCATAAAGAGTGTAATGTTGGATGGTAAGATGATATTAGCCGGTTCCAATATTCATGGTTCAAACAATTCATTATAATATCTACCATCTCTTCTTCGGACAATTTCTCATCGAGCTCTAACGACTTAGTCTTCCAACGTGGAAAGAATTTTGTAAATGCCTCATTGGGTTCTTGTCTGACCGCCTCTAAGTGTTTCCTAGTAAACTGAATTTCAGGGACCAACATAAACCGTCTCACAAACATATCGACCATATCCTGCCAATTCGAAACTAGACTTGGGTCTGTCTTCATCAACCACTTCAAGGTCGTTCCAGTCAAACTCCTTTGGAACAATTGGACTAATGACCCATCATTAATACCCAGTGGCTTCAAGTACCCAACATACATACGAATATGGGTTTTTTGGCACCCAGTTCCATCATATCTATCCATATCCGGAAATTTTAATCCAGGAGGTAAACGAATATCGTGATAAGGATATAGCCCATGTATATCTATTGTATCCTCACCCATTTTCTACAAGGTCCTTTCGATATTTTTGAGCCTCTGGGCTAATTGTATTTCTCGTGTTGTGGTCTCATTCTTTTTAACCTCTTCATTATGATTATTTTTGTCATTTCCAATATCAGCCCCGACATGTTTTCCTGTGGACTCAGCAATGGCCTCGAGAGTCAACTTCTTGATCTCGGCCTCCATCGTGTCTTCATTTTCTGAGAACTTGGTATCCAACATCTGTTGGAATTGTTCGCGCAACCAAGACAATGCCCCAGTATCGATATTCATTTCAGATTCTATGCTCGTGTTCATGTTTTCAAGGAAACAAAAGAATATATGGTAACACAAGGGTGCTTATGTCTCGGATTTTGTGCAACAATGAATGCAATTTACAATTAATGCACGTGCATGCAGGTTTCACTAACTCTTGGGTAAGCTTGGGCTACCTTAGCAAAATATACCTTAGACGTAGTTAGACTAGTCTTCTTTGGTACTGGGCTAAGGCTTGTGGTGGTTCAGCTGGTAACTCCCATAAGGCCCAAGGCACGGGTTCAGCTTACTAGCCACTGGTTTTCCTAAGAATCAGACGTCTGACGATGCAAAATGTAATGCAAAAGTGCAAATGGGTGCGTGCACGTGTGTGTGTGCAAATACCGAGCAGTGTAAAATTAAAACCCTAAAATCCAAATTACGTTTCAAGTTAGATTCCAATCCCCAGTGAAGTCGCCACTGTGGATACCGTCGAAATCGGTTAGGATCTCTCAAATATCCAAAATGAGAATACACAAGGAAATTTATTATTAAGGGAAATTATTATTATCGAAGCCGCCACCCAACTTAGGGAGTTGGGACCCAAAATAGCACTAGTCCAAATATTCAGAGAAGGTCCGGGAATCAAGATACGGGCTAGGAAGGTGTGAGGCACCTAGCCCGTCCAATCCGAAAATTGGCCTCTACTTTATAATCGGGATTTTATGGTTCTAACTTGCATTAACAAATAATGAAATAAATACATCAAATTATGAATGCTAATTGAATTATTAAACAACGCACCAAATCCTGTAGAATGAAACAGAACCCAGTCAAATCGAGAGAATTATTATTATCACCAAAATTATTATTATTATTGAGAAATTATTATTATTATTATTGTGACTCCATGATAGAACCAAACAAGACGAACCAATTACTCAAAACAATTATTATTATTATCCAAAGATTATTATTATTATTATTATTTCCAATTTCACTCATCAATCATCATTATCATCGAACACAGAGGAGATTATCATGATTTGTATCTAACAGTGCCTAGAACTAGCTATTCCACAAAGTGGATGGATGTCATTCAATCACTATGCATATGTTGATACGTAACAGAACTTAGGAAACATGGACAACTAATGCAATATACTAATTAACCACAACTACAGATGAATAACAAATGCTCATCAATGATGTTTGTCATGGGATGCATACGACGACATGGATGACTTATACAGTACTTGGAATGCGGTCTTGGGTCCATGAAAAAACTGAATTTCCTCCCCGCTCACAATTCAAAGAAGAGCAGTGCTATCCCACACGATTTTGCGGGATGGCTTCCCACAAAAGCATCTTATTTACCGTTAGATCATGCTAAAACCCAGATCTAACAACCTTGAACCCTTTAGGGGAAGTGGTGGGTCCTTCCCTGAAAGTGATGGGTCCTTTTTTGAATATGAATCTAACCGTTGATTTGATCATCCAACGGTAAAGAAGCCGCTTTTGCGGGAAGCTGATGTAGATTTTATATGACCAAATTAACGATTAAATAAAACCTAGTTATATCCGCAAGCGCACGGGTCAATTGTAGTATCGATAGCAAATGCGGGTCGTTCCCACGAAGTGTGAAATACTCTACCAACTAATATCAAAAATTAAGTAACCAACGAGATGATGTTTGAACGATTTTCAGAAATTTGAAGCAAAACGAGATAAAAATAATTCTAACAATAAACAAAATGAGAATGGGTTGCTAGGGTCTTCGGTTTCCACCAATTAACTATGCAAACTCTACTAATCTTTAAAAATATATTCCATGCATTATCAAATATTGTTTCTCCGCTATAGTTTCCTTCGCTTCATGGGTAGTGATTCTAAAGCATTACCTATCAATCCTTGCATACCACGTCTAGGGATTTAACCGAAGCATGAAATATCAATTCAAAAGCATAAATAATCAAGAAAATCATATAAACGATTAAATACCAAGCTATATGAAGAAGAACTATTAATCAATCAAATCATTATTAAGCATATCAATGTAGAGTTTACACAATAAAATTGGTTTCTACCTAAACCCTAACATGGCTCTAGCTAGACATGGCTTTCTCAAAAGCCATAAACATATTAAAATTAAACTCTAGCTAATGAAAAATGAAGAATCAAAAACAAAACTTCAAAATCCTTCTCTCCTTGCGGCACTATGGCCGGGGCTCCCCCTCTCAAATAGTCACCCCTTTCTTATACACCTTCCTTTTCTTTTATTTCATTAATCAAAGTATGAAAATAAATTATTCAATGAAATATCTTGCATGCAAGTTGATGTCGTCATCAATATCTTTCCCCAAATAGTATTGCCACCTCGTTCTTCAAATGAAATAATAAACTCCCCTTATTTCCAAAATCTCCCAAATGAAGAAAGAGTTATTTTATTTCCAAAATAGTCACGTGTAAATATTCTTCAATTAATTCTTCACATGACAAATAATTTATCTTTCTCGATGGAATATATTTGTAATAAAGTAAGAAAGATAAAATAGTTCCCATTTTCCAGTTTCCATGTGCCAACCCCACTTTGATTTCAATTCCTTTGCTGCGTTTTTGCCTCGCCTATGAAAAAAATTCTATCTTTCTGCTATATATATGGAGATACCAGGCCAGCTACATTTTGTCATTTTCACCATCATAGTTCTTGATATATGGAAATACCAAGGCCAACCCATTTCATCATTGTAGTTCTTGATATATGGAAATACTAAGGCCAACCGTCTGCTGATATATAGAAATACCAGGCCAGCGTAATAAGTGTTCTTGATATATAGAAATACCGAGGCCAGCGTAATAAGTGTTGCGATATATAGAAATATCAGGGCCGACATAATAAGTGCTGCTGATATATAAAAAATACCAGGCCAACATATTTGATCATTGTAGTTCTTTGATACATGGAAATACCAGGCCAACCACATTTCACCATCATGGTTGCTGATATATGGAAGTACCAGGCCAACCACATTTTGCCATTTTTGTCGCAAACACCATTAAGTCTCACATTTTGTTGTTTATTCGCTGGATGATCGAATTCACTTGTACTTTATAAATATGGGTATAAAATCTTGTTGAAGTTGTGGCTGGGATTCCCGTACCCTATTCAACAAGATTCAAGTTAGTTTTAAGATATCATAATCTCTATCTCCTAATTTGAGTCAAACTTAAATGACATAAGTTCAAAGGCCCAATGAACTGTAACTGACAACTTACATACACAGTAATGAGTGAGGTTTCTTAACGATGACTACATAGTATAATGCAGAAGCCCCCCCAAATCTTAAATGCATGAATGAGTTTTATAACCAATGACACTTGTGATGAGGATATCATCAACACAGGTATCCATTCCTTGACTCTTATACTTCTGAAACTTGTCCAGTTTGTGATGCCAAAGATAAGAATGAGCTAAGGGACCAATACCAATACCACAGAAAGACTGAATGAACTTTAACTGACAATTTGACATACACAGTAATGAGTGAGGTTTATTAACGAGGACTCCATATAATGTAGATGCCACCCAGATCTTGCTTTATCAGATAGTATTCAAACTTCAAAGCAATGGAGTATTCAGAAATCTCACTTTTTGTGCAAGTCAAATCAAGAAATCGTAGAGCATAAGTACATAATTTCCATTAATCCTGGATATAAGATTGAATGTTCTTACGCGTTTACTTCTAATACATGGACAATACTACTAATTAAGGCTTAATTTGGACTAATATACGAGAGACATACTGGTTGTTAACAACCTGTAAAGTTCAGTACATGCATCATAGTTTTCAATAAGTAGACCATTCACTAGACGTATCAGTAAGAACGGCTTTAGATGACCACCATCAGCATGAAGATGGTGCATCTATTATCAGAATACTTGATCATGTGTTGGTGCTGGAAAAAGAAAATTCTGCTTGAAAAAGAAAAAGGAATCACAGACAAGTGACTAATGACTAAAGCATGTGCATGTGCTGCTAATAGGTGAAGTAATCCCTCAATGCGAAGAAGATGCTAACAAAATAATTAAACAACTCTATCTAGATGCAAACAGAAAGAACTGGGAGCCCATAATGATCCCCAGTCCAAACTAAGCTACCTATACTATTGACCAAAGAGTAAGACATTCGCCCACTGTGCAGCTGATCGCCACTCAAATTTATGATTTGTTAAACATATTTCATGTTCCACTAATAACAGAACTTCAATTTAGAATAACAGGAGAACCGAGCACACACTAGCCATAGAACATAGCACCAATCAAGTTCCACTAATTATATTTAAGCACATTAAATATAGTAGTCCTCGCTTCAACCAAAAATTGGAGAACTGAGATCTGTCATGGATTTTCAATTCCCAATCTAAGATTTACCAATTTACATATACATCAATATGAAAATTTCCTTAACCTTATAAATAAACTAAAAACAAAGAAAATAAAACCTTAAAAATAACTTCAAAATTTAACCCTGGGTTTCGAATTAACTGAATTCATCCATTTCTAACCGAAGTAAAACAAATCTAATGCCGATGATGAGAGAATTGAGAAACTAGACCTAGAACTCAACAACACAACACCAAAACATACAAGCTGGGAAGAAAGTAAGAAATCAAACCTTCGAGATGGATAAAGAGAGCCCGATGGACGAAGAGAGATCACTTTATCGAGAATTAAAGTGTTGCGATAGGTTTGGCCTATCAATAGTAAAACGATGTGCCGTTGCTGTCAAAATTCACAAACCCCCCTGTCAACTTATCACCATTTTGGTGTAGTAATAAAGAATAAATGAAAAATTGAAGGTTCGGAGATCATTACCTTATACTTCTATGGAAAGAAAACAAAATCAAAGTAGGGTTTCAGATGGTAAAACGAAAATTAGGTTCGTGATACCGTTACGTATGAACAACTATGGGTTGAGAAGGTAATGAAACAAGTAAAATTGTGCGTGCGTTCTGAGTGATTCAGGGTTAGGGTTTGGTAATATTCAGTCGTATAAACTCTGAAGAGTAAGAAAACTCAATAACTCTCTCTTCAACTTTTATAAACTCTGAATAATACGATTGAAAAACAAACCAATGAAATAAAGACACTAATTTAGGGGAAATATGCCGAAATCTTCGCTCATAATAGAGGAGAAGAGAAAAGAGGAAGAAGAAAGAGAGAGGCGCCGCGCAGTTAGGTTAGAGAAGAGGATGAGGAAGAAGAGCAAGAGATAAATTGGGTCTGAGATAAAGTTAGGTGTGAAAACCGACCAAAAAAAGAGAAAATTATGGCAACTATGCCGGAGGCTAACCATTTTCAAACTTATAGGAACATGGTATTATACGTGGTTAGCCGTTGTTGGGTACACAATAGAATGTTAATGGTGGGCATATATAAACCTAATTTATTTGTCGGATATATTATGTGATTTTTTAGTTCATTGGTAAATCACGCACCTAATAGATTATCACGTTTGAAAATGACAGTTTTTTTGTGTTAAGTGATGGGTCCCACTATTTTCATGTTATATAACGGAATTTGTTTGTCAAATTTTAATTTCGTAATTAATCTGTCATTTAAAAACGTGATTAATGGCCCTTTCTGGACTAGTGTGAGAATGGGTTGCTAGGGTCTTCGGTTTCCACCAATTAACTATGCAAACTCTACTAATCTTTAAAAATATATTCCATGCATTATCAAATATTGTTTCTCCGCTATAGTTTCCTTCGCTTCATGGGTAGTGATTCTAAAGCATTACCTATCAATCCTTGCATATCACGTCTAGGGATTTAACCGAAGCACGAAATATCAATTCAAAAGCATAAATAACTAGATAATCACATAAACGATTAAATACCAAGCTATATGAAGAAGAACTATTAATCAATCAAATCATTATTAAGCATATCAATGTAGAGTTTGCACAATAAAATTGGTTTCTACCTAAACCCTAACATGGTTCTAGCTAGACATGGCTTTCTCAAAAGCCATAAACATATTAAAATTAAACTCTAGCTAATGAAAAATGAAGAATCAAAAACAAAACTTCAAAATCCTTCTCTCCTTGCGGTACTATGGCCGGGGCTCCCCCTCTCAAATAGTCACCCCCCTTCTTATACACCTTCCTTTTCTTTTATTTCATTAATCAAAGTATGAAAATAAATTATTCAATGAAATATCTTGCATGCAAGTTGATGTCGTCATCAGTATGTTTCCCCAAATAATATTGCCTCCTCGTTCTTCTAATGAAATAATAAACTCCCCTTATTTCCAAAATCTCCCAAATGAAGAAAGAGTTATTTTATTTCCAAAATAGTCACGTGTAAATATTCCTCAATTAATTCTTCACATGACAAATAAATTATCTTTCTCGGTGGAATATATTTGTAATAAAGTAAGAAAGATAAAATAGTTCCCATTTTCGCCCATGTGCCAACCCCACTTTGATTTCAATTCCTTTGCTGCGTTTTTGCCTCGCCTATGAAACAATTCTATCTTTCTTTGATATATATGGAGATACCGGGCCAGCTACATTTTGTCATTTTCACCATCATGGTTCTTTGATATATGGAAATACCAGGCCAACCCATTTCATCATTGTGGTTGCTGATATATGGAAATACCCGAGGCCAACCCATTTCTGCGATATATAGAAATACCAGGCCAGCGTAATAAGTCTTTCTGATATATAGAAATACTAGGCCGCGTAATAAGTGTTCTTTGATATATAGAAATATCGAGGCCAAAGATAATAAGTGTTCTTTGATATATAAAAAATACCAGGCCAACATATTTGATTATTGTGGTTGCTGATACATGGAAATACCAGGCCAACCACATTTCACCATCATGGTTTATGATATATGGAAGTACCAGGCCAACCACATTTTGCCATTTTTGTCGCAAACACCATTAAGTCTCACATTTTGTTGTTTATTCGTTGGATGATCGAATTTACTTGTACTTTCTACAAAAGCACTAAAATAATATTAGTAACTAAAATATTGTATCCTAGCTAATATAAATATGGGTATAAAATGTAGCATTTACATGCTTATGAGAAGCCATCCCGCAAAGTCATGTGGGATAGCATTTGTCTTCAAAGAATCGCTAACCTTTACCTTTCCCGAGATACCCAACCAGATAAAATAATATGATCTTTCACCAAATCAAAATAATATACTATGGCTTCCTGATACAAATGCCTCACTGAGACTTCAGATCAATTGCATCACCATCCCCTTGCCGCCACCAATTTCCTCTGGACATTATCATGTGTACCAGAAGTACAACTTTTCTGGTCTGCCAACCCTCCACATCCTCAATCGCATCCACCTCAAACTTGTGTCCCTAATGCAATTCTGATCCTGAAACTGCCACACACATTCTACTCCATTGTACGGTAGCTACAGACTCATGGAACCTCCTATTTCCCCGCATAACGACTCCCCAAAATACCCCCTAAGAGTACCCACCTCCCTAAACCCTCAAACAACTGTAACCTAACTCCTGCAAGCAAAAACCCTTGATGAGGTCACTACAACATTCTGCTTTTTTTTTTGGTCCCTATGGATAGCCAGGAACAATTTCATATATATTACCAAAGGCAACCAAGTCCGACAAGCATAAGCAAATGGCTATCAAACTTCATGAAGAATATTCATGGGCCCAGGATAACCTCCCACCGGTGCTACACGGAACGTAACTATCTACAAACCCCACACATAGGGCTTCAAATTCAACTACAATCTACTGGGATGGATCATAACTCACTTAGATTGGATCAAAATCAACACATATAGGGCAACAAGATGACACCACTGGATTAGCAGGGAGCGGTTATTATATGCAGAAATGATGAAACTATCACAATCTTAGCAATTTCTCAAATTTTGGGTATAATCACTACTCTCATGGTTGAAACCTTCGCCATGCTTATCGCGTCAAAAATGGCGACAGAAAGAGGATGGCCAAAGGTGCAATTCGAAACTGATTTGGAAAATCTTTTGGGATTTCTAACCCCGACCATACCGATCCACCCTGGTACTTAATCTGTATGATTGGCGAAATCAAGATTAAATTTGCCCAAATCCCACAATGCATCATACAACACAAATACTCCCTCCGTCCCAAATTAGTTAAGCCATTTGTAGTTTGCACAATTATTAAGGCAAGGAATGAAGGGGAGTATGTTTAAGTATTTTTTACAAGTATGCCCTTATACATAATAACTTGCAAAACTTCGAAATGATTTATCTCTTAAATTATACCACACGGTTCAGAACTTTATATCGTTGAAAAGCATTTTAAAACACCTACGTAACATGACTATCAAACTATACATAAAGCATTTTAACTTTATGTTTAAACGAATATAAACATGACTATCAAATTATACATATTTCTTATAGAAATAATAATCAATTAAAATGGTAGTTTTAGAAATATCCCCTTGATTAGTGAAATAGCTCATCTATTTGTGGGACAAAATCTAAAACCAATTAGCTCAACTAATGTGGGACGGAGGGAGTACATAGAAGGAAATTAAGCAACAGACGGATTGACAAACCGAGCAATGAACGATAACTCACTTGGAAATCTATCAAAAGCAGTCTAGGACCATAAAACACCCCGATGTATTAGTCTTATTGTAGTGTCTGACTCTATGAATACAACGTGCCCGTGTAATTTTGACTTAATCTTAATAAATATCATGCTTAAAAAAATAAAAGATAATGTAAATCGTACTAACATTTATTTTGTAAATCTACATGCAGAGAGATAGAGGTGTAAAACGTGCCGGCCCGGCACAGCCCGGCACACGAAGTCGCGTGCTTCACGTGCCATGTGCCGTGTTGTGCCGTGCCAACGATTTAAACGTGTTGTGCCGTGCTGTGCTTTACTAGTCAAAAGCTAGGCACAACACAACCCACGGGCACAACACACGAATAAACGTGTCGTGTTGTGCCGTGCTGGCACACGTGCTATAAACATTTTGAAATCACTTAATGTATACATTAAGTCGGACATTATCACAAGAATTTAATTAGACAACATATCATTTGATATTATTTCAAGTAAAATTAACAAGTTTATTCAATAAAAAGAAATAGCCCATCAAATATAAAATTGGATTATTGTCATGTAAATTAATGTTCTAGTTAAATATAGGTGACGACATTATAACAACGATATTGAAATATATTTTCCAAATATTAAGGTATTATATGTGTTGTTATAAATAAGCCAATATAAAATGTTAAAAACTAGCTAGAATAGTGACTCTTTTGTGAAATATACAAAATATGTGATGTATTATGCCTTGTTATATGGTGTATTTGTACATGTTATGACGTGCTCTCTTAACGTGTTGTCTTTGGGTTTAGACACGTGCTTATCCGTGCCGCGTCTTTGTCTTTGTGTACTCTTTTGCCAATTAGTCAAACCCAGCCACGTCCCATTTAACTAACGTCTTTGTCCGTCTTTGGGCTAAGTCACGTCTTTGGGGTTGTGCTCAAATTTTAGCGTGCTGGGCTGGGCTGTGCTCGTGCTCTTGTGGGCACCGTACAGTTTCGTTATCTTCCAGGGTGCGACCTTGCCTCGTTTTTTCAATGTGCAATCTATGGTGTGCCATTTTTTTGTTTAATCATAGCTAGCTTAACTGAAAGAAGAAAAAAAGGTATCTTAATGTTGAGACTATTAGTCCCACATTGTTGGACAATGTAAGATCTTGCGGTTTATAATTTCTAAGGGCCCCTCCACTCATTGCCAATTGTTGAATATGGATGCCCATATTCTAACACATAATTCTTAACCATTCGTATAGCGGTGGCCAATCCTATTCTGACACATAATTCTTAAATGGCGGTGGCCAATCCAAAAGGTTGAAGCCTGAAGGCGTAGATAATTTGAAGTTGACACTTGACCTAAGTAGCTAAATTATTAAAAAGTGTTGTAAACCTAGTACAATGGTGTGTCTAATGAGGAACCTCTCATTGTTTGAGACTTTCTGTTGGGGTCGATGAGAAACGTGAACATTATGCATTTTTATTTTTTATTCTCTCCTCCAATTATGATCATATATGAAAACAAACTAAAATCGAATTACTATGAGTATGACTTGTAACAAATTACTTTTCGTCTTCTTTTTATGTTTTCAACCTACAGTACCCCCTCCATCACCACATATGTAGTACACTTTGAGAATTGTGCGAAAGAAAAGTATAGTTGATGTATCATACATAAAATTATGAGTTATCATGCTTTATCTCAACGGAAATCATTCTCAATCACAATTTTGATGATGGCATGTCGCATGTTGAGTCAAATCTGAACGTTCTATCCAATCATTAACGTAGAGCCTCATATTAGATTCAAATCCGTCACAACACATCCGGGATCTTATCTTATTATCACGAAAAAGAGATCACACAATCAGGTCTACCACTAGTTCAGTGTAATACACAAACCGTCTTCAATGCTTAAAATAGTTCAGCGATCTATTTTATGAATCAGGTCTACCACTAGTTCTTGTGGACAAGCAGTTTGTGAAAACTAAAAGTTTTTTTTTTTTTTTTTTACCATACGATCAGTGAAACCATGCATACCTGCATGTAGACGAATTAGAAGTTCTGCAATCATATTTGAGTTAAAAAAATCATCACTTCTGCTTAGATTAGTTTTTTTTTTAAGCATGTGCTTAGAATTGTTGAATCACACAAAAATCATTACAGTAAGCTGGTCGTCAAGGTTTTTGAAACGTAAATCAGCAACACGAAAATTTATGACCACTTTTTGTATATGCACTTATCCCTTTATATTATTCAAAGCCACTGTTCGTCGACCAACCATAAATATGTAGCTCTGCTTGTAGGCTTGTTAGTTAAGCATCCATAAGTTATATGGCGATCGAAGTTATGGTATAGTGTGCATGAAATCAAAATATTTTCACCTAGTTCCAGTGATTAAAGGCTCTATTTTTGGTTGGCGGAGTTTTCTTTTGTCTGATTTAGTCGAACCGATTGTATTTACACAGTGATAAAGGCTCTATTAATTACTTTCTGAGCCAAATAAGGATATAGCTGCCCTTCGCCCTCCCAATTCGATGTTGCCATTACCCATTGGTATCCTTGTGGTTTGCAAATAGCTTGAATTACTTCTTTTACATTCTAACCGATTTCGGATCCTGGAGAAGGAAACTTCCCCAATACAAACTCACCCGTGGTGGCAGGGGTAGGAAATGATTCTTGAATATTAGAGTGCCTAGTCCTTCTATATCCCCAAGGCCCCAAGGTGTATTAATGTGGCTCCGCCAATACAAATTACAAATAGGCATTAACAATGAGTTTTCCTTTTTCTTTGTCACCAATCACTTCAGAAAAACTAACCAAAGAAAAAAGCTAATTCTTTGAGGCCAGGCCCTTGACCAGACACTGGTTGAGAATAATGTAAGTTCTTCCGCTGGACTTGAAGTTGCGTACGTACTAATGAGACGTAAGACCCATAAACAACACTGAGTTCTTCTTCTTATTCTGTTCTCGTCGATTCATGATTAAAAGGTGAATTTCCGATTTCGACGTTGAAAACATTTGTGGTCACATTTATGTGTATCAAAACGTCAAGTTGGAGTAAATCCAAATAACCCAAATCACATCTTAGACCTACCATTAAACCAGGAGATATTAATTTTTTTGCGGCGTCCATCATGAGCAAAATAATTTGCTCCATTGTTGTTGATCTTAAACGTTACTGCCTGGCAACAGATATGTGTATAAATATGTGACCCGGTTATGCTACTACTCTGCACTAAAACTCTCATTAGCCTCAAGAAATTTGGCAGACATGGCCAATAAAACCTCTTTGTTAACCTTCTTTAATACTTCCCTTTGGATGGATTCTGCAACCAACCTCTCAATAGGTGATCTCAATACCAGGTATTTTCCACGTATTCTTGCATCAATAATTTTACTTCTTCTCATCAAGTTTGGAGTGAATTCCCTTAGGAAACACCCATCTGTATCAGCATCATTTCCATTACCTCCAGGACCATCACCTTGGCCAATTGTTGGTAGTATACCAGCTTTACTTCGAAATAAGCCAAGATACAGATGGATATTAAGTCTAATGAAAGAAATGAATACTGAAATCGTATGCATTCGTCTTGGGAACGTTCATGTAATTCCCGTGACTTCTCCAGAACTAGCTCGAGAATTCTTGCAGAAACAAGATGCGGAATTTGCATCAAGGCCAAGAACAATGGCTACTGAGCATTTAAGTCGTGGGTTCTTAACTACTATTGTTACACCATGGGGAGATCAATGGAAGAAAATGAGAAGAGTTGTGACTTCCGAAATGGTCAGTCATGCTAGACTGGAATGGCTTCTCGGGAAGAGAAATGAGGAAGCTAACAACCTTGTGTTCTATCTACATAATCAGTGTAAAAGAAACTCATTGAGTGGAGGTGAAGTGATCAATTTAAGATTACTAACGAGGCAATTCAGTGGGAACGTAATTAGAAAAATGATTTTCAATAATAGATATTTTGGCAAAGGAAGAAAAGACGGAGGACCCGGTATTGAAGAGATAGAGCATGTTAATGCAGCTTTTGAAGTCCTACATCATGTTTATGCTTTTGCTGTGCAAGATTATTTGCCTTACTTGAGATGGTTAGATCTAGATGGTCATGAACAGGTTGTCAAAAGAGCCTTGGGGGTTGTGAATAAGTATCATGATCCAATTATTGAAGAACGGATTCGACAAAGGAGCAATAGAACCATGAAGAACAAAGTGCCTGAAGATTTGCTAGATGTGCTTATTTCGCTCAAGGACAAACATGGGAAGCCATTGTTATCAGAAGAAGAGATCAAAGCTCAAGCAGTGGTAAGATTGTTTATTTGTTTTACACACAATTTTTTTTAGTAATATCTTTGTGTGTGTGTGTTTTTGCCGATTAAAAACTAAATATCAGTGTGTATATTCTCAGATATTTTTTCTCTCGTTGATGTTTGCCTTCATGTATAACTATGCCATGACAGGAATTAATAATTGCAACGGTGGATAATCCAGCCAATGCAGTTGAATGGGCCATGGCAGAGATGATAAATCAGCGGGATATCCTCATAAAAGCTACCGAGGAAATCGATATGGTGGTAGGAAAGAGCCGTTGGGTAGAAGAATCTGATTTTCCAAAACTTAATTATGTAAAAGCTTGTGCTAGGGAAGCACTTAGGCTCCATCCAATGGCTCCCTTTAACGTTCCGCATGTATCGAATTCTGATACAGTAGTTTCAGGCTATTTTATCCCGAAAGGAAGTCATGTACTATTAAGTCGAGTAGGATTAGGCCGGAACCCTAGAATTTGGCATAAGCCATTAAACTTCAACCCGGAGCGTCATTTAATGTCAAAGGATGGTGGAATAGCTAATGTGGATCTCGCCGAGCAGGAACTACGATTCATTTCTTTTACTACTGGACGAAGAGGATGTGTTGGTGGTGCACTTGGGACGGCAATTACTATCATGTTATTAGCTAGACTTATTCAAGGGTTTCACTGGAGTGCTCCACCAGGCGAGTCAATGATAGATCTTTCTGAATCGGTTAATGATCTATTTTTGGCTAAGCCATTATTCGCTCATGCCAAACCAAGGCTGCCTTTGCATGTTTACCCAGTAGAGTAGTCAAATTATGCTGCGCACTGGCATGTATCTTAGAACTACGTTAAGAGTGGACAATGTTTTCAAATAGCTTGTGGTGTTGGTTGGCATGTGCTCACCCTATTGTACCTGTTCTTTTCTTTTTTCTTTTTCTAATAAAATCCCTTTTCACCTCGATAGAAATAGATCGTGGTTACATCATTCAGTTTATAATAAGTAAATTAGATATTTGATTTACTCAAGATTTTTTTTTTCTTATTTTACTTTGTTCTACGTACAGAAGAAATTTCATTTGTATGCAAGTGATTTACAATGTAGAAAGAGTACAGTAAGAGAAACACTTCTCGTATGTCCTCATGATCATGCAAGAATATGTTGGAATCTTGAACAATAAACAACACGTTAGATGTATCAAAAACTAATATGTAAAGAAATAATCTGAAACAACTCTACCGAATCAACTTGACGAGGGAAGAATCACAGATTCAACAAGTTGTCCTTAACACATTAGTTCGCGGGTATACTCAAGATGAGTAATGCTAAACCCCTCACAGCGAAGATGTGTCCAGGATAAGACTACCCGATATAACTTGAGTTAGCACAACGCAAGTTACCCACTCTTGAACTCAGCAACGGGGATGGAAGTAAAAACACCGCACAAACAAAGGAAGAAGATGATTAAAAAGAATTACTTCTTGTGTATTTTTAAAATTATAGGATGAAATACTTGAAAATCAAGTTAGGTTTTGGTTTTCTTCAAAACACATAAAAGGAATTTACCATAAATAAAACTCTTAAGAAATAATTTTGGAATTAATTTCCTAAAGAAAAATTTGCCAAAAATAAATCCGTGTAGAAAAGGGACTTGGTGCATGGCATATGCGCATATCACATGGGTCAAAACATGTATTTTTGCCCACCTGCTCCACCCACGTTTTACAATATATCCACAACGTGGGACTAAGAAACATTGCATTCACTCATAAAATGAGCAAGTATCCTTGGACCCATAGGTCACTAGATCAAACCTCACCAAGACCAAATATCTTTTACTATAAAACTCATTTTCTCCAACAATCCCCCACATGAATGAAATCTCGGTAAAAAACGAAAAATCAGAATTAGGAAAATACCATTTAGGCAAAGGTGTCCATGAGGTCTTGAACCTTTACTTAGTGAGAAGTTACCGGAACTACTTGTTAAACAGTGGACCTAGTCTTGAACTGATAGCGTTTGGTGTAATTCGCGACAACAACCACGTATGATATTCTCCTGGTGTTGCTAAGTTTGTGTCATTTTGTCCAATTTGGCCCTGGACATATCTGTTTCTCGGAATGCTCTAGAGAATCGGCTCAATTCTCATAGGAAGCGGCCCCACTTCCTCATTCAGATAGGTGAGTTCCATCAAGAGTGTTTACTGCTACACCCCACCTCAATCTTAAATTGAAACTATGGAACTCATTAAGACTTATTTAAAAGTCATCCTCCACATGCAGTCACTCTCTATCAAATCAACACCATAGGGAAGGGACAGAGAATGAAATTCTCTGATAATGTTTACCTTTACCCACCATAAATTAGTTGTCTCATTCGAAACCTTGATCTTGGAATCTCCAATCAGCAAGGTTGAGTATCCTTCATGGAAAGTTTATAATTATTGAGCCTAAGCCTCATCCCCTCGATGCTTTACTAACTATCTCCTTGGACAAATTTTTCGTCAAAGGGTCCGCGATATTCTCCTTGGACCTTGTCCAATCAATGGAAATAACGCCTGTTGAGATTAGTATTTTCAAGGAATCATGTCTTCTACGCATATGTATAGACTTTCCATTGTAGAAGCTATTCTTAGCTCTACCTATCGCAGATTTGCTGTCACAATGTATAGATATAGGCAGCACGAGGCCCATGCCGAGAGGAATATCTTCTAAAAGTTTCTTAGCCATTTGGCCTCCTCTCCTGCTTTATCTAACGCAATAAACTCCGACTCCATAGTGGAACGAGCTATACATGTCTGTTGGAACTCTTCCAAGATACAGACCTTTTTCTTAGAGTGAATACATATCCACTCGTAGACTTAGACTCCTCTGAGCCTGTTATCCAGTTTGCATCGCAAAATCCCTCAAGGACGGACGGATACCCTTCGTAATTCAAACTAAAGGTCATTGTGTACTTCAAGTACTTTAGCACTCTAATAAGTGCATCCCAATGTATCTGCCCTGGATTACAAGTATACCTGCTTAACCTACTCACAACATAAGAAATGTCTGGTCTCGTACAATTCATCAAATACATCAGACTTCTTATGACTCTCGAGTATTCAAGTTGGTTAACTCCTACACTCTTATTCTTCATGAGATTACACTTAGAATCATATGGAGTACAAACAGGTTTACAATATATCCATATGAAATTGGTTATATAGTGGAGCTCTCCTTTAGTTCTCCACTATGTGGAACTAAGAAACATTTCATTCACTCATAAAATGAGCAAGTATCCTTGGACCCATAGGTCACTAGATCAAACCACACCAATACCAAATATCTTTTACTATCGCCGCAATTACATGGCAAGCCTTGCAAGGACTTTAATATATGCCGAATCAAGCAAGCGTACTCTTTCTAAATCTAGTAACAGAGTAATCTCCAACACCTCTCGGCATTTATCGGTGTGAGAATTTAGATGAGACACAATTGGAGTTAACCAATATCGTCGACGATTCTCCCCCTGATCCTAAGGCGAGTATGTCTCATCAGCAGAAAATTCAGTTCTGCATGGCTCTACCTATCAAGGGAGCAACTGGATGCAGAACGCAACCCAGGAGAGATAACTGATCAGGTTTCCCTCTCGTTTCCAGTCCAGCTGGGATAATCTTAAGACTTTACATTGCCATGTAAAATCAACAGTAAACTGTAAAATAAATTTTATGAACGTAGACACCATCTCAATATCAGTCCCAGTCCTTCCAAGACGACCGATAGAAAATCAACAATAATAAACGGCATTTCAGATGCACGTATCATGTCTGTCACAACGATAGCAGAGCTTTACCAGGCTCAGAGATGGTCATTTACCCAATCATTATGCTACCGTCCCGTTTTTCTCCACTTCTGGTGGTACGGGGTTTACCAGATTCTCAAACCTGATAACTATTGTGGTTCCCCTATTGAAGTATGCCTACCACAATAACATCTTCCTCATTTGTGGTGTCTATTCTTTTATCAAAAAAATAGACCAATATTTGCATAGGCACAAGTGCAAATTTAATTCACCAAATTCGTGATTTTAGGTAATAGCTCAGGCGACGAGAAGACGTGATATTAACTCTAAATATCATTTAAAGAAATGTGACACTCATTATTGCTCGACGTTTGTATATCTACGAGACGCATTTAAAACATGCAGCTCTCGTTGTTGCTATAACAACATATACAAAGTGCAAATTAAGCACTAGCTCTTTAAAGCTCGTCGATGCAAATAATAGGTGCATATTATGCACGCCGTAAAGCTAGCAGGAATACATAAGGGCGCAAAATATGCGACTCTCCTTATTGCTCGCCGCAAAATTATATACAGTCCATATATCTTCTCTAAAATCAAGCCGAACTATTTACCACAAAAATTAATGGTGAAACAACGAAGAAAATATTCAAAATGTAAAATGTATGGTTCTAACATAATACCGACAAATCTCCAACTTCGTCAGTTAGGGTTGACGAAATTAATTTATCAAAGTTGCAATATGAACACATTCTTTATCTTAAGAGAAATTGTCTCGATATCAATTGCAGGTCATTTCAAGGACCGCTGATAGAGACTGGCTAACCATGTTAACCCAGTGTCCATTTTCGTCGCATTCCGACCATAGGTGGAACGACTTTGAATTCCAGAGATTATTATAGCAAAGGAATATTAAAATTTTGCTATCCCTCAGGATGCAACAATTCCTCGCTCTGCCGATATTAAAACCATTAACACCAACAAAGGAAATTTTATTCTCTACGCTACCCAAAAGGACGCGGAAAAACCTTCTGTTGGTCGGCTAAAGAGGAATATAGCAAAACTTACAAAACTCAAATATTTGGCTCAATTCGAAAATTGAATAACATCACAAATATGAGTTGTTGCTAATACATACCTATTTTCTATATCTCTTCATATACTGTATGATTACCTGTGCTTCAAATAGCACATACAAGACATGATAAGATGTCTAACTTTCTCTTTAACAAGTCCTAATCAAAATAGGAAACAAAATTAGACACTACAAAAAATTTATGCATAAAACTACTTAACAATAGTTAAATAAAATATGCAAGGGTTGAAGAGAATTATCCTTTTCAGTATCCTCAGCCCCATGCCGATAGCGGCTGAGCAATTCATTCTGATAACGTGTTATAAATTATATGTACTTATATATATATACTAAACGGTAGCAATAGGTACTATGCTATTCTATCAACAAAAGGGCTAAGACTAAAGACATGCACTTCAGCATATATATATTTAATTAACACTAGACATATAGAATGGCGGATACAAACATGTAGAGTTGTAAATAAGAGAATGAAAGTGGGAGCATATTGTTTTCATTTCTTACTAATTAGTTTTCAACTACAATACATAGATGTCTCGGCTATTTATAGCCAAGAGAAAAACTGAAGGGCAAATACATATTACATTGCCACGTCTTGGTACACGTGGTGGGATTAAGATCATCTTGATCCAATCATCCTATCAAGTGTTAGAGAGTCGGTTGGTCAGCCACATTTTCTAGAAGCCGACTTTACAATAGAACTTTTTTTTGTAGACCAAATAATATTTTTTTATTTTAAAAACCCATCATTTAGATTTCATATATGTGTAATCCATAATTAGTTACACAAAATAATTTAGATTACACAAATAGCCTTTTATATAAATAAAGAATCCTTTTTCTTTTTTTTTATAAATTATAATATTAATTAGTAATTTACTATTAAATTACAGCCCTTTGGTTGGTAGCCGAGCAACAAGCTGAGCTCCAACTCCTTTCTGAAAAACTATACCCAACCTATGAAGCTACCTAAACCACTACCAGCGTCATTGCTAACCAAACAATTCTTTAGACGCTTGAAGAAAGAAATAAAATCATCACTAAGCTCTCCTAGAGTAGTAAAAGCTAAGACACCCAAACCATAGCCATGTGCAACACAATCAGACAAATATTTGGTGCGCTTGCGCGCGATTGCCTTCGAAATAGCCTGCCCCGGAATAAAGGCACGAACACCGTCACCGGTGAAGGGAGAGACTCCTGTGACATCCATACACACATCCTGCCCGTTCTCCCAATTGAGTACAAGGATATCGGCTGGCCTTAAATCCTTGTTATCATCTGATAAAATACCCAGATTCGCTTCCTTACGTGTAGGTACACAGGCTTTGTAGCAGATATCAGTAGCTAAATCACGAACTAGAGCTGGCAAACGGGCGGGCCGGGGCTGGCTTGTTGCGGGTTACACGGGTTCGGGTTAACACGGGCCAAAACCCGCGGGTTGATATTCTTCACGGGTGGTCATTTCTTCAATCCGTGCCCGTAACGGGTTAAACTTGCGGGTTCACGGGTTAGCCCGTTTCTAGTTAGTCAACTCGCCAGAAACCAATTTGACAGAGTTTTCTCTGATTTCTGGCCTATTTCTGGCCACATTCAGGCCATCCAAAGATCCTTCTCTGCAACCTAACATTCATCTACTTCATTTGATATTTAGATTCAATTTAATCAACAGATTCAACACAACAGACAACAGTCACAGTGTGTCAGTGTCGCACCAAAATTTAAAAACTTAATTAATGAAAGGATCAAGAAAATTGAAAAACTTAACAACACTAGTTTAGTAGTTCTGCAATCTGCACCTTAAAAGGAACACAGTTACACTTACATAGTTATATATATTTCCTACCAATCATTAGATCATGTCATGATATCTTCAACAAAGAAAAATACCCTTCGAGACCGTAGTCCGTAATAATACCATTGTTTGTAGTTTGTACTCTGTGACTTTCCAACAATAAAGATATTAATATCCACTTCTTGCACAAAATATATATTGTGGTTAACCAAAAAAAGTGACAACTGTCCAAAAAAAGATCTCCAATCTCTTTTCTATGCAAAATTTGGAGACACTGTGATAAGTGATAACTATCTGTCCAAAAAACATTCTCATTTTCCATGTCTATCTTTGAGTTGCTCCAACTATTCAATATGAATCTGTCATTTCAAGCAAAAATAAATCAAACAAAAGAAAAGATTCAAGTCAAAAACATGGAATTTGCATATTTACCCCGCTTTATATTGAAGAAGTACGCATACTAATTAGACGCATAAGAACTTACTTCGCCATCCTCCACTGCCCCATGGCCCCTATCCTCCACTGCACCAAGTTCAAATCCTAATACATCTTCTCCAATAATCCCATTGTCCTCGTCCAAATCTTCTTTTCCTACATGGATAAAAACAATTAAAGTTAATAAGATATATATGAAATTTAGACATTCAACTAAATGAAATATTACTAACTTACGCGGCGCCACTTAGGCACACTTACCAACTCCTTGGTCCCAATCACGAGTTGTTATCACCGCCTCAGCATTTTCAGGTAATAAGGAACTGCGAAATCGATCAATTACCCTTCCACCAATGCTAAATGCAGATTCCGAAGCGACGGTTGAAATAGGAATTGACAAGATATCCCCCGCCATTCTTGAAAGTACTGGAAATCGTTGTTCCTGGCCTTTCCAATACATTAGGATGTCGAATGATGGATTTCGTTGACATCCATATTTCTCACTAAGATATAGATCTAACTCTGACAAGTCAGATTGCAAATCACCACCATTTTCTGTCTTTACATATTCCCCGCATGAAACAAGCCAGAAGTTAGATGTTAGAAGTGAGTGCAAGGTACTAGTTATCTTCTATGAGAAGATAGAATAAAAGAACTTCACAAACGCACTTGGTTAAAACACAAAATAATACAAGACTGCATGTACTTCATAAGTAAGCTTTAAAATTACCTGGTACCACTCACTTCCTTGATGGGCAGAATTCCCACCAGTTTGAATACCCAAATTCTGAGTTCCAGTTCCAGAAGCTCTTGAAAAGGTGTAATACTCATTATAAAGTTTTTTCATATCTTCACGCACATTATCAACTTTACTTTCTAATTGTCTTACATTAGGATACAACTTAGAGTAAGCAAAGTTTAGATACTGCAGACTTGATCTAGGATCTAACACAAGTGCCATAGCCAATATAGGACTCAAGTTCTTCCAATAACTGTCAAATTTTTCTTGCATCTCTTTTACCATGTTCCTAATGTATTCAATTTCATTTGTGCTTTCTTTTTTTTAGTAAGACTTGAACTTGACAAACTCCTTCAAAATATAGATTTGAAGTAGGATACTTACTACCAGAAAATAAAGTTGTGAGATCATAAAACGTCTTGAGAAACTTTGTGACAACTTCAATTTGCTCCCATTCTTCATCAGTTGGACAGTCTTTATAGTCTGGATCCACCTCCTTCAAATGAAGGAAAACACTTTTATAAAGAAGACAACTGTCTAACATAAGATAAGTTGAATTCCACCTGTAGTACAAAACAAACATTCTGTGAGTACCAATAATGTCAAGAAAATCAACACGAAAGAAGGAATGCAATTCTCTAACTGTATAACAAAAGAAAAGTGGAAAGTGTAAACCCACCTGGTCTTCACGTCTTGACGAATACCCCTTCTTATTCCAGACATACCTAAAGCATCAACAATGTCCAAGAACTTTTGTTTTCTTACTTGGGACTTTTTAAGGGACTTCACTGACTGTCTTATCTTAAGCACAGCTGGATCAATCTTCACAAGTCCATCTTTTACAATAAGAGCTAAGATGTGAGCACAACAACGCACATGAAAGTATTTTCCCTTGTTAAACAGAATCTTCTTTGCAACAAGTCTACTCTGCATAATTCTAGCACAAGCTCCGTTATTTGCAGCATTATCCAAGGTGATGTTGGATACTTTGTCTTCAATTCCCCAATCTTCTATCATTGCAAATAGCTTGTCGTAAAGGCGTTTCACTTGTATGACATAGTTGAAAGGGAAAAGTTAAACTCCCAATTAAGTACTTCACCATACTTCAACAATGAAATCATAAGCTTTAATATAGTCTACAACAAAGAATCGAGTAGTCTTGTATTCACCACTACTAGCTCTAGGTATGGTGCTCATCAAAGATCGAGCTTTCTCAACGTAACCCAGACTTAAATAAAATATGACATGCACATAAAATAAAAAGATCTAAAGTAAGTGCTTCACCCGTATGAGGTCTTTGAAGTTCACAAAAATTCGGAAGATACTTCTTGACTCCCAATTATGATCAAGAAAGTGCACGATTAAGCTTATGTACCCCGTAGTCATAACAGAAGTCCACATGTCGGATGTTAGACACACCTTACCTGCAAGGATAAGTCATACACATCATTGGTAGGCCCGAGAAGATGTTTATATTTGAGCCTACGGTGATACCGCAAGTGCACGGTGTCTTGGTTGTAGGACAGAGCAAGTGCGGGTCGAACCACAGAGACAAGGGGTGCTCTAATTGATCTAAGGATTTGCTAAACTGAGTTTTAGTGATAACAAGTGACAGAATGGTGTTTTGCGCCGAAACGGCTGATTATGAAGTGTAATCCTAAACTAAAGTAAACTGTGATGATAAGGATGCTGGGATTTTCGATTCCACCACTAAACTACACTGTGTCTTCAACTCATGATGTTAATCTTGTTCTTATAACAACTAAGGAAGAGGTGTCGAGTCTGCCTCATGTCTAAGATGTTTCTCCAACTGATAATCTTAATCACAACTAAGGTGTTTACCCTAAGTATTAACTGTCTGACTAAAGTACAGCTAATCTGTAGATAAACATTGGTCTATTTGAGCTTGAGTTGTAGCATGAACAACACAGGGGTTTTCTAACTACAGTGCATCCATGGCTTGGGTATGCACTGTGAGAGCAATGTGTGTTCTGCTCAGATTAAATGTATCTTAAAACTAATTAATCACTTAAGAAGAACACATGAATTATGAAGAACATAGTGATAAGCTAGGGTTTCATCTCAAACCCTAGCACTTTGAATTAAAACATAATAAAATTAGCAAAGAACAGAATTTAAACCTAATTGACACTCCGGCTAATCCAGGCGTGTCTCAAACACTCACAGCTCCTTCTCTTTTATACATGCAGAGAGCAAATATTTCAAACCCTAATTTCAATTTAAAATAGAAATTAAATGAAAAATAATCGAAACACTCATACCCATACTCTGATTGCCTCTGAATCATCCTCTCCTCTGGTCCATGCGTCGACTGATGTGATGAATGAGAAACCCTAGTCCCAATTATCTTTAATTTAGCTTCTAGGGTTGATAGAAGCTAAAAGAAAGATGACTAGACCTAGAGAGGGTACGGAGGTGGTTGATGGGGGAGGTGAGGTGGTGTTGTTGTGTCAGGGAGAGGGAGGAGAAAAGCAGAGCTTTGCTCTGTCGGGGGAAGGAGATGGTGGTTGAGGTGAGGGATAGGTTCTGCAGAGATGAAAGAGAAAAGGAAGAAGAGAATGGGTATGGTCGACTGAGGGTATAGGGTAGGTAATTTTGCTGTGAGGCACGAACATCAACGGACGATGCGACAGTAGAGCGAGCGTTGGATTGGCTGGAGAAGATCTTAACGGCTGAGAGAGGTAGCCGGTTTTGGTGTGATTCGATGTTGAGCGAAAGTAGCAAACTTCGATGTGCATGAGGGAGCGACCGTAAGATGTAACTAGATGCGATCTCAACGGCTCAGGATAATCGGGCTCGGATCCGGGTCTAGCTCAAGCCTATGTCTTGTAGATGAGTTGCTACTTGTTGGGTTGCAACTGTTGCGCGCGGGCTTTGGCTCTCTGCTCTATAGATGCTTGACTCCAATTCTTCGCTCCTTGGCTCCTCAGATTCTCCGAGCTTTATTTATTACCTAAAAACACAAAATTAATTAATACAAATATTTATTCTTGAAAACAAAGAAAATACAGAATATGGGATAATATATGATTTATAAGCGCAAAAGATGAGTAAAATGCCAATAAATGGATGTATAAATATGCACTATTTGGCACTCATCAAATACCCCCAAACCTGAATTTTACTTGTCCTCAAGTAAAACAAAAAATAAGAAATCCTAACTATACCCCTGTCGCTGGTCTCTCGAATGCATTTAGCGTATGCACTAAGCCTTTAAACCCCTAGGTGTCCCTAGTGGACGAGTTGTAGTCTCGTGAGGGTTTACAAGAGGTGTACCCACAAAACCTACTCCAACTTCAGAGTGTAAAAGAGTCTCAAGCCTCCAAGAAGCTATGAGGACATAGAGTTTCGCATGCTAGTATGAGAAGTTAGAACTATCGAAGAACGCATTCTCATCCTTAAGTGCTTTGAGCGAGAAGTAACCATACCATATGAAAGAATTCGGGTTCGATTGTGATCATAAGTCTCAACTTCGCCTCACCATTAGGGTTTTATGATAATTGCACTCAAAAAGATCGCTTTTTTAGTCTCTCATGTGTGTGCAGACGGGAATAAAGAGAGAAATCCCGCACACGTTGTAGGTAAGAAGGATAACCTTCCGAAATAAAATGGAGACTCCACAGAAATGTGGACAAAAAGAATCTTTTTCTGATGATCTCTAAGAAAGGAAATCAACCATTAGCAAGGGTGGGAGTACTCACTCACTTCTCACCCGATCGGCAATTAACATCAATCTCTCATAAGAAACCATAGAAACGTCTTCAATCTTCGGGCTTCGGTCTTGATCTTCAACTATTGATGACGAACTTCTGAACTTCACAAAAACTTAATAATTTTTTTTTTTTTTTTTTTTTTTTTTTTTTTTTTTTTTGTTACAATAAAACGATAAACTCAATTTTTTTTTTTTTCACAAACTTCATTAATTCTCATCTTATTTTCTTTTCTTTGTTGCACATAAACCTTGGACTATATCAATTTTCTTTCAATATTCTGATTCCTCGCTCAGGTTCTTTGATGATGATGTGTTTCTATGGGTCTTGCTGATTGAGAGAGAGAGAGATGCTAACTGCAAATCGATATTTAGAAGGAGCTTTCATCTTTAGACGTCACCCTCATGATTGACGGAATTAGCACTCAAGAGATCAAAAGTAGTCTTTGAAAGTGGTGCGAAGTTGGGTAGCTCACCATTCCTACCCTAATTGACGTACGGTGACACACACTCTAAAAGCTTTTCTAGAAAGTCACAAAGAGTGAAGGTCGGTACCTCGCTTGATGTAAAATGGGTAGTCTCCACTATGGTTGATCACAATTCTACTACCGAATATCTAAACAAAGACCTAATTAGCCCTCCGGTATGGTTAAATCCGACTTTAACGCTCTAATCAACTAAGGAACCCGATTGGTTCTCCAAGACTTCCAAGTTACATATTTCCCGGGTCGGAATCTCTATGTAAACATAGCTAAAAGCATGCTAGTGACTCTAAAATCTCTAGAGTTGGAGGTTTTTACAAAAAGAGTTATGATATGATATGATTTTTTTTTTTTTTTTTTTGAAAATAAAAGGTGAAATAAAAGACTAAAAACTCTAAATGCAAATCACACCCCCAAACCTAAATCAAACATTGTCCTCAATGTGTCAACAGATAGGAAAAATTAAACAGTCACATACCATGAGAACTATGCTGAAAAGATAAAAGGGAAGAGATTACCTGTATGTCGGCGGGAGCAAGGTTGAGCTTCATTCGTCAAGGCTAGAATCCAATATTCTCAACGGAGATCATATCGGATTAGCATAATATATGTGCAAGAAGACTCAACCGAATCAAGAAAAGAAAATTTAACAAGTCCTACTGGATATATACAATGAAAATTCACCATAAACTAACAATCTAAAGAGTTGAGGATCAACCCAATAGACGATATGTACACACATTAACAGCCTTACACAAATATAATATGAGAGTGCACGTAAGACTGCAAATGGGAGTTTCCCCCAAACCTAAACTTGTGAACGGGTGTGTTTGTGAGAACAAAATCTTGCAATTTTAAAGGTACATCATGCAAAAGGTCTAACTCAAAATGAGTTTTGCTAAGAACAAAGTGTACATACATATTCCAACTGTGGCTCCTTAAGAGTGTTATACTTTGATGCAAAATAGTCCAAGAGGACTTGGGAAGCACAAAGCTCTAGGCCTAAGTTAGGCATTTTTAGAAGAGTTGGTTTTGCAATTTTGTGACAAACTACACCTAGGTTTGGTGGAGGAGTTTCAATTTGTGACTCAGGAGAGAGGTTAGGTACATCTAAGTTATTTTCATGTATAAAATCATTTGCACCGTCACACTCTTTCCTAAGGTCAGGAGTGGGTAAATCATGGTCTTTTCACAGACAATGGCACAGGTTCCACATCAATATCACATGCATGAATATCAGAAGAAGCATCATTCATAGGGTTCACAGGAGAGACACTTAATGTCGCTGAACCTAAAAATTCTATTACATTTTCAAAATACACATGCTCTTCATATTCATCATCATCATCATCATCATAGCAAAAATCCATCTCTCCATTCAAAATTGTAGTATTTTTAGTGTACTCATCTACCTCTAGATTAGGTGCATATTCAATGTTAGTTGCATGAGTAAGACTAGAAACACTATTTTCAATCCTATCATTTTGTAACTCAATCAGGTTCCTTTGAAGAATCATCTTGAGTTGCTCCATTGAAGGAGAGTCTTCACTAGTGGGTATGCATTCCTCATATGGATATTCATTGTATGGTTGTGCATGAGGTTCACTAGAGAAGGGAAATTCAGACATGTTGCTATATGGATGGTCATGCATTGCATTCATTTCAAGCCTAGCATTTAGCTCCATGAGTGTATCCATTGTTGATTGCAAACTAGGAGTTGGGGGAGTATAAAATTGTTCATCTCCCCACTGTGGTGAATGATGCATGTGTGCAGGTTGATTATGGTCCCAATAGTCACTTCTAGATACTTCGTACATTGGATGGTTTTCCCTAGACTGTCTAAAATCATGCAAGATATAACAGTATTCAGCAGGGTGGTCTAAGCCACCACATAAGGTGCAAGCATGCATTTCATAATGATCTAAAAGTGATGACTGGGTATGAGAAAATTGTTCATTTTCAACCTGTGGTGGATGATGTATGTGATCATAATGATTAGGGTATGTGAGGTCAGGGCCTTGAGAAGGCCCATAAAGTTCCCTAAAGTCACTATGGTATGTGGGGTGTTCATCTTGTGAAAGGTGCCCGTAAGCAAGCTCTCTAAGGGATTTATTTGTTCCATCCCCGAGATGCACCAATATCCCGACATGATTTAGCTCTCAAATTGAACTCACGATCTAATTTGGTTTATGTGGGTTTGTTTGGTTTAAATGGGTTCATTTTTGTTTTTGTAAACTTTGGTTTATGTGGGAAAGTTTGGTTTTGTTGGGTTTTGGTTTATTTTGGGAATGTTCAGCCCAGTTGCTATTTGAAATGGTTAAGCCCAGAGGTGGATTGATTGTGAGCAGCCCAGCAAATGAATGAGTATAGCCTAGAAATGAATAGACTCTGGGCTTAGTTTGGTTGCAGCCCAGGTTGTGTTGATCAGCCCAGCAGTGTTTAGTTAGCCCAGCTGATGTTCAGCCCAACAGATGTGGGTTTAGCTAGCCCAGGTTGGGTTCAATGAGCCCACTGGTGTGGTCAGTCACCCAAATTATGAGGCTTAGGTTTGGGCTGGCAAGTTAGCAGCCCAGCAGTGCTGGGTTTAGTTTGGCCAGCAAGCTTGTGCAGAGCCCTGGTTAGGCTTCAGGCAGGTAGGCTAGCTGTGTTGTAAAACCCAGGTTTGTGTAAACAGCCCAGTAGTTTGGCTGGTTTAACAGCCCAGGCTATATGCTCAGTTTCTGCAGCTTAGGTTGGCAGTTTCACACATAAGGTGGTGTAAGGCGGAGTTACACACGCCCAAATTAGGTGCACCACAGCTCTTGCAAAGCACAACACAAGGAAGGCGGACTCACAAAATAACAAATGACGAGTACGGGTGGCGGGCAGGTTGTGTAGCTCGGTGATAGTAGGCTCACGGGGGTTCACACAGGCTTATGCTCGTGTCTTGGTCTCAACCTTGGTCTATTCAAGAGGTGCTTACACCTGCAGCTGACTACGAGGGCTTGCGGTGTTTGCAGACTAACTTCACAGGCTAGCACATTCGGGGTTGTGCTTAGCAGGTCTTACACAGGCACACAGGTCACAAACACAATGAAGATTGGCAGCTCACATGCACTCAAGCGCAAGGTTATGTGCTAAGATTAATCGAGCCAAATTGCAACAAAGCCCCACAAATTTCAGGGGGCTGGGGGGTTGCACAGGTTAATGCTCAGGGCTTGGCTCAACAGGGGTCAACATGGTAAGGTTTAACCGCACCTAACAGGGCATACAAGTACAGGCTAACAATACACAGGTGCACTAGTTCTCACACGTGAATGCTCATAAATTGCGTGGGATGGGTTCGTAGAAGCACAGATGCAACAGGATAGAGCATGCGCAGAATTAACAGAACAAAGCTCATACAAGGCTCGAATCAAGATCAAACATGCATAAGAGTTGAGCATAAATGGCACAGAGCATACCTGGGATGTTTAGTGGCACACAGGGGACTAACCTCAAGAACTGAGTTTTCTTTGGTTTTCTTGGGCTGGATCAGCTGTTCAGCATTACAGCAGCCTAGGTACCTATTGCTCAACAGACCAAATTCAGTTTTCAATTTTTTTCACAAACTAAGCAACAGAGCTATAGTATTCAATTGTAGAGCTCAGCACTCAGAGCTCAGTGCTAGGCAACAGAGCTCAATGCTACGGGCGGGGTGGTTGAAAAACAAATGCTAAAACATTAATGAAAGACTAAAAACAATGTAAAGCAACAATGCAAAGCAAAGGACTAAAAACAGCAAAACAGGCCAAAGAAAAACAAAATGAGTATATACAGGGGTGAAAATCAGTAAAGCAAAGCACAAAAATCAGCAAGGCACTCGCCAAGTCCCCGGCAACGGCGCCAAAAACTTGGTAGGCCCGAGAAGATGTTTATATTTGAGCCTACGGTGATACCGCAAGTGCACGGTGTCTTGGTTGTAGGACAGAGCAAGTGCGGGTCGAACCACAGAGACAAGGGGTGCTCTAATTGATCTAAGGATTTGCTAAACTGAGTTTTAGTGATAACAAGTGACAGAATGGTGTTTTGCGCCGAAACGGCTGATTATGAAGTGTAATCCTAAACTAAAGTAAACTGTGATGATAAGGATGCTGGGATTTTCGATTCCACCACTAAACTACACTGTGTCTTCAACTCATGATGTTAATCTTGTTCTTATAACAACTAAGGAAGAGGTGTCGAGTCCGCCTCATGTCTAAGATGTTTCTCCAACCGATAATCTTAATCACAACTAAGGTGTTTACCCTAAGTATTAACCTGTCCGACTAAAGTACAGCTAATCGTAGATAAACATTGGTCTATTTGAGCTTGAGTTGTAGCATGAACAACACGGGGTTTTTCTAACTACGGTGCATCCATGGCTTGGGTATGCATTGTGAGAGCAATGTGTGTTCTCGCTTTCAGATTAAATGTATCTTAAAACTAATTAATCACTTAAGAAGAACACATGAATTATGAAGAACATAGTGATAAGCTAGGGTTTCATCTCAAACCCTAGCACTTTGAATTAAAACATAATAAAATTAGCAAAGAACAGAATTTAAACCTAATTGACACTCCGGCTAATCCAGGCGTGTCTCAAACACTCACAGCTCCTTCTCTTTTATACATGCAGAGAGCAAATATTTCAAACCCTAATTTCAATTTAAAATAGAAATTAAATGAAAAATAATCGAAACACTCATACCCATACTCTGATTGCCTCTGAATCATCCTCTCCTCTGTCCATGCGTCGACTGATGTGATGAATGAGAAACCCTAGTCCCAATTATCTTTAATTTAGCTTCTAGGGTTGATAGAAGCTAAAAGAAAGATGACTAGACCTAGAGAGGGTACGGAGGTGGTTGATGGGGAGGTGAGGTGGTGTTGTTGTGTCGGGAGAGGGAGGAGAAAAGCAGAGCTTTGCTCTGTCGGGGGAAGGAGATGGTGGTTGAGGTGAGGGATAGGTTCTGCAGAGATGAAAGAGAAAAGGAAGAAGAGAATGGGTATGGTCGACTGAGGGTATAGGGTAGGTAATTTTGTTGTGAGGCACGAACATCAACGGACGATGCGACAGTAGAGCGAGCGTTGGATTGGCTGGAGAAGATCTTAACGGCTGAGAGAGGTAGCCGGTTTTGGTGTGATTCGATGTTGAGCGAAAGCAGCAAACTTCGATGTGCATGAGGGAGCGACCGTAAGATGTAACTAGATGCGATCTCAACGGCTCAGGATAATCGGGCTCGGATCGGGTCTAGCTCAAGCCTATGTCTTGTAGATGAGTTGCTACTTGTTGGGTTGCAAGCATTGCGCATGAGCTTTGGCTCTCTGCTCTATAGATGCTTGACTCCAATTCTTCGCTCCTTGGCTCCTCGATTCTCCGAGCTTTATTTATTACCTAAAAACACAAAATTAATTAATACAAATATTTATTCTTGAAAACAAAGAAAATACGAGAATATGGGATAATATATGATTTATAAGCGCAAAAGATGAGTAAAATGCCAATAAATGGATGTATAAATATGCACTATTTGGCACTCATCAATCATCACATCCTATCATGATCAATTACTCATACATAAAAGTGCAAAACAAAACATATGGTGTGGGTAAACGATTTGAAATTCGAACAAAATCGTACATGGAACAAGTTTCAATATGTTTCGAATGCCTTCTTTTCGTGCTTTATGTTTTTTGAGAATATCAGCTTTCCCAGTATTCCTTGATATTGGTTTGGCATCCTCATTTAAATAAGCACATATGTTCCTAAATTCTTTCCACTCCACCAAAGCAAATGGGACATTTCTTGCAATGATTAATGATGAAAAAAGATCTCGCAATTTCATCGATCAATTTTGCGTACGCGGGAAGACAGCTGGCCATTCCTTCCAGATAACATCATCTGCCCTATGTCCTTAGACTGACGCTCAGAGCACTTATGCCTTTTCATAGATGAGGTTCCACCTTTCTTGCTATCATATTTATATCCAAAGATTACAAGCCTTGCATACTCCTTGAATGTTCCATCTTCATATTTAACGAGATTAAAATATTCCCAAACATCAGATCTAAGTTTATGTTTCTTTTCAACTGAAACTGGTGTAGCTGCACAACCAACAGTTGCAGAGTCATTCACAGAATCTAGCATCTCAACATCATCATCCTCACCGTCACTACTCATAACATCGTTATAATGGTCTTGTTCTTGTACACTTGACATCCTGGAACCTGGATGGAGCCACAAGAATAGGTCAAATACTCAAAAATCAGTACATTACTTACTTGCATCCCACTCAATTGATGATCACAGACTCACGGTCATAGTATCATTATCACAATTCACACACAAATGGAGAGCACAAGAAGATGATATCCAGTTATCCACCATAAACATTATTATCTTGAATACATGATTCATGAAACTAGACTGAAGCATGTAGTACATCAACATTTTATGCTCCATTATTGAATTTAACAAACACAATTTAAGTCTTAACAACCAAAGCACAATTCACACACACTAGTCACTAGGAGGTGTTGCCAAACAAAGCATACAATCAGTAGAGAATCTAGAGATGAATGAAAATGTAAAGAACCAACTGTAGACAAGCCCTAATTAAAATAAAACCTAACATTTTCATGGAATCATGGCTCGGCTTTGGGACAATTGCTTGCACTAAGCACAATCACATAAATAAGCAAATCCCTAGTTAAAACCACATAGTTTGAGCCTGCTGGGTATAAAATCTCACCACAATCACAAAAATCAGTCAAGCACTAATCAAAACATCCATCCAAATCAAAACCCATCCTTTAATTCCTCTATTCATAATCAATTTTACAGTAATTAGTTATGAAATCAAAGAACCCTAAATTACTTTTTTCTTTGTATGCTAAATTTCTTTGTATGAAATCAAAGAACCCTTTAATTCCTCTAAACCCATCAAAACACCACTGTTAATCACCTGTTGTCCTGCTTGAATTGAACCCTAAATTTTACAATATGCTGTCACTAAAAGCAAAATAATCATAAAAAGTAAGAGAAACTGTGTATACCGACTTGTGAAGGAAACTTAGCAGCAGCACAGCAGCAACAGAAACTTAATCAACAGCCGCAGGTGAACGAGGAGGACCCGAGGGAAGGAGTCGCGAACATGGGAGAAGAGGGAGAAAGAGGAAGAAGAAAGAGGAAGAAGAAATAATCTGCTAGGGTTTTAGTGTTTTTATATCTATAACGTAGGGATAGGATTAAGTATTGATAATCCAACGGTAAAAATTAAATGTACACGGGTTTACGGGCTTTCCTGCGGGTTTACAAGCCGGGCACGGGTTAACCCGTTTACTAACAAGCCACCATTTCTGTAACCCTAACCCGGCTTGTTTATAACCCAGCCAAGCCGGGTTAGGGTTTTCACGGGCCGGGTACGGGTTTATCCGCGGGTTTCGGCTTGATTGCCAGCTCTATCACGAACTAAGTCATGACGAAACTTAATCCCAACATCTTTAGCACAATGAAGCGCGTGATCGCCAAAGATATCCATAGGTTTATTACAACAAGAGCATAACCCCCTTCGACGAACAAAGGAATACCAAGACGATAGCAAACCACAGCCCTGAACTGTCGGGGGCCAAGGCACTGACCAAGACCACTAACCGGGACAGCCAAGAGATAGTCCTGAGCATGCTTGATCTGGTTACACTGCCATAACATAGAGTCTCTAACAGATAAACTAAACTGGACAGAGATTCGCTTCTTGACCGCACCAAAATACGTAACTGCCAAAGAGTGCATAGAGGGGGGGGGGGGGGGGCTGTGTCGTCGACGCAGTAAGTAGGAGGCAAATCACATACCTGAGTAAAATTCTGAAGAGATATCTTGTAAGCAGCACCACTATCGGCAGGGAATAAACTACCAAGTATCACCTTCCGCAAGGAGGCCGTCTGACTCAGGGAGGCAAGATAACAGTAAAATCGAGTGCCGGCCATAGTATAAATACCAAGCCCCCCATCTTTGATAGGTAACGTAGCTAATCTCTGTTGCAGAGGACCGAAACCAGCTCCATCTCCCGTTATCAGAAGCCTCAAATACTTGAGTAAGTGATCGTCAAAGAGGTCAGCGGCTCGTTGTATAGCAGCAGGATTGGTGGTGCGCATAGCAAAATATAATCTAGAGACACCGACACAGTTGCGAAGCAGCAACATCTCACTCTGAGGATCTTTGAGCTTTTTGATAGCCGACATTAATTGAATAGTCTTGTTCACCCTACCCAAAACCATGTCGCTCATGAAGTCCATGTCCAAACTCACAGGTCCACCCAAAAGTTTGACCCTTTGCTCGGCCTCCCAATATCTCTGGGGGAAATACCTTCCTCGAGACTACGAGGATCGAGAGTAGGCCAAAAAACCTCTGTCTTCTTGATATTGAGATGCAGTCCCCTAGCTGGTCCTTCAGATTCTACAATCTTCAAAGCTCTGGCAACCTCCAGAGTATCTCCGACAATAGTACCGTCGTCAAGATACCAAGCATGTAAATCGAGTTTACAACGAGAGGCAATGGACTTCACTAGAGGGTGAAGAGTCAAAGCAAACAGAAGGGGACCGAGAGGATCACCTTGCTGAACCCCTAAAGAAGAGGACAAGATGTACTGGTCGTAGAAGAGTTTTGCAGGCCTGGCATAGCGAATTCAACCCAGCAAGAATAAGTTGATAAAAGATAATCCCTAAAAAGACTCCCGAATATAATTCCTTCGTTGATTAATAATATGACCTAAAAATGCGCCCTAAAAAACACCAAAAAAAATTCATTTCATTCTCAAATAATAATACCTAAAATTTCGCCCTAAATTAACTCCCTTTTACTTTTTTGGTTAACTTTTTTTACCCATGTCATTTCCAATCCTGCTACTTGACCAGCTGGGTAACAGGTAGTTGACAGCTGATCCTATGTGGCAACCATGTGTAGGAGAGAGTGAATTTTCCCTTATCGTCCACGTATTAAAAAAAAACACGTATTCAAAAAATAAAAAAAATGCAAACCAAATCGCAACTACATTCTGTAGATATATATATATCTAAGAAATTAGAGATCCAAGTTAAGTAATTGTCTCCCCGTTTCTTCTCCGAAGAAAAACTAGGGTTCTAAATCCCTAGATTATTTCGACATTCAGGCCAACTCTTCGGTGCAAAGTTAGGCAATGGTATTTCTCTGGACGTGTGAGTTTTTGATAATCAAACCATCTCGGAAGGAGTTGAGTATGGGTTTTTCATAATTGAGTTGAGTATGGGCTTTGTACGTTGGATTATGTAGTGGTGTGAACATAATTTAAAGTTTGTTAAAGATATAAAATCATTTTTTAATTTTAATCAGAGAATGGTATCGGCAATTATATATCATTTGCAGTCACGAATTTTTATCAAATGGTGGTTGAGAAATTTCTACAAAAGCCATAAGTTGGCATTGATTGATAGGCATGATGTATAACCCTTGACAATCATCAACAAAGGAATGAAGTCTCAACTTGTGCTATCAATTCAAAAGCTCAGCAACAATCTGGTTCTCAATTTTCAACCAAGTTCACTGATATCAATGGAGTTTATCAACTCCATCTGTTATACAAAGAAAAAATCATATTATTTTGTCTTATTAGAACCATTGTTAGTGGAGTCTAAAGGAAAAAAATTAACCAAAACTTCATCATTAAACATCCAGCTGATGCTGCAAAACTTGTTATTTTTCCATCAGCAATCTATCTAAGACAGATAGATTTTTCTGATTCCCATTTTTTTTTGTTAGTGTTAAAGACGTGGAAAATTCAGTTTCCTAAGTCCTACGTATAACTGCCACATCGTAATAAGCTGTCAAACAACGGGTAAATGGCTGGTCATATAGCATTTTCGTGTCATTTGACTGATAAATTTAAAAAATTTGAGTTTGTTACAGGGCTTATGGCCCATGGATGTTGTTATGTGGCTATATGTACATAACAAGATTGGATAGATAAATTGAGGATAATCCTCTCTGGTTCCGAAGAACACAGCCTAAATCGAATTAACGATTGATTTTTGATTAAACTTTTCTCTTGCCTTTTTCATTACAGACTCTGCCTTATAAAGATAGGCATTTCTTCTCTTACAATCCAACGACTATTAATTCACCAAGTGGTTACATCTCAACCGACCAGTACAACCTACTATTAGATAACACTCCTAAATATACTAAATACAACATTATTATTACTAAATAAAGACACATATAGGATATGGGCACTCCCTCACCACGCCGGGTACATGACATTCCACTCCCCTTGAAAACGTCCTTGTCCTCAAGGATAAAGGTCAAGGATAAGGGTCACATGATCATTAGGGTGAACCGCCACTCCTCACCACGGCGGTACATGACATGAGCCCACCTGCGAGTAAATGCCCCGACAAGACTTTGAAATACTTGACTCCATGCCAAGCACCAACCGTCCTCCTCTATCTGGACTACATAAATCGGCGATGATAGTTGTTAACCCTCCATATGGGCAAGAGAATGAAACTCATGAGTATTTAGTGTTTCAAATAATTAGTCCCCATGTCTTCAAGCTCACTGTTGTGTATGAGATGATGCAGCTGCTGCACCAGTTGGCCAGCTTCCAGAACTTGACAGTAAGTTGTAGACTAACTCTATCTGGTCACGAACTGTAGGATCGGTTTGCACCTCATCTGAGTAGAAATCCCAGCCATCACACGATTCGGTTTAGCATCACTAGGTATTGCAAACTTCCATCTATGTTGGTACCACAACCTCCACCTATGACGTAAAAGAAGTTTCCCCCTATCAAACACAAAACGGAACTGAATTCGATACAAGGTATTTCGCCACCCTGAACTGTAGGAGAGATCCACCCCTTCATAGAGGTTTATCATGACAAAAGTGATACCAGAAATGTAGGTCAGAAAAGAACTTAGTGTAGACCCCTTTGAGACTTCCATTGGAGTAGAAAAAATACCAACAAGGAGATGAAGTCCCATATAATGTATCACTGTAAATAGCCAACTGCATTCCCATATCGTGAAGATCATGAACTTTAAGTGAGTATTGGCTTCGACAGTCTTGATACAGGTTCCCACTCTATGAGAACTCCACACACAGTTTTCATGTCTTCTACTAACCCATTCCTTTGCCGTCTCCGTAAGATAATCTTTTAGGACCTGAATTACCACTGAATTCCAGAAAGCAGTATCCCATTGAATCCTTGTACACACCACTGAGAGAAGATTGTTAGCAACCCATCTAACATTTCTCATACTCGACAACCCAGGTGGAAATCTGAACTTCCACTTCAAGTATCCATAAAAGCATATAGCACCATTAACCACAAGAAACTCTTCGCAACCCGGACAACATTCATTACTACTGCAAACTGTAGAGTTAGGCCCTTCTGGTAGCCCAATGAAAAACCAAATGAAAACATCACTACTAGCTGGACTCCACAAACCCAGATTACACAAGCATAATTTATTTCCTGCTGCAAAAACTCATCACACAACTTGCTAGCACCAAAATAAGGAAACACAAACCTATATCTAAGCTTCTTTGGGAGAATCTTCGACTCACTAACATACTGCTTTGCAGCAACACAGATGTACAAAGAGTTTTGTGAACCACCTTCCAACTGGAAGATGAAAGAATCCCTGAAACTGTAGCTACTAGTGTGATGGATTTGATCAAATAATTCCCTCGCAATACCAGCTTCATGATTACCTGTAACTTGGAATATCAATTTGGGCCACAAAGCTGTACCCTGCTGTAACTTTTTATCCAGCAACTTGTAAACAACACCAGTCTCCACCCTTGTGACTAATATAAATGTAATCGAGCTCTTCCATAGCAACTTCCAAGGGTATCCTAGTTTGAAAACAAACGCATTAACACACTTTCTACTGTAATTTTCCACTACTCTACACCAATTATTCCATTTCCCGCGATCAAACAAGGAACGAGTAGCAACAAAATAGAGATAGAAACGAACACCACCATGATCACTGGCAAGCATGTTGATGAGCATTATGAGTTTAGCAATATAGTCAGTAACACAAAGGGAAATTAAGACATTCATATACCCCCATTTTAATCACCTCCAAAGAGCTCACATGTGGGTTTGGAAGAGAAATATTCTTTGCTCCTTCATACCAAGAAGGTGAATATACCCTTTATGTGCTTTGTTAAACCTTACCACTCTAGCCAATAAGTGAAACAAAAGTTTATTTCCCTCTGAAAATTTAGCATCCAAATTCAGTTCACCACTAATTGGAACAGCATAAACAATTCTAATACTCAATAAATTTAGAAACCGAAGTGCAGGCGGATACCCATGACTAGGAAACAGCTTACAATCCAATTCTCTATTGTCTTTATTCGATGTGCACTCCAAGAAGAAAAATCACACAAGGAGGAACTGTAACAAAACCATATTTATATTTACCAGTATAACTAAAGAACCTCTTAATACTATCTGACCGGCGCCAGGAGCAAATACTCCACCCATCTTGAACTGCCAGAAAACATCAATCCCAACACCATTCCAATTCACCTTTTCAGACATTTTAGCAAATATTTTTCTCTCATTCCGAATTGCAGCATTATTAATACTAAAAGTCACAATCAAATGGATAGAACAGAAATCGAATTGGTACCCCATACTGGAAATCCATGGAAAAATCAATTTCTCATAAGAAGTGAATGAAATAAGGGTAAGCTTACCTCGATCAAATAACGAACGAGTGATATCAAGGAGAAAAGAACAACAATCCAGACGAAGTAACTTGTTGTGAAGAAAGAATAACTCCATCAAGTTGTCAGAAATATCAGAATTCTTCTCCAAAAATTTCACGCAAAACTGCATCTCTACGTCTTTCATTCTGTCAAATGTAACTGGAGATAACTCGGAGAAGTCATTGATCTCTAAATTTGAATTTGCTACAAATGGTAACCTCATACCAGGAAGCACATCGGCATCATCGTTTTCAATGAAGAAAAAGGGAGGAATCAACTCCAATTCGAGAGAATCCTTTTCTTCATCAACATCAGTAGGAATTAAGCCGATTTCCTCGGATGGAGAAACCGTGAAATCAACAATTGAAATAGCAGAGTCTTCATCTGAATCGGTGTTAGATCCAGAAATTGAACCGGAATCTAGATTTGAATATGAAGTAGCATCAGGAAGAGAAATTGGAGTGTGATCTTGACTGATTTCAGGTACCAATTCTTCAATAAAAACCTCCTCCTGCTGTGTAGCTTCCGTATTCACAACTCGATGAACGATTTGGTCTGCTAATGGTGGTATGTAAATTGATTCCCACCTAAGCTTGGCGAAGTGGATTAGAGAATCTAATTGCGAAAGATGGTAATTTCGACCTGGTGAAGGTTCATCGTTAAGCAGCTCATTATACCTTCTCTTGACATCGAGGAAATAGAGATAAGCTTCAGCTTTCGCCGTAACTAGATACGAATTATCCCACATGGATCGAACGAATCTGATACCAATTGTTATGTGGCTAGATGTACATAACAAGATTGGGTAGATAAATTGAGGATAATCCTCTCTGGTTCCGAAGAACACAAACCTAAATCGAATTAACGATTGATTTTTGATTAAACTTTTCTCTTGCCTTTTTCATTCTGCACTACGCCTTATAAAGATAGGCATTTCTTCTCTTACAATCCAATGACTATTAATTCACCAGGTGGTTACATCTCAACCGACCAGTACAACCTACTATTAGATAACACTCCTAAATATACTAAATACAACATTATTATTACTAAAGAAAGACACATATGGGATATGGGCACTCCCTCACCACGCGGGTACATGACAGATGTTCGGTCTATCTATTACCTAGTGTTTCCCCTTTATATATATTGTTCCATGTAACCCTATTATTCTGATGAATGGAAACCACTCTCTGCCTCTTTGCTTTCCCTACATTTCCACTACAACACGTTATCACGCACGAGCTCTAACCATGCGGCGATTGAATACACTGCGTTGGAATCAATGGAATCATCGTCTTCAAATAGTTAAGTTGGATCAATTTTCCTATTATTTTTTTTCCCCCTTGCTTTTGACTTTTGCATACCCAATTTGATTGGGATTATTAAATTTGTGTTGAAAGCATTAATCCGTGTGAAAACTGATTTAATGGTATCTCTGTATTTGGATCTATTAAGTCCATGGTGAAAATTGATTTGATGCTATTCATACTGTGTAGGAATAATCAGGTAGTAATCAAAATAATTAGAGTTACTTTGATTGTTTTAATACTGCATACGTACTAATCAGGAATTACTAGGTACTGCATATGTAGAAATTACTTTTATTAATTTAATCTTTGAATTACTTTGATTAATTTAATCGTTTGTATTTTGGTAATTTTTGCTTGCGGATCTGGAGATTCTCTGAAAAGAGGAGAAAGATGTATCGTCTGTGAAAAACGAAAAGTTTCTGTAAACCCTTTTCGTTCGTGGAGAAAGAGAAATGTCTGGTTCGGTCCAGTTCATCCGGTTCTGTTCACCTAGTTCGGTCGGATTCGGTTCACTCATTTCGGTCCGGTCCGGTTTTCTTCATTCAGTCCGGTCAGATCAGTCATGTTCCAGCAGCCACCTGTCCCGGTTAAAGTTGTCATGTCCCGTTCTGGATTTGTCCGTGCCCTTGCATGATTGTTGCTTGAACTTGGACGTTATTCTTATTCTTGGCAGAACACACATGTAGATCCCGGGTAAGATCCACTCACTAGTAAATGATCATTAAATTACTTTGGAATGTAAAAACCATGTCTGTTCCGGTGTTGTCTGTGCGCGATCAAGACCGTTCCGGTTTTGTCTATATACAGCGGGAACCAAAATTCGAGGTATGTAACTATAATATGGATTTTTACGTTGAGTAATTGCTAGGCCTATTTATTTATTTATTTTTAGAACATGTTTATTTTTGTTTATTTGGTCTTAATATAAGTCCACATTATATAAATAGTCAGTTTAAATTATCATTGTTGATCTCAAACATTAAGAATTTTGGTCTTCATGCTATTTGTTCTCTTGAATATGATATTGGTTATAGTTGAAATGGTGGATTTTGTTTAATTGGTTGTACCAACTCAATTCAAATATATTTATTTGGGGTTTAGAAGTACTTGAACACCATTATTGCGTACTTGATATATTCCTCCCAAAAATTTGAATGTTTCGTGATGTAATACGCTTGCTCGACTATTAATCTGTAAGTAGTTTCAAAATATACGTTCATATAAAATCACATGTATTCCAATTTTTGTGGAAGAACTCACAAAAAATGATATATATGAGTTAGAAAATTTCTATTTCTCCACTTCATCCATTATACTAACGCACCTGTATATATTGAAGTATGAAAACAAGAGATCTATCTACGTAATCTATTCAACCTAAAGTAAGTGGTTGACATGTGTTGTGAGATTCTCTTGGCCTGTTGAGATAAAGAAATTTCTCAAATTAAGCGAAATGTAGCAAAATTGAAAATGAAAAGAACCCCGAAGTAATAAGGGTTAACCCTACCGACTCATATAAAGCATGTGAAAGGGACATTTATATCATGGGATAAAGCTAAAATGTAATTCTGGCTTCCATCATAAATGAAAGAGTTGGAAATGCACCTATGGTTATAGGTGTTGGTATATACAATGTAATATATGTAACATAGTAGCAACCAATTTTCACATCAACTTTAATGGCAACAAGAACTTTGCCTGGCCAATTGACTATCTTATCGAGCGCAACACTGCTAATTTTTTTTCAAGATAGAACAAAGATGTCGCAATATCTCTAGATGTACCACGAGATAATCACACCTTGTTAAATTCCCAAGTAACCCGTGCAAATGGATATCAGGTGGAACATCAAAATGATGGGAACATAATTGATTGCATGTTTTATAGTCTCTAATATATTTGGAAGGAAATATATTTTAGAGAAACTAATGAGTCAATCTAGTGCAATGAAATTCACTATAATATTTGGATTATTGAATCCATATTGACTCCGACGATGAAATGTTGGAAACTGACTCATACAGGCTTTGGGCATAACCATAAAGAAACTTTGGTTGTGACATGATGATTGTTTTGAAAGAACTCATACAAATATCACTTTATTTGAGTGAACGAAAATGGGAAAAATATTGAAAGAATGCAAAGTGACGGCATATCTCTCAATAAGTGTTTTCTAAATTACTAGATGTGCAACCCCCCTTTCCCATTATGCTTTTAGCTAAGAAAGCATATCGCTCATTTTTACAAAGTCTTCAGTAAAACAGGATCGAGACCATCCTAAGATGCAAATGGTAAAAATTCCATATTATAAAGAAAACAAGGTGAAATTTAGAAAAAATATTCATGCAGAATGCGCACCATTAAAGTGACTGATGGATCTGGTGAATATTTTGACATTTTGGACTAGTTATAGTTCCCAAGAAATTTGTGTTTGAAAACTCCTAGCACATATTACACAATGCAAAGTGCAAAGGCTAACCACCCTTGTTAATGCTAGAGAATTTACATCAAAAGGACTTGATGAATATTGCATGTTTAATAGGATCAATATGGAGCATCTTATACCCAATGGTCTCACAGAGGCTACCATCAAAGGTTACAGATGGTGTCTAAGGAATAGGTTATGCGTACCGACCTACCTTTTATTGCTTTGGGGATATGCAATATTACGCGCATCTTTACTTAATTTTTTGTAGAACCCGATATTAGTCAACCTTTTCTGCGTACCAGTTGGTAACTGAATTTAAGCCTGACATTTGCGTTCTTACGCATTTTTGGTTGCACTATATATGTGCCATTACGAGTCCACATCGTACTATAATGGGTCACGAAAATGATTAAGGAATTTTGTTGGATATTTAATCTCAACAATTATCCGCATTTTAAAACTTTTGGCAGGAGATCCCTTACTTCTAGATTTGCAGGTTATCACTTTAATGAGACAGTCTTCCCGTCGTTAGGGGGAGATAAGAAAAAGTATTTTCTAAGGGAACGACATGAATTGTCGTGGTGTGTTCCCACTATGTCTCATATTGATTGTTGTACTTCACAAATGTAAATGTGAAGTGACAAAGAATAATCGATTTTCAGAATGTACACTGATGTCGCTAAAGTGACAAGATCACGCATACCAGCTGCAAATATTCCTGCAAGGTTAGAAATCCTCAGTATGGGGTACACCATAGACTAAGGTGTCGCAACTACACTTGGTGGAAGTGTAGTTCTGGCCGTGGCTCCATAAAGGAAGATGGAGAGACCACCAGGTTCGATCAATGCTCACCTAGAAAAGAAGTAGATGAGCAAGGCACAACCTAATTTGTATCATTAATGAAATCATCTCATTTAATTGTCTCTGACTATGTCCAAGAATCAAAACTGGAGGACACTCCGAAGATTTAAATGATTCTAGAGAACAATGAAATCCTGACAGATTATGAGAATGCACATGAGTCAATGGAAGGATCATGCGTGCACAGTGATGATATAATCCATAAATAGTTGCTCCATAAGTAGAGCACAATTTGATCGAACCATGCTTTATTTTGATTAGTTTCAAATAAATAGCATATTTAGCCTATACAATCCAGGTAGAACTTGGTTCTTTGACAAATATACAGGTATTTGGTGTGGTAGTGCTAACCAACCAAGTGTAAAGCATATTGGACATACATGGTTATTTTTTCACAAAGCATAATGAGAAGAAAGCAGTCTTAAAGTATAAATACTCGCCTTGTGGCGCGAGGTTTCTCACAAAGCCCTGGAATTGTTCTATTGTAATGAACTTTATAGTGTTCCGCTACTTAGTTAGCTTGGTAATTTCAAAAGAACTTGAAATGCAGCATATGTATGTGGTTATTACGTATCTCTGAAAGAATCTAGAGATAGAAGATATTTACAAAAGTACTTGATAGCCTTATGTTTCCCAAATCAAGTGACTCTAAACCACAGAGTGCGTTTACAGTTAGATAGAACGCTCACTTTAGATTGAAGCAATCAGGCGGATGTGGTATACCCATCTAAGTGGCTATTTGATTTGGAGGGGATAGACAAGTAAGTTATTTTTCCTTGCATATTCACAAGAAAGTTCCTGATTTGGAATTGTAGCTATCTATATCGATGGTAAAGATGTAAGGGTACTCTTGATGTAATAAGAGACCTTAAAAGCTATTTGAAATCTGAATTTGAGATGAAAAATCTGGGGAAAGCTCGACCGAATACTGAGCTTGTGGTATATTATTCCACCAGTTTGCATATGTCTAAAGTTCTCAGGCAATTTAACAAAGACATGCATCATGACATCCAAGGTTCTGCGTAGATAGCTAGGGTCTGGAGTAAAGGTTTTGTGGGTACACCTCTGGTAAACCCTCCGGAGACATCACTCCGCCGCTAGGGCCACCTAGCGGTTTAACGGCTTGTTGCACGTGCTAAGTGTAGTCATTTTATTTTCTAGATTAGATTTGCTCGAGGACGAGCAAATAATAAGTTTGGGGGTATTTGATAACACTTTTTTGTGTCTATTTTGTTCTCAATGTTCTGTATTGTTAGTGCTCGATATTGTACTAATTATGGTTTTTTGTGTATTTGTAGGTATTTTTTGGAAATAAACATTTTTGGAGAATTCGGCTCGAAAAGTTGGTAAAAGCACCCCCGGAGGACACTTGCTAAACGGACTCCTACTTCGGATAAGGGGCACTCAATTACTAAGGGGCACCCTATTTACTATTCACACCCCGACTGTTGGATAAGGGGCAACCCTTTCTTCCTCGTTTGAAATTTATTTTTGGCGAGAAATCTTGACAGACAACAACATATTTTCTGGTAGGATTTTTGGCGAGTTTTAGGGAGATTAAAGCGTGTAAATTGGTTGGAGATATCCTGTTTCGATTAAACAAGACTGGTATGCCAGTTAGATTCGTCTAAATTTGGCTACAATCTCGTGTGGAAGCAAACAGAGGACACGAGTTCTTCACGGGTTCTGTGTGTTCTTAACTAGTTCTGTGTATGTGTTTGGAGTATGCTGAGTCGCAACAGATGCATTGTGGAGTTAACAAAATATATTATACGCATAATTGACAGCTACAGACGCGTTCTGCTACAAAAAGAGAAAGAATATATCCCGAGAATAATATCATTGACTTCCGAGTAATGGGAAGATATTTTGGAGTTATGAGGAGTAATCTTTGGTCCTGCCGAGTATATATAAGTTGCTGGGGTCGAGTAGAAGTTTTGGGGAGAGTTGGGACGAGAACAGAGGCGAGAATCGAGTTGCAGAGAAAACTCTTCTGCTGCTGCATGGGAAGAACACGAAGAACATAAGACCCACATGCAACAGTCGTTCCTGCTACAGTACTAACGACTCACATCTGAGGGTCGTAGTTCGGAGACAGTCTTAAAGCAACGGTAACAGTGACATTTACCATTTATCGTACACAGTAACAGTGGTTTGTAACGCTTCTCATGCGTTGCAAATTCCTGGTTTATTTGATATCTCTCCTTTTCATCATTTGTAAGCGTCCTTGAGCAATAAAATCATATTTTGAGCGTGTTTCCAACATGATGAGCTAGACCCCATCACAGGGACGACGGAGGAAGACGAATTTCATACATGGGTAAAATTATTTAATTAGTTTTTTAAGACTTTTGCATTAATTTTAATTGAAATATGATTTGAATTAATTGGTTGTCATTTAATTTGATGAGGTATGCTTAGCTTAAATGTTTTGATACGTCATGCTTATGATTTACAACCAATCTTTTGAGAATCTATCTTGGCAAAAATAAGAGTCCATGTTTTTATTTGTTGAGCGATAATTGTTAAAAGAATTAATATTTGAACCTTTTGTTATGAGTTTGGTCGAATCCACGAGTCCCAAAGACATCTCTTCATCCTGTGACAATATTTGTATATACTCTTCTTTTATTTTCTTTTATTAATTCGTAAAATCAATCTCATCAAGTCCGAGTGAACGATAACCTTTATTACTACAACATCATTGAAAATAACTATCAATTTTTGGCGTCGCCGACGCGGACTTGTGTATAGATTTGTTTTTAGGTTTTATTTTTATTTTTTATTATTTTTGTTCTTTTTACGCCTTTTGGTATTTCTTGTTTTTTTTCAGATTTGGAACTGAGCTAAAGAAAAAGGGAGAAAGCGCTGAAAACAAAAGCGAAGCCAAAGAAGGAAAGAAAAGAGGAATCCAAAATGAGTGAAGAAGAAGATTTTGTATATTATTTTTTTATTTATTTATTTTTAGAAACTGTAATTAGGTAATTATTTTTGTAATTTTTATTTTAATTTTTGGACTTTTGGACATTATTATTTTTAAAACCCTAAGGAAGGGTTAGTTTAAATATAAACTGCACAGGGAAGGACGACAGTTACGATACTGTCTCGACCTCTCGGGTTCGTACACGACATAGGAGTTGTGGCCCGAGTCGACCTCAACGGTTCATCCCCCGTCTGGACGGGAGGTAAGTTTTTCGAAACACTCGCGAATCCCCTGTAAGCGAGTTACTGTCTTCCTTCGTGTGAATATATGTCGAGGAACTGAATCAGGCTGCTTTAATTTCCTAGTAAAGGGCAAGGACTGGCCATACAAGATAAGAGTTCGGATTTCATCACCGTTCTCTTCTTGCTCGCCTTAGGAAAACGATACCAAATGCGAACCCAAGCTTAAAATACTGACTAGAACGAGACCGATAGGGTAACGAGCTTAATAGGAAAGTCATTCGAAAAATATTGGTTACTCTTTTAAGCATACTTCGAAGTTCATGATGGTTTCGTGAGTTGAACGCTTGACTGCGCCGCCTTGTAATGCAGTGAGGCCTTGGGTATCAAAGCTCCACGTAGCTTCCCTCGCCTCTATTCAACTTACTTTGACTCGGATTGATTCCAGAGGGGTTTGCTTAAATTGTAACGAATCCTCTTTCGAAGGATTAGAAGCTGGTCTAGAAACAATCTAAGTGGAGCCATCATGCTTTTTGTTTTCTAGAAATCAGTAGGTTTGTTGTGGTCAAGTCAACCTTGTTTGTGCTTGTGTAGAATTCCCTTGCAGTTAGGATGTCAAACTGGTATTGTAATAGCCATCACAATGAATATGAATATCCAACTGAACAATATGGACATCACTCTTTTTTATGACCATAGTGTGAATAGTGGTTGGGAGCATCCACCTTTTCAAGGTTATGGTTCATACCATGGTGAGCCCAATTACTATTCGCATACTCACCAGTCATATGAGCAAAACAATCCCTCTATTTATCTAGAAGAGGCTTTCAAGAGTCATTCCTTATTTGTGAAGGAAACCTTAAATATTCCAGATGAGTCCCCAGAGCAGTCAACTAGGATATCTTTAGAAGAGACTCTTAAGCAATTTACTGAAAGTACAAATAGGATTGTCGAAAAACTTGCTCGAAATAATCTTAATTTCCAATACGGTGTTTCCAATAATACCCATGAAAATGAGGATATTTATTTGCATAATCAAGATGACGAGGTTAGAAATGGTAACACTACTTGTTTAGATGAGGTTCAACCATTTTCATGTTATGATTATGATGAGGATACTGTTGATGAAGAATTTAAAATATGTAGGCATAGTGATCAGGAATTTGTTACTCCGATTGAACTTTATAATGATAGTACTATTTCTGGTTCAAATCCCAATAATTTTAATGATTATTCACCTATTCGAAAGGAAGAGGATTTGACTAGAGATGCCACGGTTTTAGACGATGTAGTTCATGATCCTTTAGCCTGCAATATGTTGGATAATGCATTATTTGATGTGCCTATAAGTGAATCAGAGGAAGTAACTATGATTAACACCTTAGTTAACGAGCCTTTACTAGAAACTTTCACTGATAATCCTTTATATGATTGTGATGATGGTTTAGAGGAAAGAGTTTACCCTGAGAATACTGTTTTAGAGTCTAGTGATTTAGAAACACTAGTCTTAGAAGACGATAAACTCGTAGAGATGAGTAAGGATGCATTACCTGATAATAACTTAGAAGAATCAATTGACCATTTTCAGGATTCTAATGTTCTAGAAATTAGGGAAATTGTGACTAGTCTATCTAGAGACACTGAAAACTCTAAGTTTCGGGGTGATTATCACTCTCCTAGTGCCTTACCTTTAACTCTCAGAAAGTCCCCTCACTTAGGACAGGACATCCGTGCCTCAACCATTTTACAAGATTATCTTCATACATTTTTTCCTGAACCTAGTTGTGTCCATAAAGAAGTTCAGTTGTTAGAAACCCATCCTCTGGTTGATGTGGTTAACCCAGGATATGATACCACGATTGACTTTGTTTTCTCACCAAAAACCTTCCTTCCAATTGTGGGAATGTACAAGTTTCAGATGTGTCAATTATTAAGTTTTGAGACTAAACCTAATTACTTTAGGATATTAGGGTCGACACATTTGCTTAAGAATGACCAGCACTTTGTTCAACCGTGTGAGTCAAATCTGATTGACTTAGAGGATCCCCAGTTATTCAGGTTATTGTTATGTGCTTCTAAGTTCTTAATTGAGTATTTCCAGACTTTAGAACCTGATCTTCAGGATCCTTCCTTTGAGGAAATCCAGCCGATGAAAACTTTTTATCTAGACCCTTTTATAGAGCCTGAACCCGAACCACAACTAGATGTAGTTGTCTTAAAAAAAATAGATAAGGGTGTGTTGGATATCTTCTGATCTGTTGCAGTCTCCTCTTCTTGTGGTTAGCACTTTTTGATCCGGATGACCCATGATTATTCCGGCTATTGCTATATGATTCTTCGAGGTGACTAATCCTTTCCAATGTCTGGCTGAAGACTTTAAACTTAGCACTTCTTGGGAGGTAACCCATGCTCTTGCAACACGATAATATTTTTCCTTAACTCTTTTCTTCAAGTGGTAACAGTTTCTCATTGTTCATGCTTTTAATTTCATCTTTAGAACATTGAGGACAATGTTAGATTTAAGTTTGGGGGTATGGGAGAAACTTTTTAGTTGCAATAAATAAACTTCAGAGACTAGAAATTTATGCTTATTAAGGTTGGCACTAACTAATCTAAGTGGATGGGAACATCTTGGTTGTAGGAGTTGAGGAACCAATCTGATTAGATGGAAACATCTAGAAGAGTCTATTCATAAAAGCACATAGCTCAGTTGTTAGAAAAGAAAACATGGTAGTTTCGCCATATCCTCGTGATGGAAACATCGAAAGAATCCTGATCACTTCTTCTTTTTTTTCTTTTTACCATTGCTAGGGTGAAATAGAATGGCTGAGTTACAAAAAAAAAAAAAAAAAAATAGAGAAAAAAATGAGACCATACCATCAGACCAACCGGAATAAATTCAATAAAGTCGACCACTGGTGCCCTTGTATATGCCAGTTGTGTTGACCTAGAGTTAGGATTATCACCCACTGGTTCCCTTGTATATGCCAGTTGTGTTGATATTAGTCCGACCGGTATCTCAGTCCATTAGGATAGGTTCACCTTAGTCAACATCTATGTTTTTGTCTACATCCATCTTCTTAATCTTTCTATGTGATTGGTTGACTCCGGTTTATGATCTCTGTCACTTTATATGAATTTTAGTATGCTTGAGTGCAAACTCGTGTACAACAATTGGAATTTCGCATCAGGGTACTTCCTCCTGTAGTCAATAAGTATACCAACCAAGGAGATTCTTTAGTGCCTTCCAAGGTTCTGCGTAGATAGCTAGGGTGCAGGTAAAGGTTTTGTGGGTACACCTGCGGTAAACCCTCCGGAGACATCACTCCGCCGCTAGGGCCACCTAGCGGTTTAACGGCTTGTTGCACGTGCTAAGTGTAGTCATTTTATTTTCTAGATTAGATTTGCTCGAGGACGAGCAAATAATAAGTTTGGGGGTATTTGATAACACTTTTTTGTGTCTATTTTGTTCTCAATGTTCTGTATTGTTAGTGCTCGATATTGTACTAATTATGGTTTTTTGTGTGTTTGTGGGTATTTTTTGGAAATAAACATTTTTGGAGAATTCGGCTCGAAAAGTTGGTAAAAGCACCCCCGGAGGACACTTGCTAAACGGACTCCTACTTCGGATAAGGGGCACTCAATTACTAAGGGGCACCACATTTACTATTCACACCCATTTTGTTGGATAAGGGGCAACCCTTTCTTCCTCGTTTGAAATTTATTTTTGGCGGGAAATCTTGACAGACTACAGCATATTTTCTGGTGGGATTTTTGGCGAGTTTTAGGGAGATTAAAGCGTGTAAATTGGTTGGAGATATCCTGTTTCGATTAAATAAGACTGGTATGCCAGTTGGATTCATCTAAATTTGGCTACAATCTCGTGTGGAAGCAAACAGAGGACACGAGTTCTTCACGGGTTCTGTGTGTTCTTAACTAGTTCTGTGTGTGTGTTTGGAGTATGCTGAGTCGCAACAGAGGCATTGTGGAGTTAACAAAAGATATTATACGCATAATTGACAGCTATAGACGCGTGCTGCTACAAAAAGAGAAAGAATATATCCCGAGAATAATATCATTGAATGCCGAGTAATGGGAAGATATTTTGGAGTTATGAGGAGTAATCTTTGGTCCTGTCGAGTATATATAAGTTGCTGGGGTCGAGTAGAAGGTTTGGGGAGACTTGGGACGAGAACAGAGGCGATAATCGAGTTTCAGAGAAAACTCTTCTGCTGCTGCATGGGAAGAACACGAAGAACATAAGACCCACATGCAACAGTCGTTTCTGCTACAGTGCTAACGACTCACATCTGAGGGTCGTAGTTCGGAGACAGTCTTAAAGCAACGAATGATGACATTTACCATTTATCGTACACAGTAACAGTGGTTTGTAACGCTTCTCATGCGTTGCAAATTCCTGGTTTATTTGATATCTCTCCTTTTCATCATTTGTAAGCGCCCTTGAGCAATAAAATCATATTTTGAGCGTGTTTCCAACATGATGAGCTAGACCCCATCACTGGGACGACGGAGGAAGACGAATTTCAAACATGGGTAAAATTATTTAATTCTTTTTTAAGACTTTTGCATTAAATTTTAATTGAAATATGATTCGAATTAATTGGTTGTCATTTAATTTGATGAGGTATGCTTAGCTTAAATGTTTTGATACGTCATGCTTAGGATTTACAACCAATCTTTTGAGAATCTATCTTGGCAAAAATAAGAGTCCATTTTTTTATTTGTTGAGCGATAATTGTTAAAAGAATTAATATTTGAACCTTTTGTTATGAGTTTGGCGAATCCACGAGTCCCAAAGACATCTCTTAATCCTGTGACAATATTTGTATATATTCTTCTTTTATTTTCTTTTATTAATTCGTAAAATCAATCTCATCAAGTCCGAGTGAACGATAACCTTTATTACTACAACATCATTGAAAATAACCATTATTGTACTTAGTATAATAATGTACTCGATTAAATTTTACATCCTCAGTGAACTTGTGAGCTAGATATAGCTCGGCGCCAATGCAACGTCATTGGAATGGTATAGTGAGTGTAATCATGTACTTAAAAGTAACCATTGACATAAATTTGTATTATCCCTACAAAGACATTAAAATGAATGCTAATGAAAGTGCAATCCAAAAGTTGTTGATTATGAAGGAACAATAATCTCTTCCCCAACGAAAGTAATCAGAGGGAGATATGGTAGATTATTTTCTAGGTTATTACCGATATTCAGTTTCGAAAAGTACATGACTAAAGGAACTGTGTGGAACAACTCTGAAAGTAATCAAGGGGAGATGCGGAGCATCGGGGGAGGATCCAAGGATATGATGTCGACATATTTTACTTGAAATTGAAGCTGTGTTGTACTCTTTTTCCCTTCGATCGAGAACAGTTTTTCCCAAAGGGTTTTGTTACTTGACAAGGTTTTAGCGAGACAAAACTAAAAACATCAAGTATGTTGAACGTTGAAGACATAAAGATCGTCGTTTATATTACTGAAAATATCTGGATCAAAGAAATGAAACACGATAGTCTGTTAAGCAACGTAACTTCCAGAATCAACAACATGGTCTTATAAACATTCAAGTCACCATAGTAAAGTGTGATTAAACTCCTTTTGACTGCATTAGACTAATGAAAATTGTCTGACATCAGGGGGAGCATCTAATGGTGTGTTGAACTATTTTCTTTCACCGAGATTGCTTTTTCCCACAGGGTTTTGTTACTCGGCAAGGTTTTTAATAAGACAACAGCAAACACCGGGAATGTAATTTCCAAGCTAAGGTTATTGTCTTTTCCACGAGGATTTTTTTCCTTAGGAGTTGTGAAACAAATAGTCAACCTCAACAGAGCAAAGTGATCATCTGCAACCTTTACTTGCATTTGTCACGTTGTACTCTTTTTCCTTCGTCGAGGTTTTTTCCCACTGGGTTTTCCTTGTCAAGTTTTTTAATGAGGCAACATATTCGAGTCCAACTATGTTCTAAGTTTGTTTAATATTGTACTTTTTTTCTTTAGTTCATGTTTTGTCCCTATTGGTTTTCCTGACGAAGTTTTAACGAGGCAATTAACTTAGGCTCACCGGTCTTTGAAGACCATATTGCATGTGATGAACTACATGTATAGTACAAGATAAAATGTGAAGTACTACATGTGAAGAGTTGTACCAAGGTTTTATCCCACTGGGGATTTCCTTGTCAAAGTTTTAATGAGGCAATCAATTTCGGCACAAGTCATCAAGGAGAGGACGATGTTTGAAGAAATACATTCGAAGCACTATATGTGAAGCACTATGTATAAAGTTTTTATTATTGAACCACACAAGGGGGAGTGTTACAGGGCTTATGGCCCATGGATATGCGGTCCATCTATTACCTAGTGTTTCCCCTTTATATATATTGTTCCATGTAACCTTATTATTCTGATGAATGGAAACCACTCTCTGCCTCTTCGCTTTCCCTACATTTCCACTACAACAGAGTTTTTACAATTTAAGATTAATTGTTATATTTGGTTTGGTAGAAGACCAGTTCAATGAAAATTTCAATTTTCATGATTTCATTGTTCTCTAATAATCGCAATTTTCATATTTTCAATGTTGTAAGAGAGAAAGTGACGGAATAAATCCCTAGATTTCCTAATTAATGGATAACTGAAGTTATTCTATTCTAGGGTGATAATTGATAACCACTAAAATAACTCCAATTATTACCCCTAAAATAAATCCAATTATCACCTTATGAAACTAGTGAGAATTACAATTTTCACAAAAAAGTAACTCCAATTATCACTAAAATTGATAAAAATTCCTGTGATGAACCATCAAGTTTTCACTCGTGAGATTAGTGATGTTTCAATTTTCACAAATTGATAAAAAAACCAATGGAGAAACTCCACTTATCACCTTTCGTGATTCGTGAAAATCATGACTATCACGGATTTATGTCGAAAAAGAATGTTTTTTTTCTTCTTCTTTTGTCGAGGCTAAACCGAGTCAAGATACATCTTATTACATGCACGTTCTAGTGCATCATGCCTTCATTGTTAGCAACCTCTAATGGTATATAGTTAACAGATTAAGCCTTGTTCCTTTAGACAGTTGATTAGCTATACCCGTTTAGATTTAGTCTTAACTAGAGCAGCAGATTAAAGACCTAATCTTATTGTATGAATGAGATTAATAACCTAATCTTATAGATTTTTGAAAACCTTGAAAGTTGGTGTTTACAGTAATGTAAGATGGGATAAAAACTCCATGAGAAATTTGAGAACACTTTCTTGTTTTGAATTATTGAGATTAAGGTTTCAGATGCTTGATTTGGGAAAAGTACTAAAGATAATTTCAAATCCACAAGAATATCTAAATCTAATAATGAAGAACAGTACATTTATTTTTGAGAGAGAAATATAGAAAGACGACATTCAGAGAGACGGTTAAATGTGGAAAGGCTTTCAAGAGGCACAGTAAAACGTGGAGTTTTAGGTTTTTGACTTTCGCCCACAAAAAACGGCCATGACTACTTCATTGACCGATTACAAGAGAAATTATTTCTATTAATATTTTTGCTGCTAAATGGTAATTTATAAAAGGTTAATTTAGTCTCTTATAAAATATAGAAACCTAAATTCATGCTAAAGCTATTAATCTTAACCGTACATCTTGTATTTTGGACTACTGAAATATACCATCTTAATGATGGGTTTCTAAAAGAGAGAGGAACCAAACACGGGTTCCTCAGAAATTTCCACGATCTAAAATACTTTTCTCGCTGACTGTTAGTGTCTAAAAAGACCATCTTAGCCCAGGGTGTCCGAACCCGAAATCGGTGAAATGAATGGGTCCAACCTCAACTCAATTTTTTATTTTTTCTCTTTTTTGAAGAAAGTGAAACATAATTTTTGGGGTCTCTAGAGAAAAGAATAATCGTCTTGATGGCAAGTGATTGCAGTTAAATGCAACACTTTGCAATTGGGTAGGCATGTTAAAATATTTGATAGTTTCTCACTAAGTATAATGTTGTTATTGGCATGAGCCAGTTTTAGCCATGTATCTGTATTTATTTATTTTTATTTTTTTTGGATGGATTTCGCTTTTTGTGAATTTTGTCTTTTTAATCTAATTTGCTCCTTTCCATCTAAAAAATATATAACAAACATTATGAAAAATAATAAAAATATATAATTTGCGGAATTTGATACGGCGATAAATGGTTCTTTAATCGGATATCAAGCCATAACTTATTGCAAAACTGAACTTGAATGACCATTAGGACCGAAAGCAATAAAATGATCAAACTAGTAACAATATATAGTTTTTAAGATAGGATGTCATTCAGCTATCCAGAACAAGATTCATACGCTTGCTCCAACTCCTCTTTATTATTTTTTATAGTCATGTCCTGGCCACCAACCAGGCATAGCTTCCTGGCACCAGTTTGGCACTACTAATTTCCTGGGTCATAGTCTGATCACCATCAGGTTTTGCTAAATGTCTATCGTTCAGTTTGAACATAAGTTGCTTTATACAATTACAACTTTGCAGACCAGGACCAATGCAATCTATGCTTTTTTGCGTCATGTTATAAGCATCCTCTCGTTCTCTTGATGATACACCGCCAGCCGGCTTTTAACTTCATCTGGGTCTTGAACCCTGATGGTTTTCTGGAGTTATTATTTGTTCCTCAATCTGAACCCCTTCAATACTTGATATATACAACACATCTGGTTTTTTAGTCTTGACAAATTCAAGATAATCTTCCAATCATCATTACGTAGCTTCTCTATAATCCAATCCCGAAACTCAGCATATGGAAAGATGGTACCTTCTCCCTTCAGGATACGGTCAAGATCGCAGAGCAGCGTGCCTATTTTTTTAAGAGCGTAAACGATTGAAATCTGACATTTCCTATGATTTATCTATGCAGTAGTGTGGAAACGAAGATGAAGGAGGAGATGTTGGTGTAGCTTGATGTAACTGGAGGAGGATGAAGCGGATGTTAGTGTGATCGGCGTAGATAAGCGGAAATAACAAAGCTGCTCGGAAGATTAGAAGATAAGACGCGTAAGTAAGCACTGATGTAGTGAAGTAGCGCCGATCATGGGGTTAAGTGGCGTTGATGCAGTGTCATGATACCAGAGTTCCTACAACCATCCCTTGGGTGTATTTAGCTTTTAGTAAATTTAATTAGCCGTTTTACTTTCAGTTAATTCTGCTTTAAGTTTTACTTGTACTGATGCAGTACTAGCACGCGTGCAGTCCGTGATGCTTTAGTGTTTCGTTAGTTCCTTTTCTCTTAAATAAGCTTGTACCTGGAATTGCAGTTTTATCAGAAAATTAAGTTAATGGAGGCAGTACAGTGGTACTGAGTTACTTGAATGCTTACAGTACAATCTCTCCTTCCTTATTACATCATAGAATAACTCGGTACATCACATGCAGCTGCTTTTTGGGAGAGAAGTTAAGAAAAAGTTGTTATGAGGATAGAGAGTTGTAAAGGGGAAATGAGAGGCGAGAGGTGAGCTGTGACGCGATAAGCAAAGAAAGACAGACGCGGTGAGAGAGATGAGAAGTGTTGTGAGAATTGGGGTGGACGGGTCTTGCTGAACAAGAGACTGACCTCTCCCACTTAGGTCGCAATGTTGATGAGGTAAAAGTAGAAATGAGAAGTTAGTCCAAGTCACAGCAAGCCCAACCCCCTTATAGGTAAGGAGAGAGAAAATGAGAAGTAGAAATGGAAAAGAGATCCCCTCAAAGTACAATGAGCTCATATATTTATACTATTTTCTCTATTCCCTCATGAGGACACATGTCCTCTAATTCATTGTTATTACCAAACTACCATTTCCTTATATCCAAGTCGACCTTGACTCCTTAGGGTCAATAGCCTTGTACTCTCCTTTGACTACCTCATTCTCCTTTTTATACTCGGATATTATACTTAGGGTCGGACCAAGTCTCTTCTTGACCAGGTCAAGTCCCCAAGTCCCCAGTCCCTTCACGGACTTGGACTTATAAACAATGTAAACACCTTCTAGCCCAAATAATGTATTTTCATGTTCTAACAGCAGTAACAAGTTCGAAATGATCTAAAGATATGCGTAGAATAGCAATCAATCTCGAAAGCATCACAATATCGAAAACCAGATGAGTATGGTCTGCCATGCTTGAAATATGAGAACTAGCACTATGAAAATTGATTGATTATGAGTAATCACCCATACTCTCTTTTATACTACTTCAAGTTCATTCAACACAGGTCACGAGAAAATTAAAGCGCTCAAACCGACAAATATTCAACAACAATTAGTAATAATTTCACAAACAAGAGACACAAAGATTACGAAAGACTAAGGAATATCTAAATCAAGCAAGGCTGACGAGCTCCTTTTTTTTCGCAGCTAACTCCTTATGCTTCGCCCCAAGGCTTCTTGATGTATCCGCAACTTCTTTTGCAATCCTGGCGGCTTCGGAAGTCTGCCGGATCTGTTCAGCATGTTGATCCTTCAGCTTCTGTGCCTCAACTGCAATACTTTCCTCCAAAGTAGAAATTTCCCTGGCGAGGACTGTTAGACGAGATGCACGCCTGTATTTTAAACTTTTAAAGAGATGTTCAATACAATCCATGTTAAACTTCAAAATAAGAGGAAGTGCGAAATTACACTCCCGCACCTCGATGGACTCTTCCGTCGGATAACCAGATCCCATTTCGCTCATTGCCTTCGCCACAGTAACCAAAGTGGAGGCAGTAGGTATTAAACTATTACGGTCCGAAAGGATCATTGTGAAAGCCACGTGATCATGTTCTTCTACAACTTCCTTATAATAATCTTTCAATTCCGGAGAGATAGGGAAGTTGTACACAAAAACGAAATGAGAATAACTGTTGGCAACATGAGCTGAATTCCCTTTGAAGTCGAACCATGAGGCTTTGCCAAGCATAGAGTTGGGAGTACCGATCGAAACAGGAATTGTCGCTTGAACAGGGCTCTCGGAGTGCCTCGATCCGGACTCATCCTAGACTTATGTGTGCTTTTGTTTCTTAACGATGTTTGATTCCTCGGAGCGATCATTACGGGCCATGGAGGAAGTCTGCAAAAACAAAAGTAATTAAGACTAGATAAAGAATCCCAAATGATCAAAAAAATAGATAATTACCTGATTAGTGGACGGAGCGTTAATACCAAGAGGCGAAATCTGAGAACTATGCTCTTCACCTATACCTTTTTTTTTAATTATTATTATTATTATTTATTAATCCTCATCAACATAAAGGAGTTTACAAGAATTGGATGGGAGTCTCGCAACAAGTTGGCTCTTTTTTTTTTTTTTTTTTTTTTGAAAAAGTAAAAGTATGATTAATATATCTATAATTTTTAATATGGAATCAAGAATCATACAAAACTTTGGTTGGTAGCCGAGCAACAAGCTGAGCCCCAACACCCTTTTGAATAGCTACTCCTAATCTATAAAAAAGAAATTTACCGACACACTACTGACATCATTACTAGCTAGAAAATTCTTCAATCTCTTAAAAAAACACAAAGTATCGTCACCAAGTTCCCTAAAGTGGAAAAGGCCAGACACCCAAACCGTAACCATGTGAAACACACTTTTGATCTAAGTATTTGTTAGTTTACGCAATACAAACGTTTGAAATAGCTTGGCCGGGGACAAAGGCACGAACGCCTTCACTTATGAAGGGCGAGACTCCAGTAACATCCATACAAACATCTTGACCATTCTCCCAGTTAAGAACAAGAATATCAGCAGGACGCAAGTCTCTATTATCACCAGACAGAAAATCAAGGGAGACTTCTTTTCGAGCACGCACACCAGCTTTGTAACAGATGTCAGCAATTACGTCTCATACCAGGTCGTGACCGAAACTTAAGCCCAACATCTTTGGCGCAATGAAGAGCGTGGTCACCAAAAATATCCATAGGTCTATTACAACTTGAGCATAACCCACCTTCAGCAAACAGGGGGATGCCAAGACGATAACAAACCACGGCTCTAAACTGTCTAGGACCAAGGCATTGGTTCAAACCACTAATGGGTACATCCAAAAGATAATCTTGATCATGCTTAACACGGTTACACTTCCACAAAATCGATTCTCTTGCATACATTGGGAATTGGACGGGAACTTGCTTCTTAACTACGTCAAAATAAGTAACTGCCAGGGAGTGCATTGAAGGGGAGGGGGGGCAGTATTATCAATGCAGTAGTTAGAAGGTAATCCACATACTTGGATGAAGTTCCGAAGAGCCGAATGATAAGCATGACCTTTGTCTAAAGAGAATAAGTTACCAAGAATCACCTTTTGAACCGAAACCGTCTGACTCTGGAAAGCAAGGTAACAGTAGTTACATGTGTCTACCATAGTGTAAATACCGAGGCCACCCTCTTTGATGGAGAGAGTAGCGATCCGATGTTGCAAAGGCCCAAACCCTGCTCCATCACTTGTGATCAGAAGTCTCAAGTACTGAAATAAGTGATCATCAAACAAATCAACTACCTGGTTGTAAAGTGTAGGGTCCGTAGCACGCATAGCAAAATACAGTCTGGACACACCAGTGCAATTGCGAAGCAATAACATCTCACTCTGAGGGTATTTGAGTTTTTTGATGGCGGACATTAACTGGATAGTGTTGTGGACTCTAGCCAACGCCATGTCACTAATAAAATTCGAGTCTAAACTCACTGGCCCTCCCAAAAGTTTAACACCATCGGTTGGTTTGCCAATATCTCGAGGGAAAACCTCTTCATCATAGCTTCTAGGGTCAGTGGTAGGCCAAAATACCTCCGTCTTCTTTATATTAAGATGTAAACCTCTACCTGGTCCCTAAAATTCTATAATCTTCAGAGCTTTAGATACTTCCAAAGTGTCACCAATAATTGTCCCGTCATCAAGGTACCATGCATGCAAATCAAGCTTACGCTGCGAGACAATGGTTTTCACAAGTGGATGGAGTGTCAAGGAAAACAACAATGGACCAAGAGGATCCCCTTGCTGAACACCAAGTGCGGAGGAAAAAATATATTGATCATAATAAAGTCTAGCAGGCCTACTATAGCAAAATTCCACCCACCGAGAAATACCTGGGCAATGGAGACGAACTTCCTTAATAAGATGGGTCCGACTAACCATGTTGAACACATTTGAAAAGTCAACAAGCAGCATGGACATGTTGGTAGACTGTCCTTTCAACCCCAACAACTTATTTACATCGTGTAAAATACTCTCACCACCAACCGGAACACCAACACTAAATTGATGATCACCCAAGTAAGAAGTCATGTCATTGCCGAAAGAGAAAGCCGCTATCTTAGAGACCAACCTACGCCAAATGGTACCAACAGCAATGGGCCTAAGACCACCGCCTGGCTTCAATAATGGAGTTAGGGGTGCACTAGCTATGAACTCACCTAACTTCTTGGGACAAATTCCGGCCAGCAATAAATTGACAACCCCCGTGATTGAAGACACCAACTCATCTGCCACTGCTGATGCCGCACCGCTCAAGGCATCCATTAAATGTTGTGCACGCAAACCGTCTCGACCGCAAGACGTTCCTTTAGAGAAACTCTTGATAGCACCGAGAACAGCTTTGGAATCAACCACAATTGAGTCGACGCTAACAAGTATCAAGAGGGATAAAGGGGTGGAGAAGCCGGGTGTTTCATTTGTAATTCAACCAAAGTAGATTCGTTGCGAGGAGAAACACCGATGGAAGAAAACACTCGGATGGATGCTGAAAAATGCCCACTACTCATCTTCTTCCTACACGCTGCCAAGTTGGCAGCGTCTTGCTTATTTTTCACCGACTGTTTACACGGACTTTGTACAGGCTTATGGACCAATCTACTAATCAAAGCAGAATAGCCGGAGTTATCCTTCCAGTCCAAGAGGGCTTGGTTAATTGCATGAATTTGAAGTTTCCTTCTAATACTTGATTTCTCCTCGGTAGAACACTTGGGTACACAAACCTGTAAGGTGCCAATGGGGAGAAGAAGGAGTCTAATCCAAGCTGAAATATCAGCTGGACTGGACAGAACTCTGTCAAGAAAAAACTTCAGAGTTCTCGAGAAGGCTAACCTACATTGGTGAGGAATGCATGATACAGTAGAGAAACGTCCCTGAAAAGCCATATTCAACAGCTCCAAAGAAAGTTCTGTCCCCCCTGCGACATTCTCGTCGACTACATCAGGTAATGCAAAAGACACAGGTGAAACAACGGCTGGTTTCGGAAATCCATGAATGAGATCCATGTCGGTACCATTTGTAGGTCATGTAATGACGAATCCATGGATAACACCCCCATTACCCTTGCATGGCAACCTCCAGGCATGCAAATGCATGCATTTTCCGCACAACCACATACGAAGAAGACCAAGAACTTTCTCCCAAGCCGTGTAAACACCAAAATCCATGGAAATTAAATCTATGCAAATTGTCATGTTTTCTTCATTGAAGAGATGTTTATTCTGCAAATGCTGGCCGAAATGGTAGTAAATTGAAACGATCCTTTCACATATCCCCTCCGTTGACACCATCACAGCAACCATCAAAACCCTTGAAAGGGCAATGGCAAGAACTTACAACATCCAACAAGCCTGAGTGGGATGAAGATGAAGGAACATCAATCATCTCATGGGGTGCGACATCAGAAGAAGCCTTCTGAATATGTGAGGAAGAAACTCTGGTCCGTCTAGGCATGGAAAAGGAAAAACCCTAACCAGAAACTTAAAAACCCTAAAAAGATAAGAAAAAAGGAGAAAACAACGACGAAATCCAGCAAAAAAGAGATCGAAAAAAAGGAAAAACGAAAAGGAAAAAGAAAATCAAAAGGGCAAATCAAGAAAACATGAACATCACGAAAAAATCCGGTGAATAACTCTGGTTTTTAATCGCAAGAGATATCCGGTGAATAACTATATTTTTTTTTTTGAAGCATGAATTTTATTACGAAAACTTAGAGGGCTATTACACGAGGGTATATAATACCCAAAGATTCATTAGTTACAATTGAAATGTTATGCCAGGAATCTAAAGAAGAAAAATAGAGGAACAGAACATGAGCAGCGGTCTCCGGATCAGAGTTGCATCGGGGGGAGATGTTGGAGTCGAAGGTCGTAAGGCCTTCGTTCAATGCTTTCTACAAGAAAAGTTGTACTTTTGATGGACACAGTAGAGTCCATAAGAGTGTCGATGATGGAAGAGGTGTTCGATGTGCTTGATTGAAGGTGCTAGTCATGCAATTGCGTCCATATGCTATGGTGTATTGCCTTATATTTAACTGTCTGTCTCATTTTTTTTCATCTTGGTCCATCAGGCGGTGTATACCAGAGAAGACAAAGATTACAACTACTAAAAACATACTAGAGACTATAAAAGAAACGGAGTTTACAGACTCAAAATAAAGTACACTACTGTAATTAAAAGGGAAAACAATTTGCTTAAAAGTAAAGAACTAATGCAACTGTGACTAAATGTGAGTAGAGGAGTCGATTTTACCGGCCCATTCGCATAATTAGGATTTGTGCTTGCTGCTGCTATGCAAAAAGTAATTGTAGAGTTGTGATATCATTCTAAATTCATGGTTCCATGGGAGAAGTTGTTATGTTGCAAGTTGTGAGATATATTTCGCCTTGGTCAAGACATTACAGACGAATATGTGATGTTGTAGAAGAGAATTAAAAATCCGTTGCAATTCTCCGTTGGCTGGCTACCTCTTATTTTGGTGCAGGCGAGAGATTAACTGCTGAAGGTTGAAGATTGAAGCTGCAATTTTCTTTGGATGCCCAAGTTAAAGCTCAATTGTGATGACCCATAGACAAGTTTGGATAAACCAAATCAAGGTTATCTTGTAAAAGGATCCAATTCCTGATCAAAATACACTCCAAGGATAATTCTAGGACCTTGGAAATACAAAACTAACTTTACCAAAAAAAGACCCAAACAAAACTAATCAAACTGAAGTCCAAAAAAGATTAAAGAACACAAGGAAAACATTGTAACACTGAAGGGAATAAACAAGGCAATTTGAAGAAAATAACACTAGGAACACCACCAACAACACCAAATTAAACGACACTACTAGCTGAAATTAAACTGTTGGTTTGAAAAAATTTCCTTTCAATTTCATAAAAACATGTTCAAAGAGGAAGTAAAAGGTTAAAAGGGGCTTTCATTAGCCTAGGGAAGGCTCTAAACAACTTTAGAAAATAGAACTCAAAAGAAATTATTAAAGGTTTACAAAATACGAAGCGGCAAAATGATACTATGATTGAAAATCAACTGCAACTTCAGGTTTAAAGATCAGGTCAAGGTTTGAGGGACTTTAAAATTAACCAAAGGGTTTTATGAAAGAAGTGAAGGCAAACAAAGGGCATCTCAGTTTTTTTTTTTTTTTTTTTTTTTTTTTTTTTAAAATATGGAGGAAAACAAGATCCAACACCAGTAATGAGAAAGATTATGTATAGGTATTAACAAAAATTTCTTTATCGACTAGCAGGAGGTTGAGCTTTGAATCAAACTGAGATTTACCTCAATTTTGAAATAACAAAGTGCAGATAGAGATCAGGGTCGGAAAGAATTGATGTTGAAGACCAGATCCGAGAGGAACATCCATAGAAATTTCATATCTCAGCAACAACAGACAAAATTAGATTAAAATCTTCATAAATAAAAAGGGTATCACTAATTAAAAGCAGCAAAGACCTAATTGAAGGCTAAAGGCTGGTGAATCGAGGATTTAGCCGATGAGTTCTACTAAATCCATGGAGGTTATTTAGGGTTTTGATGTCGGTGATGAAAGTTGAAAGATTAGGGTTTGCCTTTTCCCTTTTCTTTTAAGGGTGTAATCTAATAGATTGTTTTAAGCTAATAAAGAAGGATTGGAGACTGGTACTGCTCAGATCAAAGCTGATCTGAGCAGCAGAAGCGGCCGTGAAATTGTTTTTCCTCTCTCTTCACCTATACGAAAACCTATAAAGAGAAAATAAAACATATAATACAGCTTTTGGGAAATAGGCAATGGCTTCTCTATCAACATTTGGGATGACAAATGGTTACCAAATAGAGATCAGCCTTAAGCTAACTATATCACTATCAACTCCAATTTAACACTTGTGTCTGATTTGATAAATCAGGACATAAAGAAGTGGAATGAATCACTGTTACTTTCTTTATTTGATAATTTTCTAGTTTCAGAAATAATGAACATCAGATTACATACCTCTAATGATGGCAGGCTGAAAAAAGATAAATTGAGATGGTTACTCACTAGAAATAGTGAATTTTCTGTAAAATCTCTTTATGCTAAACTGCAAAATCCTTTGGGATCAGTATCTCCTGAAACAAAAAGCTTTTGGAAAGGATTATGGAGTATGGATACTTCCCAGAGAATAAAGTTGTTTACTTGGAAGTGTCTTCAAGACACTTGACCAACAAGACAAAAATTGGGTTCAGTTCTGGATGTGGAAACACAATGCATTTTCTGTCAGCAAGCCATTGAATCCACTTATCATCTCTTTTTTGAATGTCATTATGCTAAGGCAGTTTGGAGCTTATCCTCAATGGCATCACAACGAATAATTTCTAACACTACCAAAACTTCATCCCTAGATGATTATAATGTGTTAGAGCATAGCTCGGTTGAACCCACCAAGCGTTGGTATGTCAAGTTTGGTTGTCATATTTTAGTGAATCAAAACTCATTTAAAGAGTCGCTTGATTATTTACTAGAGTCAACTTCGTATAGGTTAGCTAGAAAGTTACTAGGATATGAGACTTACAAGTATTACGTGAAGACTTGAAGAATGTGAAGAAGTAAAGAGCTACATCGACAATATCATCCTTCCTCTTGAGGTTAGTAATATTTAACTTGAACTGTTTCATTCCTAACGATCTTTCAAGTCGTGCATATTAAAAACATAACTGCGAAGCCGTGAATGATTATACTCTAGTTAGACATAGTATTAAGGAATTACAATACGAAGTATAACGTCTATCTTTTGAACTTCGTATATAAGACATCGACATAATCGTATGAATGCTATTGTGATTATGTATGGGTATGGGTGAACATTTCGTCCTAGGAAACAATGTTTTACATTCGTTTAAAGGAAGTACAATTCATAAACTTGTTTTGTGAATCGAAAGGGAAATCACTAGGATTATTGGTATTGTTATTCATTGCAAATCTTTGGATTACCAATATGTGTGTTTAGTATAACCACTCATAACTTGTTTATGTATCTTGGTAAAACTATTCACAGTGCCTGAATTTTGTATTGGTATGACTTTTATTAGTGAAACCGATCTTAAGTAATCACTTGAGATGGTATGATCGATATATTGTAATTGGTATGACCTCTAGACATTGGAGAACCGATCCTACTAAGAGGTGCAACCGATGACAAACATGTGGAATCGATCCTTGTAAGAGGTACAAAAATTCTTAGTAATTGGTATCGGATCCTATGACTTGTGCAACCGATTACAAGTTAAATGCCATAATTATGTGGTAACCGATCCTAGTACCTAGTCAACCAATTTTTGGAAAGCTAGTGTGACCGATCCTAGTACCCACATGGAGGTAGAACTGAAGCTTTGTGTTTTGGTAGAACCGTGAAACCCATTAATGGTGATTTGATAGGATAATCAATCATATAGTTCTTTGAAGTCAGATGACCCAATTCTAAACTCGTTTGGAAGTGTGGCAAATCGGTTCCATGATTGTAAATATGAAAAAGGATTTACAAAGTAAAGATGTCGACATATTTTGAACATGTGCAGTAACTCTTATCTTTTATTGTTCAAAGGTATATTTGGGTACCCTCGTCTTTTCATAATGATTGGTTGAAAGGAGACATCAATTATATCTCATGGCCTTGGCTGCAACCAAATGCTAGCTTATTTGGAAAGAGAGATGCCTTAGAATTTTTGAAAAATAAAATAGAACACCAGAACAGTTAGCTACTGATATTTCTTGCCACTTTGCATATTGGCATCCACACAATTCTAGTATTAATGTTGAACAAAACAACAAAAACATTATAGTGCAACTGCCTCACTGGGAAATTTCCACAAAAGATACTATAAAATTTAATTGTGATGCTTCTTGGTTATCAAAAAATACTAATGAAGGTTTTGGCTTTGTGTTGCGCAACTGGTTAGATACTGGCAAAGGAGCAGCAATGGGAGTGTTCAGGACATCCACGGCAGAAGAAGCAGAAGCTCTGACTCTTCTGCACGCAACAGAATGGGCCAACAAGAACAACTTACAAAATCTGGTCATTGAAGGAGACAACCAGGTAACTATAAACTATCTACAAGGAAAAGAAGTATCAATCCAGTGGCAAAGCATAGCAATCTTAGAAGAAGTAAAGTTTGCAACTCCTTTTTTGGGTTTTCAACATGTTGACAAACGAGCTAACAAAGTTGCAGACTTGCTAGCAAAAAAAGGAAGGAAAGAGAATGTGGCAGATAGCTGGATAAATTATGTACCTATGTTTTTAATTCCCTCAATAACTTATGACTCTGTCAAAAAATCAGTGTACTAGCCAAAACTCTATTGTACTTGTCACAGATGATGTTAATCCTGCAGATTCAGTCATCGACTATGAATTGATTCCAAATGAGACTGAATCAATAGATTAACTCTGCTTAAAAAAAAAAAAAAAAAAAAAAAAAAGGACTTGCTCAACAAAAGGTTTTTATTTCCTAAACTAATAGCTTCTCTGGAACGGTGTTTCCAAACCAACTCCTAATATCGAGACGTCCACCAAAACAACCAAACTGGCTTGTCTATGCGGTTCTTGGCGGCAGCAGCATCTCCGAAGTAGATCAACATCAGGGTGACAACTAGGTAGGAGGACCTAGATAGAAGTGGATCAGCACAAGTGGACACATTGACGAAAATACCCTCATAATCTTTTCTACTGTCCTTTATCTTATCCCAATAAGTTTCTTTTCTTTTTCCGAACAAATTTTGGGGATTTCTTTTTTTCGTCGGTGCTTTTAGATAAAATCTCAATCTCAAAAATCCCTCGATTTCCATTCCACTTCTGAAGGAGGGCTTCAAGCTTCTATATTTATTTATTTTCTGGTAAGTGTCTCGAATGCAATTTTATGATGAATCCACACACAGCTTTTTCATAGTCATAATCATATGTAGTAGCAATCTCTGAATTACTTAAATCTTGGTTTTTTTCTTCTGTTTTACGATGTATATTGGTTTACAAGCAATTTGAAAACTGGGTTTTCAGTTAATCTATGATCCCTTGTTGTTTAGTTGGTGGGTAGCTGCTGTAGTTGTAGTAGATGATGATCTTGTTCTTGATAAACTAAACCTATGCGTGATTCCTTTTATTTTTAACTTGGAAAGCTATGATCTTTTCGGTGTTTTGGTTATGATTTAGAGTCCTAAGCTTCGCTTTCAGACTTGAATTGATCTATAGTTCTATCATCAGTCTAATTAGTCATGTTGTTTGAGCACTTGAGGCGTTCGGTGCCGATTTTAGAAGACCCTAATTACCATTACCAGCTTTCGAAATCGTTATTGGTGTTCCAATATCATGAGTGCTTGAAGCTCGTGTCTTTTTCGCTTATTCACCAGCTCAAAGTCTCTGCAAATTTTGTTTATTGATGTATGTTACCGTCAATCTATGATTCGGAAGTTTATTGGTTGTGGTTGCTGGCAGTGCTGATTACAACAGTTAAAAATAGATGATTCCGACCTTTAGTTAAATGTATCAGATCTCTACCTATTGAATCCGTCAGTTAGCCATTACTATATGTTTGTAGAACAAGCTAACTGGACTGGCTATAAATGGGTAGATCTAAAATTTCAATATAAACGTTGATCTAAAATTTTGTTTATTTTCTCATTCCCGAAGCGATAAAAGCCCCTTCATATTCAAGTACTTTCAGCAATGGAGTCTCAACAAAACCAACCCCAAGTAACACCTCCTCCAACACCCAAACCAGCCTCTTCTTGTCGAAAGAAGAAATCAGAGGGTGCCAGTTTCGTTGCTGATATGAGGGAGCACGTTGATGAATTTCTTAGCGCTTCCATGGATGAACACAAAACCTGCTTTAAGAAGACCATTGAGAAGGTTAGTGAATTATAATACGTGTATACAACTCAAGTAGATAGGAAAATGATCTCTCTGTCACTCTCTCTCTAATTGTATATTGCTGTGGTGTATTTACAGATGTTTGGGATGTCAAAAATTGTTGCAGAAAAGAACTCGGTTAGTGTTAAAGAAGTTGAAAGCTCCCTTCCTCTTAAGACAACCGTTACGGAATAGGAGTCGCAAGCTTTTGACAGAGGGATTTGGCATGACAGGCTTAGAGATGTTACAGGGTACGCAAAACTGTTGCGCAACTGTTTTCTGGTGCTTTTGATATTGATATGTATTGAAATCTTATTAGCCTGTAATTGAAAACATAACTAATTTGCAAGATTTATACATGAAGTTAAAAGTTTCGACAAATACAGTTATCAGAATGAATCCCAGTTTATCAGAATGAATTCGTAATGATTGTCTGACCATTTAGTCTTTGTTAAAAGAATTCGTAACTCGGGAATGAATTCGTAACTCAAGTTGCCATTCTCGCAGTCATGTACTTATATGTCTTAATTTATACGTTTGAAGGAAGATAAACCTTTGATGACCTTTCCTTAATGTAGAATTCAAATACCTCTTTAATGATATTGTCTCCAGAATCAAGGAGCGTAAACGAATCAAGTTCTATGAATTCAAATATGGGTCCTTCACAGGCATTTATCAACCAGCATGACATAACTTCTCTACAAGGGCCAGTTGCTATCCTGTGGGACATTGAGAATTGTCTTGTTCCTAGTGATGTCCGTCCCGAAGACGTAGATGGCAACATAAGAATGGCATTAAGAGTTCACCCCATTATTCAAGGTGATGTTACATTGTTTTCTGTGTATGGTGATTTTAATGCCTTTCCAAGGCGCCTTAGAGAAGGTTGTCAGAGAACCGGTGTAAAGCTTGTAGATGTCCCCAATGGAAGGAAAGATGCTGCAGACAAGGCCATCCTAGTTGACATGTTTCTTTTTGCACTAGACAACCCTCCACCATCTTTAATCTTGTAATCTCTGGGGATGTGGATTTTTCTCCTGCTTTGCACATACTTGGCCAACGCGGTTATACAATTATCCTTGTAATCCCTGCTGGTGTTGGTGTGTCGTCTGCCTTAAGTAATGCCGGGAGGTATGTTTGGGATTGGCCTAGCGTGGCTCGTGGAGAGGGATTTGTGCCTCCTAAAACCCTATTGGTACGTGGTTCATCCGAAGGTGATGGATATCTCATGGGGTGCCAGATAAATGAAAACCCAGACACCCAAAATGATGAAGAAGCGATTGTGTATATGGGAATAAGACACAGTGAGTATGCAGCTCAAACATATATCAACCAAATGTACTGCTACTCGAGGAATTCACTATCTTTATCAGAACACACACCAATAATCTTGATCTCTACGGTCTTCTCACATCAAGATCAATAAGTCTCCCATCTGGTTTGAACGATGTTCCAGCGATGCCTGCAAATGTTGAAGACCCGACATTGTAGGTCCAGCCTGGGGACATAATCGGTCTCAAAGGTCAGTTGGTGAAGTTACTTGACCTCTCAGGAGGTTGCCCACCTCTAGTTCGTGTTCCTGCAGAGTATAACAAAACTTTTGGCCGGCCCTTGTACGTGGCTGAATATGGCGTGATGAAACTTGTCAACCTTCTTAAGAAGATGGCTGATGCAATCGGTAGAAGGGAAAGGCCAAAAGAAGTATGTCTATATCCGTACAGCCAATGGCGGACATGAAAAGGTAGAAAATGGTAATTCGTCAGCTGTTTTTCCAAAGAAGGACAAGAGAGGTAAGGGATGCCAAGAGGAGACCGTAGATATTAACGTATGCACTATCCCAGGATGCTCTTCTGATGAGTTCCCAGATGATGATAAGGGAGCCGTTGCTGGACTAACAAGTAACTCAAATGATCGTCTCAAACAGTTTAAACAGGAAATGCAGGAGCTGCTTGTTAGTTGTTCATGTAAAATTCACCTGGAAATTTTCGAAGAAATGTACAAGCAGCGATACAAGAAGAATTTACATTATCAAAGCTTTGGCGTCAATAATCTCGAGGAGCTGATCAATAAGGTACGGGATGATGTTAATTTATACCAAGAACAAGAAAGCAAAAGAAAATTTGTGGTCCCCAACTTTGCAAGTGGCTAAACTAGCCTATGTTGTGTTTTCAGACACTATAAGACTTGTGCTTAACTTATGTCTGCCCATGTAGCAATATCAGCTTTTCTGTTTTATTTATGTTACAGAGCTGAGCCCGTAAGGGTCGTGTTTACAAAGCTGAGCCTGTAAGGTTTTTTTAGAGAATGCCAGCTTTTTTTTTCTTCTTCCTTCTTGTATTACAGTTTCGTTGCTCTTTGTAGTGTATGAAGATAACTGTCAGGGTTTTCATGAGTCATTTGGCGATCCGAAAGTGATATCATTGGTAATGGACGTTTTGTACAAAATTGTGCTGCGCTACAGGTTAAGCACTTCACCAGACAGACCATTCAAGAATTTTGCGTGTGTACAGGCCTTCTTAATTTTGCATTAGCTTTCATAATTTTGTGTTGGTAATCGTGTATATTTAGTTTAAAACAAAATCATTGTTATAATAAATATAAATATATATTTCCATTACTTCCCTTAGTCTAAGCGGAGATCATTATAATAGTGGGCCTGTTGGAACTTAAGAGCAACTGCAGTGGTGCGACCATAACCAAAGAGCAAAGAGCAAAAAAAAAACTAAAATTTGGGTTTAGTCCGTGTTGCAACGCAGTGGAGGGAGACTAAAATTTGGTCAGCGCAACTTTGAGTTACGCCCAATCGAAAGCAACTCAAAATCTCGTCCCATTTCTTTTTTTTTTTTTTTTTTTTTTTTTTTTTTTTTTAATTATTGTTGGGCGCAACTTTGAGTTGCGCCCAATTTTACTTTATTTTTGATTATTGTTGGGGCGCAACTCAAAGTTGCGCCCCATTTTTTTTTTTTTTTTTTTTAATTGTTGGGGCGCAACTCAAAGTTGCGCCCCATTGGGCGCAATTCCAAATTGCGCCCATTTTTTTTTTTTTTTTTTTAATTGTTGGGCGCAACTTTGAGTTACGCCCCATCGAGCAACTTCAATTTACGCCGACTAAAGACCGGACTAAAGACTAAATATGGTCTGGGTTTTGGTTATAGTCCGGTCTTTGGTCTTTACTCCGTCTCCACTGCGTCTGTTTTTTACCAAAAAAATTTGGTTATACTCCACGACTGTGGATGCTCTAAGGCAATGAATCATGTCCCCAATTATTTTTCATCCGTTTTCATTTGTATCAAATCCCACGGTCAGCCATATTCAATTCAGAGCTCTATTTATTTTAGAGTGATTCTACACAAACCGAAGTTTCTCACTTCGATTTGTCCCGAGAAGGAATCAACGGCTAACACCCAGCGCTCTACGCATTGGGATTAGTAAGGCTTAGACGTGGGGCCCGCTGTTTGTTTTAGTCGGTGCAAATCTCGGTGAAAAGCCGAAGTGAATCTAGACTTTTCGTTTATTTTATTCGTTCACTCAATCTCTCATAATGTTTTTTTTTCCATTTGCTAGCAATGCTTTCACGCCTTCACGAACTTAGTCATTAATATTAATTTCTTTTTGCTACATAGACACATGTATGCCGCGTATAGGACGTAGTAAGATCACTCAGACTATCAAGTCTAAAAAGAGAGCAAAACATTTAATGAAGGATCAGAGGAGGTATGACACAACTGTGATGAAAGTACATCGTGTCAGATACTCGGATGAAGGACGACTAACAATGTTATCCGAAAAAGGTGTAGTACGATACCCTAAAAGAGGGAACAACACGATGGATGGACAAGGCGAGATAACTCGGAGAGAAGACTTGAACGATGCACCTCTAAGGAGAATAATAGAAGACCAGTCCGAGTAAAGACAAGATGTACGATAGCGTCACTAACCGAGCCATATCGGGTTGCACCTTCACGAGTCCAATCTGCCTATAAATACCGGTCCATGTAGAAGGAAATGTATATGTAATGTTAGATGGTCTTTTTATAGATAAATCTTGAGAGAGATTTAGAGAAGGAAAAGGTAAAGAGTCTAAGAGATATTTGTAATTCATCTAAGTGTAAGACATTTAATAAGAAAGAGATAGTTTTCTTCACCGCGGATGTAGTTCTACAAGGAAGAACCACGTTATATGCTTGTGTTCATCTTTATTTTCAAGTTTTATTCTTCTTGTTTATCTTCGAATCTTGTTTGTTAGTAATTTTATATCCATTAGATCTACTTGGGTGTAATCATCAGAAAAGATGCAACAATATTTTGGCGCTAGAAACAGGGAGGTGTGTAGATTTTTTCTACCTCCCTCGAAAAGTTTTCAAAGTTATTTTCAAAATCTCCAAGAATAAGTTGTTTCTGGCATTTATTTTCTTAGAATACATGTTTTCTATTGTCTGTTCACCAATTTCCTAAAAAGGCTCAGGAGAGAAGATGGTTAGAACATCAGAGAAGCTAAAAAACTTCTTGTAAAAGTTCAAAAAACCTCCTCCATGAACGAGCTGGGAATAAATTTGAGCAAGTAAGCTTCGTAGAGAGAAAATACGCTATGACAGTTGAAAAAACTCAAAGAAAGAGCAGTTTTGAAGTGTACTTCATCTTTTGAAACTCCATATGATCGGAAATCTTCTTCTTCTTAGAATTTCAAATCTAAGCAAAAATGAGAGGTTAAAGGAGTACACAATCATTCATCAAACTCAAGTTTGTCAAAATAAAAAATTCAAGGCATTGAGAAACACTTCCAAACATGGAAAAACGTACTTAATCGTCATAATTTGGTTCTTACCAATTAAAGGTATCACGTGCTGGAGGAGGTAGTTTACTCGAAAAGAGAGAAGAAGCAAAACACCTTTTCCCGACACTAAAACTTTATCCAACTTGGGAATGTTTTAACATCATCACATGTCCACAAAACTTACTGAAAAGTCTTTCTGAGCTAAAAACTGCACAGTATGAACTATGACTTAGTAATTGCACATTACCTGCAAATTTAGGGTCCCACTTTTCTGAAAGAAAAGACAAGTTAAGCGTTATTGTATATCTCGCAGGTAAGACGATGGTGACGAGAAGATTTGCTCGTACGAGCCAAGAAGACACTGGTGGTATGCCACACGAAGGACTTGACGTGATGAAGCCCGTAGAAACTCATCTCAATGGTGTGCTCCCAAGCAAGGGACAACCCGATAACCAATATCGGGAAGGGTTAACAGATAACTCTGACTCAGATGAAGATGAAAATCCCTTCGAAGGACAAGATGACATCCATATGATTCAGCCAGGAGGGCTATCAAACTAGGTGGAAAACACCGCGGCCAAGAAGGACGACTCCTCTAGCCTTGATAACAATACTACTGCTTTTGCAGCCATCATGAAAGCACAAAAGTATGCATCGCATTCTCAGATTGCAATTAAATCAGATGACCAGCAAAATGCACATTAAAAGAACCATTAATGTGCACAAAACTATAAATCAGATTGCACATTAATAGATCAACAGAGGATATCTAAAAGAATCATTATTGCACAAGAGTCATTCAGATCTAGCTGCATATTATAATCAATCATGCCAATGAAAGAAACGTTGTAATCAAGAACATATGTGTGAAGTATGAGACTAACAAGAAATAACATAGAATAGTTGAAAGGAATATCAATCTAGATGAAATTAAGGGACTAACATTTTCGATGAACATGAACTGTATATATATGCATAGCGATTTGGGAGTTTACCGGTACAAATGGTTGGATATAAGAAATGCTTGAAACTTATCTCAATGAAAAACGCATAAAAATGGTAAAATAGTATATATATATATATATATATATATATATATATAATGTTAATCTTATATATATATATATATATACATATCTATTCTATATATTATATAAAGGGAACTCCCCATATTGTATCAAGTGGAGAATTTCATTGATAAATCTACTATATCATCTTGCAGTGTTGGTCACTCCTTGATCTTAATTGATCTTAATGGTTTTCTAGTAATTTTACTGTATTTAAAGCCTTTCTGTTTTAGTTTTTATTCTTCTTTAACTTTGATCACTCCTTGTTAGACTATCTTCATGATTTAGATCGAGTTTTTGTATTTTGAATTTCTTCATGGCAAAATCCAGTCTTATTTTTCTCATTTAGCAATTATACGTACACGTCTCTTTTAGTTCTTTGTTGTTTGATCTTACTAACCCATTTTTATCCTTTTTGCTCTCCTGATATGGTTTTCTGATCTTTTTGCAGGTTCCTCTGGATTTTGCAATGGATTCCTTCCTATATTGGAGCTTTGTGCTTAGCATATGTGATGAGCACGAAAGTGCGACGCATTTTCATCCATAAATACATTAGCTGGGACTCATTTTATCACTAATAAACTTGTTTGTAGGTGTTTTTGTGAAATAAGCTCTTATGGAGAAAGTTGCTCGAAAAGTGGTTTTTGTACCCCGGAGGACACATGTTATTCGGACTCTCAGTTTTGGATAAGGGGCACCCTAATTGCTATTCGCACTCCTGGATTGGATAAGGGGCAGTCATCTTCTTCCTTTTGAATTTGAAAAATGGCGGGAAAACTGGTTTTTAATGGAACAGATTTAGGGTTTGATTTAAGGCATGTTCGGGAAAGATTCAATCGCTGGATTCAGTTTTGTTGGACCTGTAAACACTAAACAGCATTAGTATAGTCATTGTATTCGAAAGAATTGGGCTGGATAATTCAAATCAAATTGTTGCAGTCACCGGAAAAGTTAGGGTTCAAGTTTTGGAGTTGTTAGAGGAAGACTTGATCGCTCAGATTAATTGGGTTTGTTCTTAATGTATAATCAGGGTTGGTGATAGCCTTTGAGTCGACCAGAATTGGCTAGAATCGTGAATTTGAAGAAAATGGTATTCTCGGGTTTACTCTTCTCCAAGAAATTTTATTCTGACCTGTGAAGAATTTGGGTGAGATTCAAGCGTGGATTTGGAGTAGTACCAGCCTATTTCGATGAATCGGGGTTTGTAAGTGACTTGGATCCGAGTGATGAGGAATGTTACGTGGATTGAAACAAAACAGGGAAGTTCTCAGCAAAACAGAGTTTGGAGTATGCTCGGGGAGGATTGGCTTGTGTTATGAGCACTATGGGACGTGTACACGACCATAAGACGTGTGAAAGAGATAAAATGGGAAGCAAATCCCGTAACTTGGTAGGAAAACAAAAAAAAATATCTCGGGAAATATTCTCTCTTTACGGTGAAGATTATCAGCAGTTAACACGAAATATTTGAGACCTGTCGAGTATATAAAGGGAGCTGGGATCACAGAGAGGAGTTATCGAGAGTTGGGGAGAAGAACAGAGGGTTGCAGAGCAGATTTCTCTGCTGCTGCAGAGAAGAAGAAGAACATTCGACTCAACCGACCGTCAGAAGAACTGTCATTTATAAACGAGACTCGTAACGATCGATTTAGCACGCTTGTTTTGAATTTGCAACAAATATTATAACGGTGACTTCTGTAACGCCAATACAGTGTTGCAGATTAATTGTTTTATTAGCTTTCTTTAATAAAAACACCATTTGAGCTATGAATTATATTTTTGAGTGTGTTTTTATCATGAGAAGCTAGACCCCTACACTGGGTCGACGGAGGAAGCTGAACTTCATACATGGGTGAATTTATTTTATTTTATATATGACTTTTGCACTAATTAAAATAGAATTATGATTTGAATTAATTAGTTATCATTTTATTAGATGGGTCATGCTTGCTTAGATGTTTGATGTCCCATGCTTACGATTTATAACTAATATTTTGAGAATCTACCTTGGCAAAAAATAAGAGTCCATGTTGTTTTATTTATTGAGCGATAATTGTTGAGAATAAATAATTGAGCTTTATTATTTTCATTAAACCTTTAAATTTAATCTCAACAAGTCTTAGAGTTCGAATCCTTATATTACTACTACGACAATTAAAAATCTCATCAATATGCTTGATTCTCGAGACTGTATTGTCAACAATGGCTATATTGCCTAACACAGTTCTATCCCATACTGCTATATTGCAAAATCACAATATATTACATTTGAGTTTTTCTCATTATGAGAATCATCATTATCCCCCAAATCAATTTTTTGAAGCCATGAAAACCAGTTCACTAGCCTGACTCAGCAACCGATCCATTTCCAAAAAATTCATCAAAAACTAAAACTTCCCCCTAAATTTCCCCATGATTTTAGGAAACATAATTTTTCTTCAGATCTCATGCAGTTGACTGCTAACAGAGTTAATCCTAGCATTTACTCTAAAAATTCTTCCATTTTCTTTAGGAAACAAAATATTAGTATAACCCTTTTTTTAGCAACAAACCTATCTACAAATAAAGAAAAGGTTGGTAGAAAAGTCATCACAACAATAATCCAAAACCCTAGCAGAAAAACTTTCAGAAAGCCAATGGAAGCCGCAAACAACAACACTGTTAACAATAGCAGTCTTCAAACCATTACTGATAAGATGAAAAATACTTCCATCAGAGGCAAAAGATGTGCTATAGGTTCTGCGACAAATATCAATGATGCTTCAACTGCTTGGTCTAGCCGTTTAATTGGAAAACTAATTACAAAGGATGATGAAATTGAAGTTTCTGATATAAAGGAAGAGTTGAATGTACTTTGGAAAAACTACAAGAAGAGAGAAATGAAGATTGTGGGAAAGTACTTATTCGTTTTTAAGTTTAAATCTGAGAAGGATATGAAGGATTTATAAAGAAGTCACCTTGGAATTTTCAAAGATGCTTGCTTGCTCTGCAAGAATATTCAACAGCCATAGCATATGCAGACTATGTTTTCAGAAAACAAGCTTGGAGCGTATAATTCAAAGGATTACTGCTTGAACATCATCATGAAGCAGTAGTTAATGAAGCTATTGAAGACTTGGGTAAGAAGATATCCATAGTGCCACCTAATTGCATGCTACGTTCAGGAAATATGATCACGACTCGTGTTGAAATAGATCTCTCAGAACCATTAAAAAGAGGAGAATGGTGGAACTCGAATCATGGAGAACCTGTCTGGATTAGATACCACTGGTTAAAGCATGCCAATAGCCTATGTGATCAATGTTATATAATTCATCATGATGATAACATCTACAAAGAAGTTGCTGAATTATTTCGATAAAGAGCCATGACTGTAGAGGAGTATGAAGAGCACCAAGCTAAGAAGGGATTGATCGGGTAGTGTTCCTACTAATCTAGGAAATAAATCTAATGATGTTGTGCATGCTGAAGAGTCAATGCCTGATGCATAAGAGGAAAAAGTATCTAAAAGAGCAAGAAACCAAGAAATTCATGACAATGGCTCGAATCCATCTATTCAAGGATCTATTTTAGCTGGTCATGGTGGGGTTACTAATGATCTGCCAACAAAATCAAATAAGGGAAATATAAATGGGGTGGAAACTGGAGAAAATGATATGCATTGCAATAACACAAAGAAGAATCCTGAGCTTCATCTGGAGGAGAATGCAACTAAGGTATTATACTCTTTTACAAATTCTCATTGTTTTACAATATTCATTAATCTGCTGCATTATTATCATATAACTCTTTTTCCTTGCATACACACATATTTCATATTGGTTATTTAGTAAGTCATCACACATTAGAATCATGAGAATCCTAGCTTGGAATTTCCAAGGTTTTGCCAATAAAACAACTAGAGATCATCTTAAAGACCTTCTTAATAGATATAACCCTGATGTTATTTTTATTTCTTAAGCTAAGATAGGTGAGGATAAAATGAAAAAATTAATTAGACAATATAAATTTCCCAATCATAAACTTATATCCTCAAGAGGGTTAGCTGGTGGGCTAATTCTTCTATGGAAAGATGGATTCCATTTTAATGTTGCGAATGCAGACTCCTGGATAATTAACTGCCTAGTGAAAGATGATCCCTCAAAACCAGAATGGTTACTTACCTACATGTATGGGTCTTCATATCCACAACATAAAGAGAAGCAATGAACCTATATCAATAATCTAAGCCAAAGCATCACACAACCATGGGTAATTCTGGGTGATTTAAATTTGGTTTTCAATAATGAAGGAAGATTACATGTGAATGGAAGTCTATCTTCTACTTCTGGTTATTCTCATACTTCTCATAATGTGGCTTCTTCTTAAAGGGATTATTCTTATATCAATCTTATATATGAAGCTGGTTTGGAAGATTTGGGTTATACTGGTTGATGAGTGCCAAATAGTGCATATTTATACATCTAATTATTGGCATTTTACTCATCTTTTGCGCTTAGAAATCAGATATTATCCCAGATTCTGAGTTTTCTTTGTTTTCAAGAATAGATATTTGTTTTAATTAATTTTGTATTTTTAGGTACTAAATAAAGTCTGGAGAAACGAGGAGCCAAAGAAGCAAAGAATTGGAGTCGAGCATCTATGGAGCGGATAGCCAAAGCCGCGCGCGGAATCGCTTGCAACCCAACAAGGAAACATGGGCTAGAGCTACCCACGACCCGGATCCGAGCCCGCTCACTCGAGCCGTCGAGATCTCGCTTTGGCTATATCCAACGGTCGCTGCCCTCACTATACATCATCTCTTGATGCTCCGTGCAACACCAGATCACACCAAAACCGGCTACCTTTCTCAGCCGTCGGATCTCCATCGCTTCATCCAACGCTCGGTGCGGCGTTCTCATCAACCTTTCTTTTCGTGCCTCACAAGTGAAAACTCCCAACACCTATACCCACTCGAGAAACCCTATTCTATTCTTCTCCTTCTCTTTCTTCTCTTCTCTCTTTCCCACGAGCTCTGCAACTCCACCTCCATACCCTTTGCAGAGCCGCCCCACCACTACCAACTCCTTTCTCTCTTCCTTCTCCATCATCAGCCGTACCCTCTCTAGGTCTAGTTATCTTTCTTTTAGCCTCTATCAACCTTAGAAGCTAATTTAAAGATAACTAGAAGCTAGGGTTTGTCAACCAACATCACAAGCAAGCTACCGGGGACGATTTGTGAAGAGGGAGCGAATCAGAGTATGGGTTAATTTTACTTTCATTTTATTTTAATTTTTGGAGAAAAATATTAGGGTTTGGGATATTTGAACTGCATGTATAAATAGAGAGTGAAGGGGGATGATTTGAGACACGCCTGGATTAGCCAGTGCTGTCAATTAGATTTAATTCCTGTTATTTTTCTGTTTTAATTTAGTTTGCTAGGGTTTCATGAAACCCTAATTCCATGTATGAATTCAATTCAGTTTATGTTGTCTTGAGTGCTTAAATTAAAAGATTACTTCAATCTTAATACTCAACACTTTACTCTCACAATGGATACTTTAAATAGATCCATTGTAGTTAGACTACAACTGTGTTGTTGTATTGCAGCTTAACCCTTAGGCCCTAATGCTAATTCCCTTGACTGGTTGTGCTTAATTAGACAACCAATTGCTCACGATTAGTAACTTCAGCTGATATTGGAGTATCACAAGGAGAAACTCCTTAGCTAGGTGATGGAATTGACACACCTCACTTGTCTACTATAGGAACAAGATAACTCAATCTAGTTGAACACATACTAGGAACCAAGTGGTGGAATGAAGACCCAAGCATCCTTTTATCATTGTTTATACCTTAGTTTAGGTTCACTTAGCTCAACATTAGCCGTATCGGCACAACATATCTTCTGTCACTTTGTTACCACCACTTGAAGTCAGTTAGCAAGCCTTAGATCACATAAGGGCACCACAAGTCTCTGTGGTTCGACCCGTACGTGCCCAGTGCTACATCACGACACCGTGCACTTGCGGTATTACCGTAGGCCGTAATTCATACACTTTCGAGGCCTACCAAGTTTTTGGCGCCGTTGCCGGGGACTTGGTGTGTGCCCTGTGATTGTTGGCTTGCTTCACTGATTTTCATCTGCTCCCTGTATATATTCACCTTGCATTGCTATTAGCCCTGTGTTAGTGTAGTGTAGCTGTTAATTTTATCATCCCTGTTTAAGTTTTCTTTTTACTTTTCATCCCTGTTAGTGTAGTATAGCTGGTACTTTAATATAACTTAGGTTAATCACCTTGTTTTATAGTTTGCACTCTAATCTCTAAAAAAAAAAAAAAAAAAAAAAAAAAAAAACCACTTGTCAATCTTAGTATCATTGCTTTGCATATTCGTGCTATTGGTAAATCTTGATCCCTCTGACAGTCCAAAACATTCCCTTGTGACAGTCCAATTGATTCTCAGGCTTGGGTGGGTATCCGGCTGATCTTCGCCTTCTTTGTGGCCCGAACTCCTTCTTTGAGCTAGCGGGTGCAATTGGAGCGGCTAAACCAACCCGGGAAGCCAAGGAAAAGCCCGGAACTTGAGTTTGCGCATTCTTGTGCAACCGGTAGGTCTGAGCCAACCCAAGGATGAGTGCATGAATTGAGGTTAGTAAGCTTGAACTTCCCTGTATGCCCAAGGAAAAGCGCAAGTGCCTCGTACATTACTAAGCCTCCCATGAAAACCTGAAATATTAGCTTGTATGTACTGTGACCATAGTACCTTCAGCCCTGAGTTAAACTCCAGCCCCCTGAAGCTGTTGAGCCTCAGCTGCAAACCTTGTTGAGAATCTGTCAACTTTGGGCATAGCCTGTGCATAACTCTGAAACCTAATTGCCTTGTGTGTTTTATGCATGAGAATTTGGATGAACTAGCTGCCTTGACTTTGCAACATTGGTTAACCAAGGCACATGCTATAAACTTTGAAGTCAATTGAATGAGTTGATATCAACTCGGAGAGTTGACACAACTCATCTGCCCTGGTGAGCCAAGTTGTGCCAAAACCCCAGCCCACTGAAGCCTGTTGAGGGTGGGTCACAACTTGGAAACCCAAGTTAGCTATAGCTTAAACCAACCACGACCCTGAATGCGACTTTGAAGATTAGCCAAACTTGAACTGTTGTGCAACAATATCTGCGATCTGTTATGTGTGCCATTGGATTGAATGTTATTATGCGTTTCTTGCTCACACCTTAAACATGACCCTGAGCCTGTCTTTGCTCTGTGCTTATATGAACCATTATCTCGCAACTTTGTGCACCCAACCACGAGCATGGTAGCACGAGAGCTCAAATTGAGTAGATCAAATGACCCTCTGTAGCATGTTTTTAAAAGCTTAACCAGCTCATCGGTGCATTGCCGATCTTTAGGTATAACCTTACTGCACACTGTCGTGCTGAGACACTGAGGTTGGTAATTGCATATTGTAAACCTTGTCTTTGTGAACCATGTTATGCATGATGCCACCGTAAATTGCATACACGAGATTGTAAGCCATTGCGATGCATGCTAAAACCTTGAATGATTGAATGATTGATAGTATGTATGCTTGTTGAATGACACGAGAATACCACAGGCATGTTGTAACAAGTACCATGTGATAGTGCATCAGAAAACCACAGAGCATAACTTTGAGCATGTTGCTAAGCCATCAGCCCTGTCAACCACAATGAGCCATCTCGCATGATAAACTAGCTGCCTAGCTAGGTATAGCTCAATCTCTCGAGATTTTTGCCTAATTCAGTGTGACCACGTGACCTTCTTTGTCTTGTGAATGTTTTCGTGTCTTTGTGACACGATAAGTATCTTTGTGTAAATTGCCAATGAGCCAATTTGTGTACTCTGTGTGTGTGCTCAGTTCTGAGAGACAAGCCAACCTAGGCTGTCAACCTGTGACTAGCCTGTGTACTTGTGCACCTGCCAGCATAGGCTAAACTGAGTTGCAAAGACTCAGTTATCTTGTGCCACAGAACCCGAGAGGCGGCCTAGCCGGTGCACAAACTTGAGCCTTTACTGCTGAGCACTAGTCTTCTTGATTTGAAACCAGCTCACAGGCTAACACAAATTGCTAGGCTAAGCTTGAAACTAGGCAACTCACTTTAAAGCTCTTTGGGCTTCATAAGTGAAGCCCACAACCACCAAGCCATCTTCTTTGGTGACTAACCACACCAGTTGGGCTATACATTTTTCGACCTAATCGGGTGTGGCCAAACCGGGCCGGACCATCTAGGCTAGAACACATCTGTTGGGCTGAGCACATAACCAAACCGAGCCCACAGCAACCTGGGCTGCTCACAATCAAGCCACACTGATGGGCTGAACACCTTCACTGGGCTAACTCAACCTAGGCTTTGCACAAACACTTTGGGCTGCAACCACACAACCTTCAGCCCACATAAGCTAGACATCTGGGCACATGCGGTTCACAAATCCACGGGTTTCAAACAAACAAATCCCAAACAAACCAAATTGAGCCCACACAACTTTGGGCCTCCCATATAAACCAAACTTTCCCAACAAAACCAAATGAATCCCATTCAAACCAAAGCCCAAACAAACCAAATCCCAATAAACCAAATTCCCACATAAACCAAAGCCCATTTTCATGTTACATTTGTTAATGTTGTACATATTTTCTATTGGGTTAACCCTCAACTTTTTAGGACTTGTTAAATTTTCTTTTCTTGAATCGGGTGAGTCTTCTTGTGCATTTTCTGTGCTAATCCGATATGATCACCACTGAGAATGTTGGATTTTGCCTTGACTAACGAAGCTCAACCTTGCTCCTGCCGACATTCCGGTAATCTCTTCCCTTTTCTCTTATCAACATAGTTCTCATGGTATGTGATTTATTTAAATTTTTTCTATATGTAGACACATTGAGGACAATGTTTGATTTAGGTTTGGGGGTACATTTGCATTTGCATTTAGAGTTTTTAGTCTTTTTAATCTTTTATTTTCATATATAAAAAAAAAAAAAAAAAAAAAAAAAAAAAAAAAAAAAAAAATTCAAAAATTCAAAAAATCAAAAACTTTTGCAAATAAAAACCTCCAACTTTTAGAGATTTTAGAGTCACTAGCATGCTTCTAGCTATGTTTACATAGAGAATCGGCCAGAAATAACGAACTTGGAAATCTTAGGAGAACACAATCGGGTTCCTTAGTTGATTAGAGCGTTAAAGTTGGATTTAACCATACGGAGGGCGAATTAGGTCTTTTGTTTAGATATTCGGTAGTAGAATTGTGGTCACCCATAGTGGAGACTACCCATTTTACATCAAGTGAGGCACCAACCTTCAAATTTTTGCAACTTTCTAGAAAAGTTTGTTAGAGTGTGTGTCACCGTACGTAAATTCGGGTAGGAATGGTGAGCTACCCAACTTCGCACCATTTTCAGCACTACTTTTGATCTCTTGAGTGCTAGTTTTTGTCAATCATGAGGGTGACGTCTAAAGATGAAAACTCCTTCTAAATACCGATTTGTAGTTAGCATCACTCTCTCTCTCAATCAATGCAAGACCCATAGAAACACATCATCGTCGGCAAGCGGAGGCGAATCGAATATGGAAAGAAAAATTGATATAGTCCAAGGTTTATGTGCAACAAAGAAAAGAAAATAGGATGAGAATTAATAAAATTTATAAAATCAAGACAATACAAGTTGTGAAAAAAAATTTGAGTGATAAAGTCCTTTGTCCATGGAGTTAGTTGTTTCATTATTTGTATTTGTATTTTTATTTTCACTTATTATATAAAAAAAAATAATAATAAAAAAAAAAAAAAAAAAAAAAAAAAAATATTGTATTTTATTTTATTATTTTTGAAACCACCATGGTAAAGAGAATTTAAAAAGAAAAATACAAACAACAAAGAATTTGAGTAGAAAAGTTAAAAAATTGTCAAGTTTTGTGAAGTTTAGAAGTTAAGTCATCAACAATTGAAGACCGAAGACCGAAGATTGAAGACGTTTCTATGGTTTCTTATGAGAGAGTGATATTAATTGCCGATCGGGTGAGAAGTGAGTGAGTACTCCACCCCTTGCTAATGGTTGATTTTCCTTTCTTAGAGATCATTAGAAAAAGATTCTTTTTGTCCACACCTTTGTGGAGTCTCCAGTTTTATTTCGGAAGGTTATCCTTCTTACCTACAACGTGTGCGGGATTTCTCTCTTTATTCCTGCTGCACACATGAGAGACTAAAAAAGCGATCTTTTTGAGTGCAATTATCATAAAACCCTAATGGTGAGGCGAAGTCGAGGCTTATGATCACAATCGAATCCGAGTTCTTTCATATGGTATGGTTACTTCTCGCTCAACACTTAAGGATGAGAATGCGTTCTTCGATAGTTCTAACTTCATTACTAGCATGCGAAACTCTATGTCCTCATAGCTTCTTGGAGGCTTGAGACTCTTTTACACTCGAAGTTGGAGAAGGTTTTGTGGGTACACCTGCTGGTAAACCCTCACGAGACTATAACTCGTCCACTAGGGACACCTAGGGGTTTAAAGGCTTAGTGCATACGCTAAATGCATTCGAGAGACTGCGACGGGGTATAGTTAGGATTTCTTATTTTTTGTTTTACTTGAGGACAAGTAAAATTCGGGCTTGGGGGTATTTGATGAGTGCCAAATAGTGCATATTTATACATCTAATTATTGGCATTTTACTCATCTTTTGCGCTTAGAAATCAGATATTATCCCAGATTCTAAGTTTTCTTTGTTTTCAAGAATAGATATTTGTTTTAATTAATTTTGTATTTTTAGGTACTAAATAAAGTCTGGAGAAACGAGGAGCCAAAGAAGCAAAGAATTGGAGTCGAGCATCTATGGAGCGAGATAGCCAAAGCTTGCGCGCGAATCGGTTGCAACCCAACAAGGAAACATGGGCTAGAGCTACCCACGACCGGATCCGAGCCCGCTCACTCGGCCGTCGAGATCTCGCCTGGCTATATCCAACGGTCGCTGCCCTCACTATACATCATCTCTTGATGCTCCGTGCAACACCAGATCACACAAAACCGGCTACCTTTCTCGGTAGTCGGATCTCCATCGGCTTCATCAACGCTCGGTGCGGCGTTCTCATCAACCTTTATTGCTCGTGCCTCACAAACGAAAACTCCCAACACCTATACCCACTCGAGAAACCCTATTCTATTCTTCTCCTTCTCTTTCTTCTCTTCTCTCTTTCCCACGAGCTCTGCAACTCCACCTCCATACCCTTTGCGGGAGCCGCCCCACCACTACCAACTCCTTTCTCTCTTCCTTCTCCATCATCACTCGTACCCTCTCTAGGTCTAGTTATCTTTCTTTTAGCCTCTATCAACCTTAGAAGCTAATTTAAAGATAACTAGAAGCTAGGGTTTGTCAACCAACATCACAAGCAAGCTACCAGGGACGATTTGACAGAAGAGGGAGCGAATCAGAGTATGGGTTAATTTTACTTTCATTTTATTTTAATTTTTGGAGAAAAATATTAGGGTTTGGGATATTTGAACTGCATGTATAAATAGAGAGTGAAGGGGGATGATTTGAGACACGCCTGGATTAGCCAGTGCTGTCAATTAGATTTAATTCCTGTTATTTTTCTGTTTTAATTTAGTTTGCTAGGGTTTCATGAAACCCTAATTCCATGTATGAATTCAATTCAGTTTATGTTGTCTTGAGTGCTTAAATTAAAAGATTACTTCAATCTTAATACTCAACACTTTACTCTCACAATGGATACTTTAAATAGATCCATTGTAGTTAGACTACAACTGTGTTGTTGTATTGCGACTTAACCCTTAGGCCCTAATGCTAATTCCCCGATTTGGTTGTGCTTAATTAGACAACCCGATTAACAAGTTAGTAACTTCGGTGATATTGGAGTATCACAAGGAGAAACTCCTTAGCTAGGTGATGGAATTGACACACCTCACTTGTCTACTATAGGAACAAGATAACTCAATCTAGTTGAACACATACTAGGAACCAAGTGGTGGAATGAAGACCCAAGCATCCTTTTATCATTGTTTATACCTTAGTTTAGGTTCACTTAGCTCAACATTAGCCGTATCGGCACAACATATCTTCTGTCACTTTGTTACCACCACTTGAAGTCGAGTTAGCAAGCCTTAGATCACATAAGGGCACCACAAGTCTCGTGGTTCGACCCGTACGTGCCCGATCTGCTACATCACGACACCGTGCACTTGCGGTATTACCGTAGGCCGTAATTCATACACTTTCGAGGCCTACCACTGGTAGATCTTTCACTTGGTCAAGCAACATTCATGGTACTGGTATTAGAAGATCAAGACTTGATAGATCTATAGTTAATAGTGATTGGTTCATTTCTTTTCTAGACTCAAAACTTTTACATCTTCCCCAATTGGGTTCAGATCACTTTCCAATAATGCTAGATACTTCTTCATTGCATGGTGACAGGAAAAAGAATTGGAAATACTTCCAATGTTATGAGAAAGATGAAACTTTGAAACATGAGATAATTACAGCATGGGAACACCAGGTAAATGGCTCACATGGCTTCATACTATCAAGAAGACTCATTACTGCAAGGAAATACATCTCAAAATGGAACATGGAGAAATATGGTGATATTCAAAGCAATATTTATCTTTTTCATCAACAACTAGAAGCCTTACAACAAGACAACCAACTTTCAGACAATAATAATGAAGTATTACATGTGGAAAACCAAATAGAGCATTGGCATCAAATTCAACATGAATTTTGGGGCCAAAAAGCTAGAGATGAGTATTATCTCCAAATGGACAGAAATACCAAATATCACCATGCTAATGCAAACAAAAGAAGGGTTAGAAATAATATAGTGGCTTTAAAAGATGGAGATGGTAACTAGTGCACTACTAGGGAGGAGCTGGAAAAGCTGTTAACTGATCATTACAGTTTACTACACACTTCTTCAGAACCTGCAAGAAATGAAGACATATTGAACTGTATTCCTTCATTAATTACTTCTTCAGAAAATTTGGAGTTAATGAGAATTCCAGAAAATGATGAGATATTCAAAGCCTTAAAAGACATGAAGCCTTGGAAAGCACCTGGACCAGATGGATTCCCACATGGTTTCTTTCAATATCACTGGGATATTTTTGGTAATGATGTTATTGAAATGGTGAAACAATTCTTCCACACAGGATATCTTTTTAAGAGCTTAAATGCCACAAATATTTCACTTATTCCAAAAACAAAAAACAAGCAGTTCCCTTCTGATCTAAGGCCTATAACTCTTTGCAACTCCTCTTATAAAATCATCTCAAAGATCTTATCAATGAGACTGAAAAAGATAATGAGGAAAGTGATATCTCCACTTCAAGATGCATATGTTCAAGGAAGAAAAATAACAGATAATATCCATCTTGCTAAAGAGATTGTTCATACAATGAAGAATAAAAAGGAAGTCAACAAATATCTAGCACCGAAACTTGACATGTCCAAAACCTTTGATAGGCTTGAATGGTCATTTTTAAAAGATGTTATGCTGAAATTAGGGTTCTGCTCATATTTTTTCCATCTCATCATGCAATGTGTTAGCACAACTCAGATTTCTATACTTCTCAATGGTTCTCCATGCAAATCATATTTTCCTTCAAGAGGTGTAAGACAAGGTGACCCTTTGTCACCTTATCTTTTTATAATTTTTATGGAAGATTTTTCCAGACAACTCCTCAAGGTTGAACAGTCCAAGCAGATAGAAGGTATAAAAATTGCTCATAATGCTCCTTTAATATCTCATTTAATTTTCGCCAATAATTGTTTGTTATTCATTAATGCTGATCTGCATAATGTGAAAAATCTACTTAAAATAATTGATGATTTTGGATCTGCTTCTGGTCAGATGGTGAATTTTAGTAAATCAAGTGTGTATTATAGTGCAAATGTACCACAAAGGTTTTGCAAGTTACTAACTCGAAGATTAAAGGTACCTAGGATGAATTCTAATGAAAGATACCTAGGAATCCATCTTGTCATTGGAAAGAATAAGGTTAGTTGCTTAACTAGACTGGTGGAGAGAGTTAAAAAACGCCTTTTCAATTGGAATAGTGAGTCTATGTCACAGTGTAATAAATCACTTATGATAAAGACTGTTACTAATATAATTCCAGCCTACTCTATGGGTTGTCTACAAATACCGACTGAAATTATCAAACAGATTGATACTCTGCAACGAGTGGGGTTTTCAAGAGCATAAAGGTATTTGCATTACTTCATGGAAAAAACTTGGTTTACATAAAAATTTTGGTGGTCAAGGCTTCAGGGATTTGAAAATTTTGAATCAAGCACTCTTGTAAGGGCTGTCTGGAGAATTTGTACTAACATAGAGGAGCAATGGGTAAAGGCTACGCAAGCCAAATATTTTCCTGGCACTCATATAATTCATGCAACCCTCAAGACAGATTGCTCTTGGGCTTGGAAGGGTCTTCAGAAACAAATTCAATTCATAAAGAATCATAGCAGGTGGAGATTGTGAAATGGGGAAAAAATAAAAATCTGGATAGATGTGTGGATTACTGGTTTGGATCATCCTCCAATACTAAGACAAGGAAATACAGATAGTGAACAATATATTTAGGTACAAGAATTATTCATTCAAGGCAACAGACAATGGAATGTGCTATTATTACACAACTTGTTAGATTCAGATACAACCAACCTAATAAACAACATGAAAATTCCTAATATTGTGGAAGATAAACTTGTCTGGGTCCTTACAAGAAATGGAAACTTTACTCTAAAGTCTGCATACATCAGACTTCATGAATATAGTCTTGGTAATCTACATATTTTTCAGACAATTGGTAACTCAAATATATGTTGGAAACAATTCTGGAGCATAGATACCTGGCCTCGAGTTAAGCATTTTTGGTGGAAAGTGCTTTCTGACATTCTGCCAACAAAAATACGAATCTCAAGAAACTGCAGTTACATTAATTGCTTATGTCCACTCTGCAAGCAATTTGATGAATCCCTTCTGCACGTTTTTTTCTTCTGTCCTTTCTCAAGAGATGTATGGATGCAGATACCCGGAGGTGCAGCAGTTCTAGCAACAATACAGACTGATGTGATACTGGCGTTTGAAAACTAGTTGAACCAATCTGCTCAAGCCTCTTCTCATGGACTCAACCTGAATCGTATCATGATAGTCGCTTGGACAATCTGGAATCAGAGATGTGAAACAAACTTCCATAATACGAAGGCTGATCCTATTGCAACTGCTAAGCGAGCTCTAACTTTTGCCAGTTACATTGATAACCTCAATAACAGGCATAGAGTAAACCAAAATAGAATGTCACAAGCCACTACCATAACCCCTGTCTGGAAACCACCAAATTATCCATTTTATACTATTAATTGTGATGCCTCATTTGATCCTAAAACGGGACTAACTGGAATTGCTCTTATCCTTTGTGATTCTACAAAAAAGTGGTGTGGAGGAAAATCAAAATGCTATCCAGGAGTAAGAGATTCGGAGAGCGCGGAATGTCTTGCATTTTCTAATGTAGTCAGCTGGAGTCATACTTTGAGGAATACGCATGTTATTTTTGAATCTAATTTAAAAAATGTAGAAGGCTATATCAACAAAACTTCTTCAGGGATTTGTTAGGAGAATGAAGACATCTTGTTGGATGCAATTGATAAGTTAAACACAATCCCTCATTGGATGTGTAATTTCATTCCTAGATTATGTAATAAGTCTGCTGATAGATTATCTAAATACAACAGGAAGAATGGTGTAACTCAAACCTGGTTTGATCAACCGCTTAGACACATTGAGCGTCAGTTGTTTTTAGACATGGGAGTTTTCCCAAATTAATATAATTCATTATTTGCATCAAAAAAAAAATTATTGTAGCAAGTGAAGATGTAAAAAGCGTTTTCCGGATTTACCCTCGAATTTATATTTTCATTCTACCATTCTATAAATATAAATGGGGTTACAAAAGTAATTTTAAGGGAATTAAAAATCACAAATCTTTTGATCAAAATCAGACAATTTCTAAGCAAAAAAAAAAAAACCATGTTACCCCAATTCTATTAGATCTACTGTAATTGTAACAAAATTCACAATTTATTACCCAACAAACAACCATGTTCTCCATATTCAAAATCAAAATCAAAACCAAAAACTATACCACGTCAGTGAAATTGAGAAAATTAAAGCTAATAGTTATCATCTTTTAGGAAATTTCATCAGTTATGTCGAATTCCGTAAATTACATTAGCAAAGAAATGAAATTGAAATCTATCTTTACTGCAAACTTAGTGTTGAATGGACCATTGTCGTGGATTGTTGAACAAGTTTCTTTTTCTTTTTTGGTACTAAAAAATTTCAACAATTGATGTTCTGGCTTGCTAATACCTATCCCTACCATTCGTTTGTACTGTGCAAATGCTATATGTGCATCACCCATGTTTACTTTCTAAAACAAAAAAAAATTACAAAGGCTTCAATTTTTTTTTCTCTTTTTTTTTTGTTTTGACACATTCCGCGAGCTAAAAGCCCAAGAGACTTTAAAGTTCCCCAAATCTTCCCATAAGGGTAACTCTGATGGAAAGCTTTTTTTCTTTTTTTTTTTTTTTTTTTTTTTTTAATGTATATGCTTCAAAAAAAGAAAAAAAAAACCTTGTCATATGAGAGAAAAACAAAAGATAAAAGCAAATTATTTTGCTGATTTCTGTTTCTGATTCTTCAATTAATCTCGAAATAAAAAAGGTACATACATATCCATGAAATTTTCGTTTGATTTACATTATTTACTTCAACGATTACGGCATTGAAATGTTTCTGTAAAACCTAGTTTTGTTGATTTGGTTCGTTTTTTCTATGCTTGATATAGATTTTCACTTTGGTTTAGAATCTAAATTATTAGAGTTCAAAGAAAAGTTGAAAATTTGGGTGTGGTGAGCTTATTATTGCTTTGCAATTTGGGGATTTATTTATGTTCTTACGGACAAATTTAATCTAGCATTTGTCTATCACACTTAATCAACGATGTATTGGTGCTCTTTTCATCCCCAATCTGTGTTATGCTTTCAAGTTTGTGATTATGTCACTGGGGTGTCACTTGCTTCTGCGTTGCGTTACTTATTGTGTGTTGTAATGTTTGTTCTGTTGAGTTTAACAGGGGGTTTGTTGTGGGAGATTTTGAGATATTATAGTGTAATTTTCATTCTAGGGATTTTGACGTAGTCTGGTGATTTTGAGAGAGAGAAATTTTATAGGATGTTTTATTGATATCTGCTTCTTCAATTGATCTGAAATACCAAAGGTGAAATATCCATGAAATTTGGATTGATTTATTTTATTTACTTAGACTTGAGTAATTTGGGATTCAAAAGTTTTTTGTCTAGTTTTGTTGATTTTGGTGTCATTTCGTTCTTTAGAGGTTAGTATTTTATATAGATTTTCATCCGGTTGCCCTTTGATTTAGAATCTTCTTTATCATAGTTCGAAACCGTCACCTACTTAAATGTTTGTAGTTGAAATTTGGGTGTGTCTGCTTATTGATTTTGCAGTTGTGGGTTTTATATATTCTTATGCACTTTGGTTCATGGGGCACACCATTGTGTTGGTTGGGTGCTCTTTTCATTCCCAATATGTTTTTAGAATGTAACTGTAGGTGTTACTTGCTTCTGTGTTATGTTTCAATGTTTGTTTTTCCAGTCATGGGAGATTTTATGATACTTCAGTGTATCTGTAATTTTAGAGATACTGGTGATTTTGAGAAAGAGTCCAGGGGACTAGGATCGGTTCCCCAATAACTAAAAACTTGTTGCACCTCTTACAAGGATCGATTCTCCTTTTGTGATCGGTTGCACCTCTTAATAGGATTGGTTCCCCAATGTCTAGAGTTGGTCATACCAATTACACTAAATCGATCATACCATCTCAGGTGATTACTTAAGATTGGTTTCACTAATAAAAGTCATACCAATACAAAAGTCAGGCAGTGTGAATAGTTTTACCAAGATACATAAACAAGTTATGAGCGGTTATACTAAACACACATATTGGTAATCCAAAGATTTGCAATGAATAACAATACCAATAAGTCTAGCGATTTCCCTTTCGATTCACAAAACAAGTTTATGAATGTACTTCCTTTAAACGAATGTAAAACAATTTTTTTCTAGGACGAAATCTTCACCCCACACCCATACATAATCACCATAGCATTCATACGATTATGTCGATATCTTATATACGAAGTTCAAAAGATAGACGTTATACTTCGTATTGTAATTCCTTAATACTATGTATAACTAGAGTATAATCATTCACAGCTTCGCAGTTATGTTTTCAATATGTATGACTTGAAAGATACGTTAGAAATGAAGCAGTCCAAATCAAATATTACTAACCTTAAGAGGAAGAATGATGTCGTCGTTGTAGATCTTTACGTACTTCTTCACATTCTTCAAGTCTTCGAGTAATACTTGTAAGTTTCATATCCTAGTAACTTTCTAGCTAACCTATACGAAGTTGACTCTAGCATATAATCAAGCGACTCTTTAAATAAGTTTTGGTTCACTAAAATATGACAACCAAACTTGACATACCAACGCTTGGTGGGTTCAACCGAGTTATGCTCTAACAGGTTCTATCAAACACAAGTTTCGGTTATACCTCCATGTGGCTACTAGGACCGGTTACAATAGTTTCCAAAACTTTGTTTACTAAGTACCAGGACCGGTTACCACAATCTCATGGTATTACTTATGATCGGTTGCACAAGTCATAGGATCGGTTAAACCAATTACTAAGACTTGTTAACCTACTATAAGGATCGATTACACATCTTGTGATTAGACCCACCAAGTACTAGGATCGGTTACCCAATGACTAGGATTGGTCATACCAATTACAAATACCGATCATACCATCTCAGGTGATTACTTAAGATTAATTGGTTTCACTAATAAAAGTCATACCGATACATAAGTCAGGCATTGTGAATAGTTTTACCAAGATACATAAACAAGTTATGAGCGGTTATACTAAACACACATATTGGTAGTCCAAAGATTTACAATGAATAACAATACCAATAAGCCTAGCGATTTCCCTTTCGATTCACAAAACGAGTTTATGAATTGTACTTCCTTTAAACGAATGTAAAACATTGTTTCTTAGGACGAAATCTTCACCCATACCCATACATAATCACAATAGCATTCATACGATTATGTCGATGTCTTATATACGAAGTTCAAAAGATAGGCGTTATACTTCGCATTATAATTTCTTAATACTACGTCTAACTAGAGTATAATCACTGACAGCTTCGCAGTTATGTTTTTCAATATAGCACGACTTGAAAGATACGTTAGGAATGAAACAGTTCAAGTAAAAATATTACTAACCTCAAGAGGAAGGATGATGTCGTCGATGTAGCTCTTTACTTCTTCACATTCTTCAAGTCTTCGAGTAATACTTGTATGTCTCATATCCTAATAACTTTATAGCTAACCTATACGAAGTTGACTCTAGTAAATAATCAAGCGACTCTTTAAATGAGTTTTGGTTCACTAAAATATGACAACCAAACTTGACATACCAACGCTTGGTGGGTTCAACCGAGCAATGCTCATCATATGGATAAACAAATTACAAGAATTCATTATACATATGCTTGATTCCAAGTATCAACAACACAATAACCTGCATATATTCAATCCATAAATGTCGTTGTTGACATTATAATAACAAAGCTAATACTCCCCCTAAAGGTGAGATATGTAGATTTTCAATCCGCACATCTTTGTTATTTCCTCTTGTAGTCCATATAACTACAAATTATCATATGATATGTTTCTCCCCCTTAGTCAATGCTTTACTCTTTCGTTAGATATAACGTTTTAGCACCATTGTCCTTTCCTTAGTGAATCACATCACTTGTTTACTCCATATATTTCTCCCCCTTTTTGTCACAAAATGACAAAGGTACGAGCAAATAAAGGACAAACTGAAAGGATCTTACAAATCTAAAAGACTTGCATAACCTATAAGAGTTAAGCACGAAGGTTTCACATACCATTTTAGATAACCCATCTCAAAATCGAAACTACAAAGTAATTTTATTTTGATATGTTATCAAGGAAACAATTTCCCGAAGCAATTTTCCCTAATAGTTTAGCAAATTAAAAATTGACTAAGCACCTTAGTTCTTTTGCTAAACCGATTGCACAAATACAATTGCTTGTTTGATAAGACCAAAATAAAGATCAGAATTAACTATATTTTTCTCATCAGGTTCTAATTATTCGAACAATAACTTAGACCTTTCACTTTAAACAATACAAGTACTAGGTTAGTTAACTAGTATTTCTTGTTAAGGCATTCGATTAGACTTGAATAACCGAATCCTCCACTTTGATAAGTCAAACTAAGATCAGAATTAACTTAGTTTCTCTTATCCGGAATCGAATTGGACTAAACAAATGATCTCGAAAATTTTTGTTAAGCCATAAACAATTCATACAAACCAAATAAATCAAATTGCATAATTATTTATCTTAAAGCAACTGAAACAAACATAGACATTATAGCACCGCAATTGCACCGAAATTTCGTTAAGCCTAAACAATTGATACCAAATAATAAAGCAAGATAACAATAGTTTTTCTCAACCGGAAACAATTGAATCACACACACATCCATACACAAATAATGGAATAAACATCAATTGTATCGAAATTTTGTTAAGCAAAAGCAAAATATATGCAATAAAATCAGGCTTTTCTTAAACAAGAAAACGATTAACTAACAAATTAGCTACCTCAAATTCCGCATCCCCTTCTCCTTTTCTTCGCATCTTTCCGGGGAGGAATATCACTGTGTTGTTATCAAAAGAACAACAACAAAAGCAACCTTTACCAGAGAAAGGTTGAATCGGTTTTAACTAATGCATATCAAAAGTTGAAAAACCGAAACACATATGCTTTTATGCTAAACCAAAAACGATTCAATATATTTTGACTTTTTCACACATGAGTTTCAATCGGAACCCCTTATGATCCTTTGATAAAGCCTACCAACATGGGATAGAACTCAATCCCGCTGAATCAAAAAGTCACTCAAACCATAAGGGTTCACACAATATGAGATCGAATATTAAGGTTATGGAAACCGAAATCAAACATCCCATAAACACATAGCAATAATATAAAGCATTCAAGCACAAGCTATGTAATCGAAAAACTATCACACGAAAAATTATAAAATAATAATTTTATTCATAAATATAGATAGTTTTATTCAAAATACACCTTATTGAAATAATCAAAAACTAATGTCTATTTTTTAAACATATTTTTTTTTTCAAAGATCATCTTCAATTTCCTCAAAATTTTCAGGATCTTCATCAACAGCATCTCGACTGATATCTCGGATTCTGCACACAGTACCTTGATTATGTTCACAGGCTAAAGTATTAACCTTTCGATTAATATTCCGAGCATACTCCCTATTACCGATTCCGAGTTTAATCAGCTTTCTTTGGTTACGAATAACAGTTCTTAGTAGTGATGCTTATCTATGATGTGTTTCAATAGTACTGAGGAGGACTTGTCGTAGATTGATAATATCAATCTTAGCATCCAAACTGTTTTGGACAAGGAGATGAGTCATATCTTCCTTTTCATTCTCTTTATCTTCACAACCAGATTTCTTGAAGGTATCATCAAGATGAATAGTTTCCTTAGAATTCATTCCACTTAATGCTTTCCGAATTTTGGCTTGAGATCTGGTTTGAGGATACATCCTTTACCATAGGTTCTCGAATAAGATGAGAACATATATTCGAGAAGAATTTAACACATACCAAGCATAGGTGTCAGCCGTAAATAAATAATTCTTACCAGATTTGAAAAGATTTTTGCATCTTGTGTGTTATAGAATCACACAGATTCTTTTTGAAGAATCAATCTTCTAGATCACGTATCTAAAAATACTTTAGATAGGAAAACTTATCATGTTTACATAAGTTGTTTGTAAGACAGTTTTTCTACACATGGAGACAGATTACTTATGCATCTTTAGGTAGATTGTGTAAACTCTCTATGTTGAATAAGAGATTATTGACATGATACAGATTTCCCAGATATGTGTACTTCCTTACATCAGTAGATTGGGCATTGTAAGGATGCACATTACAACGCAATTAAGCGTCGGGGTGAGGATCTTCCTCACCAAATACCTTTTGAGGAATTTTTTCCTTCTTATTTTTAGGGACATTATCATGTTCCCTTGTGTGGGTTTTGAATCCATCCTCTTCATTAGGAATATTGCGAGATGCTATATCCTTGATTACATCTTGTGCCCAGGATGGTATGTACATTGAACTTGAACCCATGTTATCTTGATCTGCTATTAGACAAATTGCTGATGTCTTTTGCTCAAGACATTCTAGATGTCCTCTTAAGGTATCCATTACTTGTTGGAAATGTTTTTCTAAACACTTGTCTAGATATACCTTTCGACGTGTCTTTGTAAGAAGTTCTTCAATAAGGATCTTATTCCTTATTTGTGAATTCTCCAGCGATTGAGTAAGAATTTCACACTCTGTAATCTGTTGATGAACTTCGTTGCATAGAGCCAATTTTTATTCCAAATAATCTGCCAGATTATTTTGAAGACTGAGTGTTTCTCGCTTTCCTTCACAGATTCTTACATTTAATTGAACAATAAGTTCTAGGACATCATCTAGACTGTCGATAGTTTTTCCCTTTTCTGAATAGTTTTCAAAATGTTTGAAAAATCTTTCTAACATTTTACGAAATTCAGAACTTGGGCAAACTAGTGAATATAATCTCTTTTCACATTTGGAAACATCCGATTTTTCACTAGAGATTGGAGTCGGATCCAAAATGTGTTTCTTGAGTTTCGTATTCATTCTTTTCTGATCAGGAACCTGAATCTCAATCAAGTTATTAGTCATATACTTTTTCTTTGATTTTCGAAAAGACTTACGAAACCAATTTCCATGACCTTTTCTGAGATCTTATTCTCATTATCTTGACATACACTAACTGAGTTCTTCATAATTTTATCTTTGCTTTTCTTATTTTGACTCATATCTTATAGGTTGGATCGCACCAAACACAGATTGTTAGATCTTTTCGTGTTTGCCTGCTGTGATACCAATTGAAAAGATGAGGGTACCCAAATATACCTCAATCTAAAACTTTGCCACCTATAAGTCCTTTATCCGAAAGTGATTGTCTATGGACTGAGTCGAGACAATACAACGAATCGGTTCACACTTCGTGTGATCGTCTATGGATACAAGATCGAGACAATACAACAACGAAGTATGATTACTTGATAATAGGTTCGGACTTAACCAAACATTATAGGATTTCTATCAAGTAATTAGGAATTAACGTTTGTGTTAGAGCACTGCTCGGTCGAACTCGCAAGCGTTGCTATCTCAAGCTTGTTTGTCAAGTTTAGTTGCCAAAACTATAAGTCTTGATTTCTAGTCTACTTATAGCTAAGTCTCGGACTAGGATAGTAAGTGTAGTTGAGCTCTAGACTCCACGACGTTCATCATACAAATACGAAGAACTACTCAAGGAACTGGTGGATCTTCATCAACAAAAAGGTATGTGGAGACTTGAACTTATCTGAAAAGACAAGGGTACCCAAATATACCTCAATCTAAAACTTTTCTACCTATAAGTCCTTTCTCCGAAAGTTATAGTCTATGGACTGAGTCGAGACAATACAACTAATCGGTTCACATTTCGTGTGATTGTCTATGGATACGAGATCGAGACAATCCGACAACAAGATAACTTGTGTGATTGACTATGGATACAAGATCGAGACAACACAACAACAAAGTATGTTTACTTGATAAAAGGTTCGCACTTAACCAAACACAATAGGATTACTATCAAGTAAATAGGAATTAATGTTTGTGTATTTTACTTCTAATTATAATTGCGGAAATATAAAAGTAAAAGACACAGCAAGATTTTGTTAACGAGGAAACCGCAAATGCAGAAAAACTCCGGGACCTTGTCCAGAATTGGATACTCTCAGGATTAAACCGTTATACAAAATCTAAACCAACTTCGTATAGTTGAGACCAAGAAACTAAACCTATAGTTCACCTAGTTTTGTATGTATCCATGCGCCTCCAACTTGCAATAAGTCACGCACTTGGAACAATTCTTTTGGTTCGTATTCCAAACAGTAAAGGAACAACAAATATGTTCGGTAACAACTCTTTTCAAACAACGTGATATGAGTTTGACAAAAGGCTCTTCCGTTTATCCCACTAAACTCCTTTGTCAGGTCCTTAGATCTATCCAATAACAACTACCAAAGTAATTGTCCAGATTTTGCAATCAATACTTCGAATCACAAAGAAACGTATTGATGCCGATCTACTCAACTAATCAATCAAGATTATCACAAAGATAAACCGATTATAGTTGGATCCTTTTCCAGCCGAAACAAGTATTGTGCACACCAAAGATTATGAACCGAAATCAGAAATATCTTCGTCTTCAAATCTTCTTAGATCTTCAATAAACACCTGCACACAATCAACTTGAATCTCTTGTGATCAATCACACACAGAACAGAGTCTGTTAACAATGGATTGTCACAAGACGTCTTTAGATCTACAAACAGTTCTAAAGATCCCCGTCGAAACTTCGATCTAGTTTGAGTGAATCTTATATCAATTGATTAGGAAGTGTAGAAAGTTCAGTGATGGTGGTACTAATGGTGTTGGTTGCGGTGGTGGCGTAAGAGATGGTGGTGGTCCTCTGGTAGCAGCGATGGAGAATTTAAGAGGTTGAAGGTTTGGTGATGGCGGAAGAAGTAGTAGATGGAGAGAAAATTTTTAGATCAGAAAAGAAAATAATGAAAGTGATTTTGTGTGAGGTGGGTAAATATGGAAAGAAAAAAAGATGTTAATGGACCCCTGATGGGCTTGTAGATGGAGAGGGGTATATTTATTGTGTGATAAGGGTATTTGTGAAGCCCGTCAAAACAGAGGGCAATTATATAATTACCACTACAGGTTATGTGCCAAACTCATCTGGGTACATTATTTATATGTCCTACTTTTGACACCCAATAAATATGCTTATGTACAACAATAAATATGTCCCTACTTTTTAATAATCTTATCCATTTAATACCCTCACCCATATAATATTTTTCTTTATTTCAAAATGGAACAAATTTCTTCTTCTACCACTTCACCACCACCACCACCATTCAACAACCATTTCACCACCACCGTCCAACGACCACCACCTACCAACCGCCACCACCACTAATATTCCACCACCACTCCTTCACCACCACCATTACACCACCACCAGTCCTCCACCACCACTAGTTCGTCGCCGCCACCACCACTAGTCCGCCGCCGCCACCACCACCGCCATCGCCTCCGCCGCCAACACTGGTTCGGATATTTTTGTATCAACAATGGTAGTTGATCCAAATAAAAATAGAACCAACAGTAGAAGTTGATCCAATTTAGGGGATCAACAATGGTAGTTGATCCATAAAAAGAAGTTGATCCAATTTAGGGGATCAACTACCATAGTTGATCCCCTAAATTGGATCAACAATGAAAGTTGATCCATGTAAATGGAGTGAACTTGGCGTGAGTCGAACACGCATCATCTGACATGGAGTCAGTCATGCTACCATTGCACCACAAGTTCAACATTTGAAGAAATTTGCATGATTTCAACTACAAGTATGATTTAAACTACAAACATGATTATACTAATCCAAGGAAATGTTGTCAGCAATAGGAGTTGAAAAGATCAACAACAGTAGTTGATCCATAAAATATTGGGTCAACAACAGGAGTTGATCCCATTAAATGGGTCGACAACAGTAGTTGATCCCATAAAAAATTGGGTCAACAATAGGAGTTGATCCCATAAATGGATCAACAACGGTAGTTGATCCCATAAAAACAACAGGAGTTGATCCCATAAAATGGATCAACAGTAGTAGTTGATCCCATAAAAAATTGGATCAACAGTAGTAGTTGATCCAATAAATGGGATAAGTAACAACAATTAATCATCACCCGTAGCTTCATAAACAACAATCCAGACTTCATAAACGTATAAACAACAACAATTATCTCCAATCCATTCTGACATACATTAGCAGCAATTCAGTTATACTAAAACACAGACCCATTCCTCCACCGGCTGCAGTTTCAGATCCGCCAACAGAACCATCAACCACCATCTATAATCCATAGCAGCAACCACCAGTTTCAATATCAATAATTTACCAAAAACTAAAAATCAAAACTTAATCATACCAGTTTTAGTATCAATAATCTCGATCTCGATCTCAATTAAATTGAAATAAAACAAAAAAATCAAGTTAAATCATAATACTGAATCGATATTTGGCTTCAATGAATCGAACATGCAAAGATATCTTTGAATCTTCAACTCGAAATTCAAAAATCGAAACCCTAAAAATCAAATCGATCTCTGCATCTGGTTTCGAAATCAATCCCTAACCTAAGATGATGAAGAACAATTAATAACTAGTTGAAATCAGATGAAATCGAAACAAAATTAGTGATCAATCTGTTGATAGTAGTGGCGGATGCGGTGGAGCTGGTGGTGCTGGTTTGTGGTGGCGATAGAGAAGAAGAATGAAATTTCTGTAAAGAAACGAAGAAGAATGAAAGAAACAGAGGAAGGTTGAATAAGGTAGTATAATAATTTTTTTTTTTTGGAAAAATTTACAATTACATCAGGGATATTTGTGAAGGCCCGTCAGAAGGAGGGACAATAATTCAATTACCACAACTCATTTGGCACCTCTTGATGCTAATCTCACATCTTTGGCCATGTCCAAACCCTTTCTGGCACATGCCTTTGCCTAGCTTCCTCTCATAATGTGCCACGCATCTCTGGCCTATGCCGTTGCAAATAATGCACCACTGTTGCGCATTATTACTAGGCCGATTGACCACCTGGTCATACATATACAGTACGGGTGGGTAGTAGATGAGGGTATCAAAAACCAATAGGCCCAATTTTGATGGAACCCAAAACTGTAATAGTGTATTGGATTCAACATTCGAATTCTCCCCTAAAACCAAATATTGGAGGAAGACTTACTACACGCCAAACATCCGCTCTTACAAATTTTAAGAGAAAAACAAATACCTCACCTATTCACGCAGGTTCATGTGTGGAGAAGTAATGAAGCATAATCTATGGGTATATAATGTTACAAGCTTACAACAATACTCCCTCCGTCCCACTATTAGATGACCTAAATTGAAGTTTAGACAATTCTTAAGCGCAATGAATGAAATGAGTGTTTTTAAGTATTTTTTACAACTATACCCTTATGGATAATAATTTGTAAATTTTAGAAATCATTTATCTCTCAAACTATACCATAGATTTTCGTAAATTTTGTACTTTCAAAATCATTTTAAAACACCTACGTAACGAGTATAAACATGAATATCAAATTATACATATTTCTTATGATACCGATAATCAATCAAAAGGATAGTTTTGGAGATATCCCCTTGATTAGTGAAATAGGTCAACTAATGATGGGACAAGATCTTAGACCAAGTAGGTCATCTAATGGTGGGACGGAGGGAGTATTATTTTCGGTTTCTGACATTCCTCCTGCACGTATGGTAGTGCCAAGGGGAAAAAGTTTACTGTTGCAGAGCTGTGTATAATTCATATTTTCTGTCTCATCATGCCAAAGACCAGGGAACGAATGAAAGATGAAAAATCATAAATAACATTTTAAGTAACTTTTGTCCTGTCGCTTACAGAATTGGGGCTTCATTCATCAGTCTGTTATTGGCCTTGATTTCCAAAAGTATGTCAACCCGCTGACGGCATACTAGGAACTATTTGCCTGGAACCCAAAAACCTTCACACAACCGCTGCACCTACAATGCACGAAAAAAGCAAAACCAAACAAATATTAAACACTAGCAACGGTTTTCAATAATGATCTTATCCTGTTCGCAATTCGACAAAAGAGAAATGTGAAGAAATGCAACTCTTATCAAGTGTCGAACTGGGAGAACAGTAGTACCCCGTGGCTCTGAGAGGCAAATGACACATTCTTTCGCTGGGTCATACCCATTCAAGTTATTATCAACCGGATTTGCGATCCCTCCCATAAAATAATTTCGCTGGGTCATTACTCTTACCCTGTAGTCACCCTGTTCTTTCTCAAACACTGCCTGTGTAATCTGAGAAGTTACAGGCTTACAGCTTCTGGCACTGGATTTTCCCCTTCTAATCCATTATGCTCAGGCAGGGATGCCTCTGCCTTCACTGCTAATGGAAAAACTTCCATATCACCCTCTTACATCAATTTTGTCTCCTCAAACACTGAGAAGTCAATTCCAGTTCAAGGAGGTTGCTTGAACTTCATTGTGATCAGTTGAAGGCCTTCTCTCATTGGTGTCTGTTTAGACCTTCTTTTGCAGGGAAAACTACGGTAATGCTGGAGGTGCACGAGAAGAAGAAAACATTTTTTAGATGGGATAAAATTCGTGAATTAATGTTCGAAACCATGGACATAGATCAAAGACATACAAAATATGACGACATACAACAGCAGAACAGGTGGTCTAACATCAAATGCTAAGTCTACATGCTATATTAAAATCACCATTGCGTTTTCATTATTGTTCACAAGTAACAAACCCATATCTCGAATTTCTTTATAGCAAGTGTAACCACAGTTGAATAAACTCTTTAATCAAAAAAGAAAAAGTAAGTCCATACCTAAAATTAGCTCTTCAGTTGAATACAACACGTCCTTCTCCTCCTCCTCTAGCACTTTCATCTTTAGGGTCATATATAACTAGACCAGCAGAAGAAGTATAAGTTCCAAATAGTAACTCACCACTCTTAAAAGACCACATCAGACATTGTAAATAGTCACTCACAATTCTCTCATGGTTAATTGTATAGCGTTTAGTCCAGGATTCTCTAACTCTATAATCCTGCATTACCCATACGTCAGAATGAACGTTATGAACATTACCAACAACACAAAGGCACCCTTCCAGCACCCCCACTTCCATAAACATATAGTTACACACCAAAGGTCTATTTGGTAATTGAATTTCTTTGAATATCTGGTCACCCATATCTAAACAAACTACAACTTTGGAATAATCTCGTGCTTCATCTAAGTTCACTAACCAATGCAGATTTCTATTAACAAGCACCCCGACTATATGAACACGATGAAACTCATAAGGCACATTTTCAATACTTGTCCACGAGTTTAATCTTAAAGAATAGACTTCGACTACATCAGTATACTGCGCTACAAGCTTATAATCATCAGTCTTACAATCATAACCCAAACCAATCATAGTGTAATCCTCAGTTTCGTTTGCAAACATTACTTCTGGTGATCTAGGTAATTCCTTATACTCTTTTGGTGGCTGGATTCCAAAGACAAAGGAAACTCTTATCATAAACCATTAAACAGAAGCATAGGCAAACTAAACCATCACAACAACCCATAAATTGAACTCTATCATATACATTTTTGAATGGGTAATCCAATTCTACTGCATAATCAAGAAATTCTTCATCTCTAGACAATAATGATTGTAATGAATTATGACTTATTGAGTAGATTACGTTATGGTTCCTATTCCTAGTCCAGTCGTAACCTTTAAGAATGAGGTTGGGTTTGTTTGTTCGGATAGCGAGATTAAGATGCGATTTAACAAAACTAGGATCAGAAATCAAGGAAAACCAAGTCTTGCAAACACACTTACATACAATTGTTGATTTCACTGGTAACCTTCTTAGGATTTCAAGGTAGATCTCTGATGGAAACATTTTTGCTGCTGCTTCTCCTTTTTTTCCGAGAAATTTGAGAGCACTAGACGACTCAATTGAAAAAACAGATTTTTCCTTCTTTTAAATTAACGTGTGTCCAAGCGAGCTACTGGGATACGATCCGGCCCATCCGTTCTTTTACGGGTGGGTATCATTTCTTGCGAGGTATTGGCTTTAAAAACTGAAAACTTTGGCGGAATTCAAAAGTCAAAACTGCAAAAGTTTTAGTTGGATTAAGCCAAAGTCTCCACAAACACGAAAACCTGGAGAAAGACTGCTATGAGGCCAAATATCCATATACGTATATAAAGTTACAAGCTTCATAACAATGTTATTTCCGGTTTTGATTGCTCTCCATTGTGCATCCATGGGTAGTACCAACGGAAAAAGTTAACAGTTGCAGAGCTGTGTATAATTCACATTTTCCTGTCTCATCATGTCAAAGACCATAAGATGAATGAAAGCCGAAAAATCATAAATAAACTTAATTTACAAATAACTTCTGTCCTGTGATATACAGACTTCAGGCTTCATTCATCAGTTCTGTTATTGACTTTGATTTCCAAAAGCCGGTCAACTGGCTGACGGCAAATTGGGCACCTATTTGTCTGGAACCGCAAAACCTTTGCACAGCCGCTACACATACACTGCACGAAAAAAGGGAAAACCAAATAAATATTAGAATCTATCAGCGGTTTTCACAATTGACAAAAGAGAAATGTGAACAAATGTAAATTTTACCATGTGCCGGCATGGGAGAACAGTTGTATCCCGTGGCTCTGAGAGGCAAATTACACATTCTTTTCCTGGGTCATTCCCATCCAAGTCATTATCAACAGAATTTCCAATCCCATAAATCTCCTGAAGTTCATATCTCATCCCATTGACTGAAAGGATCTGCTTCACTACTCTCACCTTGTACTCACCCTTTTCTTTCTCAAACACTGCCTGTGTAATCTGAAGAGTTACAGCTCCCGGCGCTGGATTTTCCCCTTCTAACCCGTTATGCTCAGGCGGGGATGCCTCTGCCTTCACTGCTAACGGAAAACTTCCATATCACCCTCTTTCATCAATTCTGTCTCCTCAAACACTGAGAAGTCAATACCAGTTCCAGGAGTTTGCCTGAACTTCTGACCCAGACCCTGCTGAAAAGACATTGTGATCGGTTGAAGACCTTCTCTCATTGGCGTCAGATTACAGTCTAGACCTTCTTTTGCAAAGAAAACAACGGTAATGCTGGAAGTACACGAGAACAAGATAACATTTTAGATGGGATGAAATTCGTGAAACAATGTTCGAAACCATAGACACAGATCAAAGACATACAATATATGATGAAATACAACAGCAAACAGGTGGTCTATCATCAAATGCGAAGCCTACATGCTACATTAAGAAATATCACACCACTCGCATTCAACGAGCATGTAATCCATAGTCCCTTAGTCTCAAAAGACTCAATGATTTTCTATGGAAGCACTACCTTCTGAAAGTCAGGATTAGAATGATCAAATGATGCTTTAATCAAGAGCCTTGCTTCGGAGAAGAAAAATTCACAAGGAAATACATCTGTAATCCGACGGTAATCCATGGCCTAGGACAGGTAGAATTGCTATTTCTAAACAAATATTAACATGAAATATAGAAATCTACATGACCACCGTGTTCATTAGAATCTCATGTTTGTAATTAACAACTCAGAAGTAAGAGACAAATAAGCAAAGCTCAGACGGACAAGGAACTCTACATAAGCTGAACAACAATATGAGATATAAGACAACAAAATGTCAAATTTTCTAAAATGATTACTAAACCTATTGTCTTTTCTCATTCTTTGAGTAGTTGTTTTTCTGTTATCTCTTTGGTTATCAGTGAAGTGCTTTAATTGGTCAATCGGAAAGAAAAAAAAAGAAGAAGGTGAGTTCAGACAAAATTTGTTTAATGCATCACCACACCAAGACCTCAATTATTAATCAATTTCCTCATGACACAATGCAAACTGCATTGTTAAATTGCAGAATCCAACTAACCACAGTGCAACGGCATCCAATTGCTGCTATTCTTTTTTAGCAAAATCACAAGAATAATTACAAACTAGTAACAGTTTTGCACATTTTTTTGAGGCTTATCTACCTAACGGTCTCGCCTGTATAATTCTGAAAAATATTCAAGGGACAAAATTCTGTACTGCTCCAAATGAGTTGAACCTACACAGTACCGTAACTCCGGTCACAACCTAAAACGCTCTAATCATGGGAAGTCATTTAAGCAGCCATATGATTTATTATCCATCAAACATTTCCATACTACTTGCAAACATTTCAAAATAAAGTCATAGAGCATCAAAAAAGCTAAAAGCTTCACTGTCAAACCCACTATTAGGCAAACCAAAAAACCATTCATTTGCTCAAAATATCAAATTAAAAACTCAAATTATTACCTTCCTGCAACCGTGGCATCGAAGGTAAACGCAATAAGAAACTTCCCAGGATTCTCCTCATCAGGCTCAACTCTAAGAGTCTCTTTCTTAAGATTAACATCATTCCGAATCGTAACAGCTTTCTGATGCTCAACATAAGGAGTAGGATTCTGAGGCATAGGCGGACAAGGATACCTCCCTGCACCCCAATTCCCCTGTGTAGGATCCATATGTGGACCATGATACGGATTCGGCAACGGCATCGTCGGTGGTGGTGTTGGATAATACCCAGGATATTGATGATAATATGGTTGCTGTTGTTGAGGATACGGTGATGCTGCTGCAAATACATACCGATTTCCGGTCATTTCTGGCTGTGGTGGTGGATGCTGTGGATGTTGATTCTGAGCATGAATTGGATGATTATGATGATTTCTATTTCTTCTATTGTTTCCACTGCTTCCACTATTTCCCATTTTTTTCTTTTTTCTTCTCAATTATAGAAACCCTAGAGAAATTGAAATAACTTTAATGGAAAGGGGGCAACAGACAGGAATAACTAATCTTTTTGTTTTGTTTTTCTGTTAAATACTTTCCAACAAGTAAAGTGGTTACACAGAAAATTGCCAAATTTGGGGAATTTTTTGAGAATTAGGGTTTGGGAAAATCTGAAGAGATTTTTTGATTGAATGAGTAGGAGAAGGAATTTGAATCGGAATAGCGTAGGATTGTTGTGCTGTAATACATTGCGGGGAAGGGGGTTATGTTAATGGGGTACTGAGTGTATGTTACGCGTTTGAAACGCGAGTTTAGTAATGATTCTTTCTAGCTAGGTAGGGTCGTGCCTATCAAACGAATTTGAGCTGTTAGATTTGGTACTTTAGCCCGACAAGATTAGGTGCAGGTGTACATCACAATTTTAAAAGAGGCGGTGGAGCTCGTATGTATTGGCAGTGTTAAATTGATAATATCTAGATATAATTTTACATGTTTCGTCATATAGAAATAATAACTTTTTGGAGTGATAATTAAGGGAAAGTAAAAAGGCAGAGAGGAGTTTTCATTGATTAGAATAATAGGGTTACATGGAATATTATCTTTATATACATGTGAAAGGAAAAACCAAAAGGCTTCCATTTTGGACCGGTGATGATAGATATCCCGCGGGTTGAATCCGCGGGATCTCCCGACAGAGAGAGTGAGTAGGGTTGGGGAGCGGTTCGGCGGTTTGTAGGGGGTTAAGGTGGGACCCAGCACCATTCTCTCTAGCGGGACAACCCGTGGGATGTAAATCATTTCCGATTTTGGACAGCACATCCATGGGCATGGGCCCTTCAACCCTCCCCCTTGTGCGGTTCAATAATGAAACTCCAGATGTAGTGCCACATATAGTGCTTTGAATGTAGTTCTTCAAATGTCGTTCTCTCCTTGATGAATTGTGCCGAAATCAATTGCCTTACTAAAATGTTGACAAGGAAAACTCCAGTGGGATAAAACCTTGGTACAACTCTTCACATGTAGTTCATCACATGCAATACGATCTTCAAAGATCGACGAGTCTAAGTTAATTGCCTCGTTAAAACTTCGTCAGGAAAACCCAGAGGGACAAAACCTGAACTGGAGAAAAAGAGTACAATATTAAGCAAACTTAGAACATAGTTGGACTCGAATATGTTGCCTCATTAAAACCTTGACAAGGAAACCCATTGGGACAAAACCTTGACGAATGGGAAAGAGTACAACGTGACCGATGCAAGTAAAGGTGATCCGTTGCAGGTGATCACTTCGCTTCGATGAAGTTGATTAGTTGCTTCACAACTTCGAATGCATAAAATCCTTGTGGGAAAGACAATAGCCTTAGTTGGGAAGTTACTTCCCGGTGTTTGTTGTTGTCTCATTAAAAACCTTGCCGAGAAACAAAAATCTTGTGGGAAAAAGTAACTTCGGTGAAGGAAAAGAGTTCAACATACCATTAGATGCTCCCCCCTGATGTCAGACAATTTTCATTAGTCTAATGCAGTCAAAATGAGTTTATCACACATTACTTTGGTGACTTGAATATTTTAAGACCTTGTTGTTGATTCTGGAAGTTACGTTGCTTAACGGACTATCGTGTTTCATTTCTTTGATTCAGATATTTTCAGTAATATCAACGCGATCTTTATGTCTTCAACCTTCAACATACTTGATGTTTTTAGTGTTGTCTTGCTAAAAACCTTGTCGAGTAACAAAACCATTTTGGAAAAACTATTCTCGATTGAAGGGAAAAAGAGCACGACACATCTTCAATTTCGAAGTAAAATATGTCGACATTATATCCTTGGATCCTCCCCCTAATGTCGGCATATCCCCCTGATTACTTTCAGAGTTGTTCTAGACAGTTCCTTTAGTCATGTACTTTTCGAAACTGAATATCATTAATGACTTAGAAAATAGTCTACCATATCTCCCCCTGATTACTTTTGTTGGAGAAGAGATTATTGTTCCTTCATAATCAACAACCTTTGGATTGCACTTCCTTTAGCATTCCTTTTTATATCTTTGCAGGGATAAAACAAACTCATGTACATGATTACATTCAATGTACCATTCCAATGACGTTGCGTTGGCGCTGAGCTATATCTAGCTAACAAGTTCCATGAGGATGTAAAATTTAATCGAGTGTATTATTATACTAAGTACAACAATGCGTCTATTGTACTTATATATGGGAATTTCATCCCCATCACATCTTCATCATCTTCCTTTAGACGAAATGGTCAGTTACTTACATTTGAACCTCGACTAATCATGGGAGTGCTATCAAGATGCATGTCTTTATTAAATTGTCTGATAACTTTAGACATATGCAAACTGGTGGAATAATATACCACAAGCTCAGTATTTGGTCGAGCTTTCCCAAGTCTTTTCATCTCAAATTCGGATTTCAAATAGCTTTTAAGGTCTCTTATTACATCAAGAGTACCCATCATGTTTGTACCATCGACATAGATAGCTACAATTCCAAATCAGGAACTTTCTTGTGAATACTCAAGGAAAAATACCTTAATTTTCTATCCCCTCTAAATCAAATAGTCACTTAGACGGGTATACCACATCCGCCTGATTTCTTCAATCTATAAGTGAGCGTTCTATCTAACTGTAAACGCACTCTGTGGTTTAGAGTCGCTTGATTTGGGAAACAAAAGTATATCAAGTACTTTTGTAAATATTTGATATCTCTTGATTCTTTCAGAGATACGTAACAATCACATACATATGCTGCATTTCAAGTCCTTTTGCTATTACCAAGCTAACTAAGTAGCTGAACGCTATAAAGTTCATTACAAGAGAACAATTCCAGGGCTTTGTGAGAAACCTCCGCAGCCACAAGGCGAGTCTTTATACTTTAAGACCGCTTTCTTCTCATTATGCTTTGTGACAAATTAATCATGTATGTCCAATAGGCTTTACACTTGGTTGGTTAGCACTACCACACCAAATACCCGTATATTTGTCAAAGAACCAAGTTCTACCCGATTATATAGGCCAAATATGCTCTTCGTTGACATTAAGCAACAAGGAGCTTGGTTCTATCTCATCTTGCTCTATCTCCTTAAGAAAGTGTATATGAAATTAATCATCAATATGCTCGCATGATCTTTCCATTGACTCGTGCGCATTCTCATAATCCACTTGAGATGTCATTGTTCTCTGGAATCATTAAACTTCAGAGCGTCCTCTAGTTTGATTCTTGGACATATTCAGAGACAATATTATGAGATGATTTATGATGCTTTAAATAAGTTGTGCCTTACTCACCTACTTTCTTTCTAGGTGAGGATTGATCGAACCAAGTGGTCTCTCCAACTTCCTTTATGGAGCCACGACATCAACCACACTTCCACTAAGTGTAGTTGCAACACCTTAGTCTATGGTGTATTATCCTTATTTGAGGATTCGTAACCTTATAGGTAGGTTTGCAGCTGGTATGTGTGATCTCATCACTTTAGCGACATCAGTGTACATTCTGAAAATCGATTATTCTTTGTCACTTCACATTTTACATTTGTGGATTACACAAATCAATCTGAGACACAGTGGGAACACACCACGACAATTCATGTGTTCCCTTAGAAAATATTTTTTCTTATCTCCCCCTAACGACCGGAAGACTGTCTCATTAAAGTGATAACCCGAAAATCTAGCGGTGATAGATCCCCTGCCAAGAGTTTAAAATGTGGATTATTGTTGGGAACTCCATTTCCAAAATAACCACTTAACAGTTTTGAAAACCCATCATAGTAAGATGTCGAATCGTAATGGCACATATATAGTGCAACCAAAAAAAATACATAAGAACACGAATGTCAGGCTTAAATCTAGTTACCACCTGGTACGCAGAAAAGGTTGACTTACATTGGGTTCTAAAACGAATTAAGTAAAGATGCGTGTAATATTGCATATCCCAAAGCAATAAAAGGTAGGTTTTTACGCATAACCATGCCTTAGGAACCATTTGTAACCTTTGATGATAGCCTTTGCGACACCATGGGGTATAGGATGCTCTGCATTGATTCTATTAAACATGCAATAACCATCAAGTCCTTTTGATGTACACTCGCTAGCATTTACAAAGGGTTGTGATCCTTTACATGTAAAATATGTGCTAGTAGTTTTCTAAATGCATATTTCTTTTGAACTATAACTAGTCCAAAATGTCAAAACATTCACCAGAGTCATAAGTCACTTTAATGGTCCGTAGTCTGAATGAATATTTGTGTAAATTTCACCTCGTTTTATTTGTAATATGGATTGTTTTCCATTTGCATCTTAGGATGGTCTCAATCATGTTTTACTGAAGACTTTGTAAAATGAGTGATATGCTTTTTTTTTTTTTTTTTTTTTTTATTTTACCTAAAAGCATAATGGGAAGTGGGGTTGTGCATCTAGTACTTTAGATCATCCACAATCGACGACTATAACCAAAATTTTGGTCGAAAAACCAGACGCAGTGGAAGGAGTAAAGATTAAAAACTAGACCAAAGACCAAAAACCAAACCATATTTTTTCTTTAGTTTGGTTTTGGTCGAGCGTAATTTAAAACTACGCCCGACGTGAGACGCAAATATTAGTTGGGTTTGGAGTGGGGGCGCAACTTGAAGTTACGTTTGAATGGGGCGTAACTTGATAATACGTTTGAATTGAATTGGGGCGTAACTTTAAATTTCGCCTGGAGTGGGGCGTAACTTTAAATTGTGCCTGGAGTGGGGCGTAACGTTAAATTTCGCCTGATTAAAATTGGGGCGTAACTTTAAATTTCGCCTGGAGTGGGGCGTAACTTTAAAATATGCTTGGAGTGGGGCGTAAATTTAAATTGCGCCTGACTAAATTTTACTCTATAACCATAGCATAACACAACGGACTAAACCCAAATTTTTGATTTTTTTTTGGTTTTTGGTCTTTGGGTATGGTCGCACCATTGCAGTTGCTCTTAGAGAACATTTATTGAGAGAAATACCGTCACTTCGTATTATGTCAATCTTTTTCCCGTTGTCTCGTCCACTCAAACACATTGATGTACGTATGATTTCTTTCAAAACGAAACATCATGTCACAACCAAAGTGTCTTTATGGTTATGCCAAAGTCTGTATGAGCCAATACCCAATATTTCATTCTCGGGGTCAATATGGATTCAATAATCAAAATATTAGTGATTTACATTTCACCAAATTGACTAATTAGTTTCTCTAAAATACGTTTCCTTCCACATTCATTAGAGATATAAAAGATGCAATTAATTACATTCTCATCACTGTGAGTTTCCATATGATATCCATTTTCATGGGTTTCTTTGGAATTTAACAAGGTGATTAGCTCTCGCTACATATATATCTTTTGTGACTTTGTTCCATCTTGGAGACAAATTTTGAACAGTTCTTCGGTCAATGATCCAATCATCGTAGTCATATTATAAAGAATTAGTTCAACAACTAGTGTATATTCCTTAAATTAGTGGAATAAAAAAACCACTATCAGTTAAACATTAAGTCTTGAGAGATTTAATAAGTGGTGTGGCCTTATTACGTAACAAAAATGAGATTCAAGTCAATTACTTTAGAGTGAATATAGGTTACGTTTCATCCAGATATATCTCAAGTGTTTTAGAGAATTTATGTTTCTTGGGAATGGTGTATTTTGGTAGGATTTTAAAAGTGTATTTTATCCTACGACTATGTCTAAACCGCAAGTGCACGGTGTCTTCAATGAAGACAGTGGCAAATACGGGTCGATCCCACAAGGACTTGTGGTGCTTGATTGATCAAAGGCTTCTAACTGATTTCCTAGCAAGTGTGTAACACAAATATGGAGTTGTCGAAGCGACTGAGTTTGTAGTGTGATTCTAAACTAAGGCGTAGATATAAAAGCACTAGGGTGTCGACTTCACCACCTAATCTGAGCTAATTCACCACCTTCAATAACGTTCTCGTCCCTTGTAATGGCAAGGCTGCCATTCATCCGGGGTTTCTAAGGATGGTTTGTTATCAACCAAAGCAATTAGCTAATTCCTAGTATTAGTTGTCTTATCACAAAGTACAACTAATCACAAATCACTTTCATTACTTAGATGATCAAACTTATCCTAAGATGGATATCTAATCACAATTAGGGTATTTCTCCTAAGCACTAGCCGTCTTCTCAGTGGTACAACTAGTCCTGGGATCAATAACCAACAATGAAGTGTGAATTGCAATACATTTACATAGTGATAACTCGACTACAGTGCATACATGGTATGCACTTTGTGAAAAGCAAAATGCAAAGGTATTACGATTATATATCCTAAAGTATATAGCACAATCAAGAACAATTATCAAAATATAAACTACAATTATCAACAGATTATGGGTTTCATCTCAACCCTAGAAATTTGAACTAAAACATGATACAAAACAAACAAAGAACAAAATAAATCCTAATTGACAAACTCTCCGGCTAATCCAAAGGGCGTGCTCTAACAACTCGCTCTTCTCCTATTTATACATGCAACTCCACAAAATACCCAAACCCTAAAATCAATTAAAAATAAAAATTAAATGCAAAATAGAGTACCCATACTCTCTGAATTGCTTTCCTCTTCCTTGTCGTGCGGCTCTGAGAACTCCATCACTTGATTGATTACACAACCCTAACCCTAGTTCCATTTATCTCTTTCATAGCCTCTAGAGTTGTTGAGAGAGGCTAGGCAAGAGATGAGTGAAACTAAAGGTGGTCACAGGTGCTACTGTTGCAGGATGGTGACAGGAAGGTGATGATGGAGGCGGTGAGGGATGCTGGTCGGGTGAAGGAGGTGGAGGAGTGGGTTTTGCAGAGCTCTGCTCGAGAAAGAGAAGAAAGAGAAAAAGAAGAGAAGAAATGAAGTGGTTTTGCTCGATAGGTATAGGGTTAGGTTGATAGGGTGTTAAGCGGTTGCATCGACTGATGATGGGAAGACTGTAGCGAGCGTCGGATGAAGCTTTGTGCGATCCGAACGGCCGAGAGAGGTAGCCGGTTTTGATGTGATCTGGTGTAGCACGGAGCATCAAGAGATGATGTATAGTGATGGAGCGACCGTTGGATGTAGCCGAGGGAGATCTCAATGGCTCCAGTGAGCGGGCTCGGATCCGGGTCATGGGTAGCTCTAGCCCAAGTCTTCCTTGTTGGGTTGCAACTGATTTGCGCGCGGGCTTTGGCTATCTGCTCCATAGATGTTTGACTTCAATTCTTCGCTCTTTAGCTCCTCGCATTCTCCGAGCTTTATTTATTACCTAAAAACACAAAATTAATTAATACAAATATTTATTCTTGAAAACAAAGAAAACACGTAATGCTGGGATAATATCTCGATTCTTGAGCACAAAAGATGAGTAAAATGCCAATAAAAAGGTGTATAAATATGCACTATTTGGCACTCATCAAATACCCCCAAACCTGAATTTTACTTGTCCTCAAGTGAAACAAAAATAAGAAATCCTAACTATACCCCGTCGCAGTCTCTCGAATGCATTTAGCGTATGCACTAAGCCTTTAAACCCCTAGGTGTCCCTAGTGGACGAGTTGTAGTCTCGTGAGGGTTTACCGAGGTGTACCCACAAAACCTTCTCCAACTTCGAGTGTAAAAGAGTCTCAAGCCTCCAAGAAGCTATGAGGACATAGAGTTTCGCATGCTAGTAATGTGGTTAGAACTATCGAAGAACGCATTCTCATCCTTAAGTCTTTGAGCGAGAAGTAACCATACCATATGAAAGAATTCGGATTCGATTGTGATCATAAGTCTCAACTTCTGCCTCACCATTAGGGTTTTATGATAATTGCACTCAAAAAGATCGCTTTTTTTAGTCTCTCATGTGTGCAGCGGGAATAAAGAGAGAAATCCTCACACGTTGTAGGTAAGAAGGATAACCTTCCGAAATAAAATCTGAGACTCCACGAAAGTGTGGACAAAAAGAATCTTTTCTAATGATCTCTAAGAAAGGAAAATCAACCATTAGCAAGGGGTGGGAGTACTCACTCACTTCTCACCCGATCGGCAATTAATATCACTCTCTCATAAGAAACCATAGAAACGTCTTCAATCTTCGGTCTTCGGTCTTCAATTGTTGATGAAGAACTTCTGAACTTTACAAAAACTTGATTTTATTATTATTATTATTATTTTTTTTTTAAGTACATGAAACGAAAATAATAATACAACACAATTTTTTTTTTTTTTTTTTTTTTTTTTTTTTATCTAAGTTACAATAAAACGATAAACTCAATTTTTCATAAACTTCATTAATTCTCATTTTTCTTTTCCTTGTTTTGTTGCATATAAACCTTGGACTATCTCAACTTTTCTTTCAATATTCTGATTCTGCTCCGGTTGCTGACGATGATGTGTTTCTATGGGTCTTGCTGATTGAGAGAGAGAGTGATGCTAACTACAAATCGGTATTTAGAAGGAGTTTTCATCTTTAGACGTCACCCTCATGATTGACGGAATTAGCACTCAAGAGATCAAAAGTAGTCTTTGAAAGTGGTGCGAAGTTGGGTAGCTCACCATTCCTACCCGAATTGACGTACGGTGACACACACTCTAAAAGCTTTTCTAGAAAGTCACAAAGAGTGAAGGTCGGTACCTCGCTTGATGTAAAATGGGTAGTCTCCACTATGGGTGATCACAATTCTACTACCGAATATCTAAACAGCACCTAATTCGCCCTCCGGTATGGTTAAATCCAACTTTAACGCTCTAATCAACTAAGAAACCCGATTGTGTTCTCCTAAGTACTTCCAATTTCTCGTTATTTCGGTCGATTCTCTATGTAAACATAGCTAGAAGCATGCTAGTGACTCTAAAATCTCTAAAAGTTGGAGGTTTTTATTTGCAAAAAGTTTTTGAATTTTTGAATTTTTTTTTTTTTTTTTTTTTTTTTTTTTTTTGTGAAAATAAAAGATTAAAAAGACTAAAAACTCTAAATGCAAATGCACCCCCAAACCTAAATCAAACATTGTCCTCAATGTGTCTACATATAGAAAAAAATTTAAACAGTCACATACCGAGAGAACTATGCTGAAAAGATAAAAAGGGAAGAGATTACCGGATGTCGGCAAGAGCAAGGTTGAGCTTCATTCGTCAAGGCTAGAATCCAATATTCTCAACGGAGATCATATCGGATTAGCATAATATATGTGCAAGAAGACTCAACCGAATCAAGAAAAGAAAAATTTAACAAGTCCTACTGGATTATATACAAAAATTCACCATAAACTAACAATCTAAAGAGTTGAGGATCAACCCAATAGAAAATATATACAAACATCAACAGCCTTACACAGATATAACAAGAGAGTGCAAGTAAGACTGCAGATGTGAAGGAGTTTTCCCCAAACCTAAACTTGTGAACAGGTGTGTTTGTGAGAACAAAATCTTGCAATTTTAAAGGTACATCATGCAAAAGGTCTAACTCAAAATGAGTTTTGCTAATTACAGGCAGACATACATGTTCCAACTGTGGCTCCTTAAGAGTGTTATACTTTGATGCAAAATAGTCCAAGAGGACTTGGGAAGCACAAAGTTCTAGGCCTAAGTTAGGCATTTTCAGAAAAGTTGGTTTTGCAATTTTGTGACAAACAACACCTAGGTTTGGTGGAGGAGTTTCAATTTGTGACTCAGGAGAGAGGTTAGGTACATCTAAGTTGTGTTCATGTATAAAATCATTTGCACCGTCACACTCTTTCCTAAGGTCAGGAGTGGGTAAATCATGGTCATTTTCACAGGGCAATTCATCAGGTTCCACATCAACATCACATGTATGAATATCAGAAGAGGCATCATTCATAGGGTTCACAGAAGAGACGTCTAACGTCTCTGAACCAAAAGATTCTACTACATTTTCAAAATACACATGCTCTTCATATTCATCATCATCATCATCATAGCACAAATGCATTTCCCTAACATTCATTTCATCTCGAAGTTCCTCCCTTTCTCATTTAGTGCATCACAGATTTGACTCAATTTGAGTTCTAAGCTCGCAAACCTTTGGTCAGTTGACTTTTGATATTGCTCAAGGTTTTGCTCAAGGTTTTGACTAAATTCAAGAAGTTCATTATGTTGTTCAATGAAAGGAGAGTTGTCACTAGTGGGTATGCATTCCTCATATGGATATTCATTGTATGGTTGTGCATGAGGTTCACTAGAGAAGGGAAATTCAGACATGTTGCTATATGGATGGTCATGCATTGCATTCATTTCAAGCCTAGCATTTAGCTCCATGAGTGTATCCATTGTTGATTGCAAACTAGGAGTTGGGGGAGTATAAAATTGTTCATCTCCCCACCGTGGTGAATGATGCATGTGTGCGGGTTGATTATGGCCCCAATAGTCACTTCTAGACACTTCGTTCATTGGATTATCATGGTTTTCCCTAGACTGTCTAAAATCATGCAAGATATAACGATTGGCCAGGTGGTCTAAGCCACCACATAAGGTGCAAGCATGCGTTTCATATTGCCTAGAAAAACTAGATTTGACATTGCCTTTCTAAGCGATTGCCTATCTAAAGCGAGATAGTCGAGCCTCTAATTGATCTAAAAGTGATGACTGGGTATGAGGAGAGTGTTCATTCTCAACCTTGTGATGGATGATACATGTGCTCATAGTGATTAGGGTATGTGAGGTCGGGGCCCGAGAGAGGCGCGATAAAATTCCCTAAAGTCACTATGGTATGTGGGGTTCATCCCGTGAAGCGTGCCCGTAAGCACGCTCTCTAAGGGATTTGTTTGAATCCCCGGATGCGGACCAAAATCTTGACATGGTCTAGCTCTCAAATTGAACTCAAAGCCCGAGTGAAGTGGACTAAGTTTGGTTTATTGGGTTTTTGGTTTGTTGGGAAAGTTTGGTTTATGTGGGTTCATTTTTGTTTTTGTAAACTTTGGTTTATGTGGGAAAGTGTTGTTTGAAACCCCCGGATTTTGTGAAAACAGAACAGCCCAGGTTTGTGTAAAGCCTAGTGGAACCGTGGCCCGGGCCAAACATTGATTCTACGATTTGGTTGATTGTGGGTTAGCCCAAACAGCAAAGCTTGCAATGTGTGCAGACAGCCCAAAGAAATATGGGCTCGGTTTGGTTGCAGCCTGTGTTTGATTCAATTAGGTGGGCTAGTCATGTGTGTAGAGCTCGGCTTTGGGGTCATCACCCCGACTTTGATTGTGGGCTTAGCTAGCCCGAGTGAACCGGGCTCGATTATGTGCACAATTTGGTTTCCGTGAGCTCACTGGCTGGTCACCACCCAAGAGTGAAGGCTAAGTGAGGTGGCTCAAGGTTGGTTATGTGGGCTTTGTTTGGGTCAGAGCCCGTGTTTAGTGAATGCACAGCCACACAAAAATGCTCGGGCCACACAAGGCAAAGCAACACAAAGACAAATGCCTGTGGGTTTGCAGCTAAGCTCAGGGGCTAGCAAGGCAAAGCAACACAGAAGACAAATGCACTGATGCACAAGAATATGCTCAGGTGCACAGTTGGCTAGGTCTGATGGTTCAGCAAGTCAGCAACAACCAATGCTAGCACTGGCCAGCAAGTTCAGTGGGGTTAATTGAGCTCAAACTCAGAGAGCATGCACAAGTTATCTTGGCTCAGGGCTAGTTTATGTGGGTTCTTGCTCAAGCTCACAACTGGGTCGATGCTTGGCGGTGGTCTTACACAGCACAAAGGTGTCACAAAAAGATACAATAAAGATTGGCAAACACACTGACTCAAGCACAAGGTTATGTGCTAAGATTAATCAGGCCAAGTTGCAACAAAGCCCCACAGCTTCAGGGGGCTGGGGGGGTTGCACAGGTTACTAGCTCTCACAGGTATATGCTCACACACTACAGGTCAGATGGGCTATGCTCAGGCTAAGGTTATCATGCATTGAAGCCAAGGTATGCAAAATAGGTTGTCACAGGTCAAGCACAGGGTTTTGGCACAGGTTTACGGTTGAGCATAAATGGCACAGAGCATACCTGGGATGTTTAGTGGCATACAGAGGACTAACCTCAAGAACTGGGTTTTCTTTGGTTTTCTTGGGCTGGCTCACTGCTCGTAATTACAGACCCTAGGTAATTGTTGCTCAACGAGACCAAATTCAGTTTTCAATTTTTTCACAAACTAAGCAACAGAGCTATAGTATTCAATTGTAGAGCTCGGCACTCAGAGCTCAGGGCTAGGCAACAGAGCTCAATGCTACAGGGCAGGGTTGAAAAACAGCTAAAACATTAATGAAAGACTAAAAACAATGTAAAGCAACAATGCAAAGCAAAGGACTAAAAACAGCAAAATAGTGAGGTGCAAACAATGATGCAAACAATGATGAACTGAGATGCAAAACAAGGGAGAATAATTAAATTACACTAATGCAGGGTTAAAAATTAACTATAAAGGTGGTTATATACAGGGAGAGAGGGAAATCAGTTAAGCAAGAACAAAAATCACACAGAGCACACACCAAGTCCCCGGCAGCGGCGCCAAAAACTTGGTAGGATTTTAAAAGTGTATTTTATCCTACGACTATGTCTAAACCGCAAGTGCACGGTGTCTTCAATGAAGACAGTGGCAAATACGGGTCGATCCCACAAGGACTTGTGGTGCTTGATTGATCAAAGGCTTCTAACTGATTTCCTAGCAAGTGTGTAACACAAATATGGAGTTGTCGGAAGACCGAGTTTGTAGTGTGATTCTAAACTAAGGCGAGATATAAAAGCACTAGGGTGTCGACTTCACCACCTAATCTAAGCTAATCTCGGTTCACCTTCAATAACGTTCTCGTCCCTTGTAATGGCAAGGCTGCCATTCATCCGGGGTTTCTAAGGATGGTTTGTTATCAACCAAAGCAATTAGCTAATTCCTAGTATTAGTTGTCTTATCACAAAGACAACTAATCACAAATCACTTTCATTACTTAGATGATCAAACTTATCCTAAGATGGATATCTAATCACAATTAGGTATTTCTCCTAAGCACTAGTCAGTTGTCTTCTCGTGGTACAACTAGTCCTGGATCAATAATACAATGAAGTGTGAATTGCAATACATTTACATAGTGATAATCGGACTACAAAAAGCATACATGGTATGCACCGTGAAAGCAAAATGCAAGGTATTCCGATTATATATCCTAAAGTATATAGCACAATCAAGAACAATTATCAAAATATAAACTACAATTATCAACAGATTATGGGTTTCATCTCAACCCTAGAAATTTGAACTAAAACATGATACAAAACAAACAAAGAACAAAATAAATCCTAATTGACAGCACTGGCTAATCCAGGCGTGCTCTAACAACTCAGTCTCTTCTCCTATTTATACATGCAACTCCACAAAATACCCAAACCCTAAAATCAATTAAAAATAAAAATTAAATGCAAAATAGAGTACCCATACTCTCTGAATTGCTTTCCTCTTCCTTGTCGTGCGGCTCTGAGAACTCCATCACTTGATTGATTACACAGAACCCTAACCCTAGTTCCATTTATCTCTTTCATAGCCTCTAGAGTTGTTGAGAGAGGCTAGGCAAGAGATGAGTGAAACTAAAGGTGGTCACAGCACTTGCGGGATGGTGACAGGGAAGGTGATGATGGAGGCGGTGAGGGATGTTTGTCGGGTGAAGGAGGTGGAGGAGGGTTTGCAGAGCTCGCTCGAGAAAGAGAAGAAAGAGAAAAAGAAGAGAAGAAATGAAGTGGTTTTGCTCGATAGGTATAGGGTTAGGTTGATAGGGTGTTAAGCGGTTGCATCGACTGATGATGGGAAGACTGTAGCGAGCGTCGGATGAAGCGGTGCGTCCGAACTACCGAGAGAGGTAGCCGGTTTTGATGTGATCCGGTGTAGCATGGGAGCATCAAGAGATGATGTATAGTGATGGAGCGACCGTTGGATGTAGGCGAGGGAGATCTCAATGGCTCGAGTGAGCGGGCTCGGATCCGGGTCATGGGTAGCTCTAGCCCAAGTCTTCCTTGTTGGGTTGCAACCGATTTGCGCGCGGGCTTTGGCTATCTCGCTCCATAGATGTTTGACTTCAATTCTTCGCTCCTTGGCTCCTCAGTTTCTCCGAGCTTTATTTATTACCTAAAAACACAAAATTAATTAATACAAATATTTATTCTTGAAAACAAAGAAAACACAGAATCTGGGATAATATCTGATTCTTGAGCACAAAAGATGAGTAAAATGCCAATAAAAAGGTGTATAAATATGCACTATTTGGCACTCATCATATTTTTCATTCCATAAGCGTAGATATTGGATCTAGTTCAATCAAATAGTCAATTGGCCAAGCAAAGTTCTTCTTGTCATTAAATTTGATTTCCAAAGCATGACATTCTCTAAAAATTGGTTGCTACTATGATACATACGTTACATCGTATATACCAACACCTATGACCAGGTGCATTTCCAACTCTTTCATTTATGATGGGAGCTAGAATTACATTTTAGCTGATCCCATGTTCGGTTGATATTTGTGTGTTGGTGTTATTACTACCGAAGACAAAATTACATTTTTGTCACATGATACATATGTTCCTCTGCACATATTTCACTATGCCAGCAAGTGGATTACATCCCACGGAACATTCAAATTTGGCGAAAAATATCAAGTATCCAATTATGGTGCTCAAGTACTTCTAATCCCCAAATGAATACATTGGAATTGAGTTGGTACAACTAATTGAACAAAAATAAACATCATTCAACTATAGCCATTATCATATTCAAGAGAACAAAATAACAATAAAACCAAAATTCTTAATGGTCGAGATCAACAATCATAGTTTAAGCTGATCATTTATATGATATGGACTTATCTTAAGACAAAATAAAATAGAACTATGCATGTTCTAAATACATGTCAATAAGCCCAACAAATCTTCAATGTAAAAAAACCCACATTAATTAGTTACATACCTCAATTTTTGGTTCCCTCTATATATAGACAGAAATGGAACAAACTTGGCCACGCACAGCCTAAAACCATGCTGGAACAGGACACCATAACTGGCTGGAACATGACAGAGTTGCACCGGTTTGGATCGGAACGGGTCGAGTTATACCGGGTCGGTCCGGTTCGGGGTAGTTCGTGTTGGATCAGACCGGGTCAGGCTGGAACGACTCTTCCTTCTCCCGTTTCCGCGATCAGGACAAGATCCTTCTCCTCTTTTCCCCAAGAATTCCAATCGACGGAATATTGTGACATAATCAATCCCCACCCAGACGTACACATATACAGTACGATTAGATAATCAATTGTGACGAATAGTTAAAAAAAAATCATTTTTTTCTATCTTTTATTCAAAATAAAAAAAAATAACCAATAATGACATCACACATAATAATAATATGAAAAACTTTCAATCATGGTTTCACTAAATCCAAAACTAATCTAACCTAGCAATTGGACATCAGTTTTACAACAGAGTAGACATTTGCATCAATTTTATATACTCCATCCGTTACTTTTTAATAGGCTGGTTTGGTTTTTAGAGAAAATTAAGGAAATTAAGAAAACTAATCATTGAAAGTGGTCCTCATGACACTTGTCAATAAAAGAAGTGAATTGAAATGGTCCCCATGACACTTGTCAGCAAAAGAAGTAAAATAAAATGGTCCACATGACACTTGTCATCAAAAGAAGTTAAGAGAAAAGTGGTCCCTAAAACTAAAGTAACATTTGACTTTCCCAATTAGGAAACCAGCCTATTTTTTTGAAATATTTATTTATAGAAACCAGCCTATTAAAAAGTAACGGAGGGAGTATTTGATACTAGTGGATTGCCCGTGCCATGATGGCACGGGAGTGGAAGGGGTGCTGGTGGTATGACTAATGCCTTTGTGGGTGTATCGGGTTAATATTCACCAATTTTTTTGTAATAGGAAAGGATAATGTTCACCAATTTGTAATGAATATTTTCACCAAGGCAATACACCAAATTTATAGCAGACAATGAATAAAATATAACTGAAGCAATTGATATTTGTATTCTATTTGTTACTCATTCTTTCAATTTTTTTGATTAGTCTCTGATTGTGCAACAATATAATTTATGCAATGGATAAGAGGTAAGACAATCCCGCCAGCTCCAAGTGATGTAGTTAACACTACATCAACGCATATCAAATGTCAAATCGACAACCAAATTAACCATTGCAAGACACTACGAATAAGATGATAATATCTCGAACCAACCCTTTAATACGACGACTTCTAATGGATAACCCGTGCCATAGTAGTCTTATGGTCTTGTGATAAAGATACTTTCAAGTTTGTCGATCCTAGCCTAATCTGGGGTAACTGGGAAACACTAATGTGTATGTAGCTCTTTTGTATTGACCTTGGTTTAATCCTTGGTTCTTCTTTTTTCCTTATTAATATAACCTTCTTATTCGGGGAAAAAAAACCCGTGCCATAATGTTGCAAAAGGTTTTAGCTTTGGCTTTTGGTACAATTATGTGCGGATAATCGGAGTCTTGACATATGTACTATTCTTAAAAAATTCAACTGTTGGAGTCCAAAGAGTGAGAACAACCAATTAACACATGGCTTCCATGTGTCAAAGACTCCGAGGGTACTTATGGCATGTGTTAACATAAAAAATCAAAAACTAATTTACTCCACCGTCTTCCTCCAACTCTAAACTCATCGGCTCCTCCATCATTCAGCCCTTCTACGCTTCTATCTCTAGATCTCTCTACCTCTTCGTTTTATGCATGTCTTCTACTAACCTTCTAACTACATATTTACAGTAACTGAAGTGAAGATTTGACAACAACTACAACTTCATATCATCAATTCCGGTGTTCATGTCGATGAAGATCATCTTGTTGGAATATTTTCAACTACGCTATCCAAGGGGGGGTCCTGGGGGGCGTAGCCCCCAGGCTGTCTGATGATGAAGAGACTCGTCGTTTCGTGAAGAGAAACCTGTTGGTGAAAAGATGTTTATTCCCAACAGATGCGAAAACCCCTATAAATGGCATCTCCCATAACTCGTTGAAAACACATCGAAAAACCTTTTCTGTTTTCTCTCTTTTCTAAAGCATCATCAGAAGTTTTTGTTCACATGTGTTATTGATTGAATCAAGGGGTACAAACCTTGAATTCAATTTCCGTTGTAGGGCTTTCATTGTATCCTGAAGGAATTATTTCACATACCTGTTGTAATCGCCAATTTATTGGGAGGGTAGAAATAATTGTCTAAAAGAAATCGTATGAGCCTTGAAAGTTTGGAGTACAACATTCTTTTCTGTGTTATTTCATCTTCTATTGCAACCCAGTTTTTCCAACATTTTTAGACAATTAGTTTCTGGCAATGGAGGGTGAATCTTCAACTTCGAATGCTACTGCACAATCCCTGCAAGTGATGAACCAAACCCTGACTCGACTGGAACGTTTTGATGGTGAAAATTTTACTCGTTGGAAAGAGACTGTGAAGTTTTTTCTGATCACCATCAAGTTGTGGTACATACTTGAAGATGGATTGGAGGCGATTCCTGCACCATCAGACAAAGATACTCCTGATTTGATTACCAAACGAAAGAAGCGTCAGGAAGATGATTTCATGTGTCGTGGTCATATTTTGAATGCCCTGGAAACTCCTGTTTAAAATGCACATCGGAGTATAGCAACTGCAAAGGAATTATGGACTGCGCTTGACAACAAATACAAGATTTCTGAAGCAAGCAGCAAGAAATTCCTGACTTGCAACTTCATGGATTTTAAGATGGTTGATAGTAAGTCAATCATTGCCCAGTCGTTGAACTTTTACTCATTGTTAATCATCTTAAGGATGCTGGAATTGATCTTCCTTCGCTTTTGTTGTCGGGGTTATTATTTCTCGTCTTCCCCCTTCTTGGAATGGTTATAAGAAGAAACTTAAGCATCTTTGAGACTGACTATGATTTAGAGGCATTACAGCGTCATCTTCGAATATAAGAGGACTCTCGTAACGAGAACTTAAGGATAGTTCACAAATAAAACCATTCTAAGGTGAATAGCGTATAAGAATCTAAGACACCGAATTCCTTGAAATCTTAGAATGATACTCGATTTAAGAAGCATCATCCCAACAAGAAGAGTAAGAAGAAGGGCAATTGCTACTTCATGACAAACCCGGCCATTTTGCTCGTGACTGCTGTCTCAAAAAGAAACAACAAAGCAGAACCCGGAAAAAGGAGGCAAATATGGTCGATGACAAACTTGTGATTGTGGTGCAAGCCGCCAATGTCATTCTTTGGCCTGGGGTGGATGGTGGTACGACAATGGTGTAACCGTCCATATCTCGTAAGGATAGAAATCTTTACAAGACATACGAACCGGTTAGTGGAGAAGGAAACGAAGTTGTCTCCATAAACGGCCAACACAAACAAAGTCATTGGGAAAGGCACTATTGAACTCTCATTTACTTCGAAAGATCACACTCTTACTAATGTGTTACATGTCTCGACATTGTAAAGAACCTTGTTTCCTAGCGACCTTGTTATGAAGGCTGGATTCAAGACGACCTATGAGTCTAATAAGTTTGTATTGTCCAAAAATGGTGTGTTTGTTGGACAAGGATATGCTTGTAATGGGATGATTAAGCTTAATTTAATAAATAATGGTTCTATTGTTGACTCTCTGTTAATTTATGGCATGCTAGGTTTGGTCATGTGAATTATGGTTCTCTTAGAAACATGAAATGATTAGGTTTGATTTCGATTGCAATTTTGATCATGCTTCTAAATGTGAAATATGTGTGCAAGCAAAGATAACTAGAATTTCCCATAAGGTCATTTTGTACAAATTCTTCCTTACTTGAATTAGTACACAAAGATGTGGGTGATTTGCATGGTTCGCCACTCGTGGTGGAAATAAGTATTATGTCACTTTTATATAGGATAGTACTAGATATGCTTATACATATTTGATGAAATCTAAGGATGATGTTTTTGACATATTCAAAATATACAAAGTGAAGTAGAGACACAATTAGGGACCTAAAATTAAGATTTTACGTTCGATCGTGGTGGTGAATATTTTCCTAATGAATTTAAATTCTTTTGTCAAGAGCATGGTTTAATTCATCAATTTACTGCACCTTATACACCTCAACAAAATGGTGTGGCTGAAAGAAAAAATAGAACATTGATTGATATGGTTAATTGCATGCTTATAAGTTCTAGTTTGCCTAATTCTTTGTGGGGTGAAGCTATGTTGTCTGCATGTTATATTTTGAATAGAGTTCCTTTGAAAAAAGAATGTTTCTCCTTATGAATTGTGGTTTAAGAGGAATCCAAACTTGAAGAGACTTAAAGTCCAGGGTTGCTTAGCATATGTTCAAAGCTCGATCCTAAAATACCAAAACTGGGAAACAGGGCTTATAAATGTGCTTTTGTGGGATACTCTCTTAATAGTATCACCTACAGATTTTTAATCCTTGACACTTTTGAGATTATAGAATCTATAGATGTGGAATTCTTTGAGAACTTAAATAGGAACAGGTTCTCAAATGCAACCCATGGAGAACTCATTGTTTACCTAGTCTAGAATCAAGAGAATGATGATCATTCTGTTCCTACTCGAGACATGGAGGATACTTCGAACCCATAGAAGATATCGAACCTAGAAGGAGTAAGAGAGCAAGAATAGAGAAAATTTTGGTCCAGACTTTATAACATATCTTGTAGAAGGTAATAAGAATAGAATTCTTAGTGTTACCAAATATGTTATGCATGTTGATGATGACCCTAAAACTTATGCGAGGCTATGAGTTCCAAATATGCTAGTTTTTGGAAAGAGTCTATCAATGATGAAAAGAATTCTCTTTTGACCAACGGTACTTGGATATATTGTGATTTACCTCCGGGCGTAAAGCCTATTGGATGTAAATGGATTTTCAAGAGAAAGATGAATGCCGATGGTTCCATTGATAAGTTCAAAGCCGAGATTAGTTGCTAAGGGTTATAAGCAAATACATGGAATTGATTACTTTGATACATATGCTCATGTTGCTCGCATCTCATCTATTCGTTGTTTAACAAAGACTTGCTTCTATTCACAAGTTAATTATTCATCAAATGGATGTCAAAACCGCCTTCCTAAATGGAGATTTGGAAGAAGAAATATATATGGAACAACCAAGGTTTCATATTTCCGTGCCAAGAAAAGTAGGTTTGCAAGTTAGTAAAATCTCTTTATGGCTTGAAGCAAGCTCCCATGCAATGGCATGAGAAGTTTGACAAAGTGGTTTTGTCATATGGTTTTGTGGTGAATGATGCGGATAAATGTATTTATAGTAAGCATGATAGTTCTGGATGTGTAATTCTCTGTTTGTATGTTGATGATATGCTTATTTTTGGATCTGACATATCTGTTGTGGAAGAAACAAAGAAGTTTCTTAGCTCTAACTTTGATATGAAGGATTTAGGAGAGGCTGATGTAATCTTGGGAATTAAGATCCTAAGAAAGGGAAATGAGTTGGCTTTAACCCAATCTCATTATATTGAGAAATTTCTCAAGAAGTATGGTCACTTTGATGACAATCCAGTACCTACTCCTTTAGACCATACTATCAAGTTAAAGAAGAACACCGGACATACTCATGCACAACTTGAGTATTCCAAAGGTCATTGGAAGTCTTATGTATGCTATGCATTGCACAAGACCGGACATAGCCCAAGCTGTGGGGGTGTTATGTCGTTTCTCAAGTAATCCAGGATATGAACACTGGAAAGCAGTTTCAAGAGTTATGGCTTACTTGAAAGGTACAATGAATTTTGGCTTGCATTACCAAGGCTATCCCGCTGCACTGGAAGGGTGCATAAATGATGCTAACTGGAACGATGTAGAGGCCAAGTCCAAATGAACGTCTGGATGGATCTTTACATTAGGGGGTGCTGCTGTATCTTGGAGTTCCAAGAAGCAGACTTGTATTTCTGATTCAACAATGTTGTCAGAATTAATAGCCTTAATGGATGCATGTAAGGAGGCAGAATGGCTTAGGAACCTACTTATGGAAATTCCATTTTGGAAGAAGCCAACTCCGGCGGTCTTGATTAATTGTGATAATCAAGCTACCATCTATAATGTCTCAAATAAGACTTATAATGGAAAGTCAAGACATGCAAGTCTTAGACATCAAATGGTTAGGCAACTACTCAAGAGGAGTGGTTACGGTTAACTTTATTGAATCAAAGAGGAATTTGGCAGACCCATTTACGAAGAGTCTACCAAGTTCGGTGGTTTCAATAAAAAGTAAAGAAATGGGACTAAGGTCCGTGAAAGAAGTTTGATCTCCCATAGCGAAACCCAACCTATGTTTTGAAAAAGATAAACAAGGTTCAATGTGGTACCAACAAGTTATGGATGTAGATTATGGAGCACTAATATAAAACTTCCCATTTCTAATTAGTGTTTGGGTTCACGCAAGAAAATAGGATGGATGTAAATCCTTAATGAGTCTCTGTGATTAGTAAAAGGTGTATCGCAGAAACACCTTCGAGACTTACCTATATGAGTATGGAAATCAGGCCGTTTCATAAGAGAAGAAGACCGTTCTCTAAAGAAGACTCATGAATCAAGGATATAAGCACATGGCCATTAACGTGCTTGGCTGGCTGTAACACATGATTTATGAAATCAATATGTGTGGAGACTCCGGTTTTATCATAAGGGATACTTGGTTCAAGACTGGTTTCACCATAGAATCTCGATAAGGCTTTGAGTTTCTTACACTAAGTGAAGGTTCAAATCCAAAAGATACCTATCACTTATGTGTTGATTTCAACGATGATGCTTAGTCTCAATTTATGTGTTGATTTAAAAGTTTTTTAACTTTGTTTTATGGTTTTTGAAAATAGGGGGAGAATGTTGGAATATTTTCAACTACGCTATCCAAGGGGGGGTCCTGGGGGGCGTAGCCCCCCAGGCTGTCTGATGATAAAGAGACTCGTCGTTTCGTGAAGAGAAACCTGTTGGTGAAAAGATGTATATTCCCAACAGATGCGAAAACCCCTATAAATGGCATCTCCCATAACTCGTTGAAAACACATCGAAAAACCTTTTCTGTTTTCTCTCTTTTCTAAATCATCATCAGAAGTTTTTGTTCACATGTGTTCTTGATTGAATCAAGGGGTACAAACCTTGAATTCAATTTCCGTTGTAGGGCTTTCATTGTATCTTGAAGGCATTATTTCACATACCTGTTGTAATCGCCAATTTATTGGGAGGGTAGAAATAATTGTCTAAAAGAAATCGTATGAGCCTTGAAAGTTTGGAGTACAACATTCTTTTCTGTTTATTTCATCTTCTATTGCAACCCAGTTTTTTCCAACACATCTTTATGGGTATTTTTTTGAGATATTAGAGAATAATTAGTTTCTGAGTTATGGGTTTGTAGTTTTGCGTAGATGCTAGATGTGATTGATTTTTTGAACATTCAGGTTAATGGTGTGTGATTATATCATGTAATTTGTTATTTCATTTAAAAATCAGATCCAATTTTTTATCTGATTGGAATTATTAGTTGATGTTTGTGTATTCGATTTGGAAGATGAACCGGGTTTGATTGGACTTTAGATATGCAAACACAATCAGTACATAGTAAAAAAATTGGATACCATTGATTGATGCTGTAATTCTATTTTTTTGGTCTATCATCTATCTTGATCTGTGTTTATTTTTGTGGTTTTTCGAATTGCTGAAAGATGTGTATAAGTAACTGACTGAGGTGCAGTAATAGTGGGATTTCGAGAATTATATTTGTGCACAGGAGGGTGGTGGTGAGTATAAATGGAAATTGAATTTGGTTTGAATTAAATTGAAACTAAAATAGGGGATTTTTGGTAAAATATGGTGGTCCTGATGGTGGAGGAGGAGCGTGGTGGCAATGAAATTGAAGGAGGTAGTGGGACGGATTGAAATTGATACTTGGGATTCTGGTAACTTTGGTGTTAATGTTGGTGGTGGAGGAGAGTAAGGAAGTGGTGATCCTTTTTTTCTATAATGGTGGCGATGGTGTTGCTGGTGGTGGTTCGTGTGGGCAAAGATGAAACTGAAGGTGATGGTGTATGTTATGGTGGTGATGGTGTTTCGCTTGTTTTGATGGTGGAAGTTGTTTAGACAAAACAACGAATACCTATTTGCCCCTCCAATTCTTAAAATCTACCAAAATATGGAGGATAGGCGGACAAAAGAATGAAAACACAGAGGGGCAATACCATCCAGCGAAAAAGTAACCAAAATTCCATGGAACACCAAACAAATCGTTTTGCTTTTTATTATAGATAATAGGACAAAATAGATAATATTGTAAAATCATCTCAAGCAATAATATAACCATAAAAGGAAATTAATTTACTCATATACACGGAAGTAACGTATTTTAAATACACACAAGGACAAAACGTCAGATGTAAAGACAATTATATACAGAGGATATACATCAAGCATTGCAGCATGAAGCGTAACATGGCAGATAACTTTTTCCTTCACAGACAAAAGAAAAATAGAAAACAAGGAAGAGTTTTAGGTATCAAAAATTCTAAACGAACCGTGTGATTAAACCACACGGAAACCGCTAGACACACCAAAACACAAAATATGGGACCCCCTGCTTCCTCCACGGGGCCCACCGGGACCACATCAAAAAGTTTGTGAGACAAAAGTTGACATTCGGTTTTTGTGTGGTCTGATTTCTCGGTTTGTTTAGAATCACCCTTTAGGTATACCTCCGACATGTTGTATTTGATTGATTGTGGGGCCAACAGAAATAAATCTTCGTTCTTTAACTATTCAATCCAAGAAATACAGATCCAGTAACGACGGAGATTTTTGAAACTCTTTTAAATATCCGATCGATGGAAAGAAAATGCATAACCAGCAAAGATAGAGATTGTCGAGCGATTTTTTTTTTTTTTGTATTGTAGTGGTGAGCTCGTCTACTCGTGCTTCAACATTTTTAAGTACAGATCGAATGAGGATGAGGATATCTGTGATGATAAAAAAAACGATTTAGGTGAGCTCGCGCTGATAACGTTTTGGAGTGATAATTAGGGGAAAGTAAAGAGGCAGAGAGGAGTTTTCATTCATCAGAATAATAGGGTTACATAGAATATTATCTTTATATACATGTGAAAGGGAAAACAAAAAGGCTTCCATTTTGGACCGCACATCCATGGGCATGGACCCTTCAACATTATTATATTTTTTATTAGATAAAAATAAAAATTTACTTTCAAATGTATTTTCTGATACATATTACTTGTGGTTTGAATTTTAACCATGTGAGAGATTTGTGTTTCTAGTGCCTCACTTCTATATATAGATAACCAATAGACCTACAGGCTATCACATGCTGACTTAGATCACATCTCCGCTTGTTGATATGATAAGTGTTGAGTTATCTTCAAATTTTAGAGATTTTTTTTTACTAAAGGCAAGCAGTAACTTTTTTTTTGTTATAGGACCAAATTGAATACATTTGGTTTTGTATGTTTGCTTTGCTGACTCTAGTTACTATTTAGGGGAAAAAAAGATCCTCTCCCCAAACAATCTCAATGATGAAGTTGATTGATTTCACCCTCCATATGAACAAAATGTGGACCTCCAAAAAACCCTCGGATCGGTCGAACTCGCAAGTTTTGCTATCTCAATCTTGTTGTCAAATTTAGTTGCACAAAACTATATCTTGATTTCTAGTCTACATATTAGTCAGGTCTCGAACTAAGATTAGAAGTATGTAGTTGCATATCAGGCATCACTAAATCACATATTGAAGACGGGGGACAACGAAGGCATCTGGAGAACTTCATCAACAAAAAGTATGTGAAGATCTATTACTCAAATATTCACCTTTCTACCTTTGAGACTAAGTCGTATAACTACGTGAACTTTAAACATTTCATAGAAGAAGTTTAGGGTCAAGCTTGCCTTGTTAAATATCTCAAAATATGATTCAACAATAGTCATTCATATACTTGATGAATTTAGTTAAGAACAATTTATTATTTATGAACTAAGTTATGATTCAAGTTAATCATTTGAAAATAGTTCGAGCGATGATATACGTCATTGATGTCATTTTGGAATGTTTCGAATTGATTAGAAGAGAGTAACAAAACTACTGAAAATATAGATACAGGGATGGTACACGTACCGGCATAACTGTATTGGCTCCGTATCACTAGCATGCATACCTAATACGCGTACCGACGTAGCTCTAGTTCGGCAATGGCTCATATTACACGTAACTAGTATGCATACAAAAATATCCTGAGTTTGTGAATTGGCTTATGGTACACGTACCAAGTACACATACCAAAAAAGCCTGAGTTCGGAAACTAACTTACCGTACACGTAACCAGTATGCGTACGAAATAGTCTTTCCGAGGGTTTCCATAAGGGTACACATACCCGGTACACGTACGTTGGCAGTATGGGTTCACAAATTGGGTTTATTACACGTACTTACCCTGCTGAATTTTTCAGATGCATTCAAACTATTTGTACGATATGTTTGGCATTTGATTAACTCTCATAAACACGTACCTCTAAGATATATTTGATCATTTAATCACTTGTGATTGTGCATCGAGATTAAAGTCTAAAGTATTAAATGAATATGGCTAAGCTTATGGTTCAAATGGTTAACTAACCATGAAATATCATTATACACAGTTCGGTTACGGCCGACCATAATGTATATTATGTGATGTGATTTCAAGTCGAATTTCTCAGATACTTACGTGAAACCCTAATCAGGATTTCATATAAACATACAAAGTGTTTGCTTGAGTCCCAAGATACCCTAGCTTGAATCTTAAGCGACCTTCGATCTTAAATATCTTTAAATAGAAAAACTCAAACAATTGGGAAATTCAATCCCTGACACTTTCGTGTGGCCTAGTTATATGCTAGAGTCGTCCTCTACTAACCTAGGTTTCCTTTGTGAAACATAATTAGTTTAACGACTTAAAGACTTCACTTAGGGATTCATGAATCCAGGTCTGACTATGTTTTACCTTGATAGTTCGTGTATCCTAATCTTGATTTTTTGTTATCGCGATTTTCGTAATCTCGTTCGGTCAAGACAGATAGTAATCGCTAAGTTTTTCCTTCTCATAATTTGCAATTCTGCAAGATAAATATCAGATAATGATTCTTAATTGAACTCATCTAAGATTTTTCTTGTGAGCTGGATAATAATCTAGGCTACTCTTCAGGAGTCATAAGTATCGGATTTTGAGGTTTGCTAGCTTTATTTATTGCAAACAGATTTCCCCACCTTGATATTACGATCTAAACGGGAATCATACAGGCTTATCTGTTAGAGGCATATTGGTATCGAAAGTCTTCACTTAGGTTGAAGCAACTCTTAGGATGTAAAGGATGTCAGCTAAGGGAATCAATTGCGTAAAATCTTGCGAGATTCAAGAGATGTAAGGGCGTGACTGTAATTGAAGCGCTTGGATGGTACACTTGGTCTATATTTCATTCTGAAGTTCCGATAGTAGGCTAGTGTCTGTAGCATCTTAATATAATTTGGTGTTCAAATCTGGACAAGGTCTCGGGGTTTTTATGTTGTTTTCGTTTCCTGGTTAACAAATCTTCTGGTATCTTGTGTTTTTCCTTTTCCGCATTATATTTTTTATCTTTATAGTAGGATTATCACTAGTAGTACGTAAACAATCTTAGTTATATAATTCATATTGATTGTGATCGATTATAAGAACTTGTTCTTGTAGAATTCGTATCTTAAAAGATAGATAACAAGTTTCTTGCTTGTAATAATCCCGATCTAGCTATTGGATTCAACTAGATTCATGAACTTGGATATTGATCTTTGGAATCCTCCAAGTACTCTTACAGTTATATCAGGTTCACGGACTCCTTGTCCAGTTATATCAGGTTCAAAGATCATTAAGTTAGTCTACTTGGAATTGTATTAAGGTTTTTTCCATACAGGTTTCATGCCGAACGAAAAATTTGGTGTTGTACTTGGTACCCCCTCATTTTAATGTTCTTCTAAGTTTATGGAAGTAGGTTGACTGGCCCGGTGTAAGTGGACCAACGTACACGGGTTATTGGGCATGGACCAACGGGCGTTTCCACTTATAATGTCACAATTTGGGCGATACTAGTGTCAAAATATTAGGGTACAAACATCACCCCATATTAATCCTTTAACTTTTTGTTGGATTAAGAAATTTGGGTTCCTTTTTGTTGTGAATGCTAACGGTTGAGTTTCGTACTTTATAGAGTTTCGCTTAAAGCATTGTCATCTAAGCTAAGGTGTTACGTATCTCTCCCCAAGTAATGGTATCGTGGTTGAAGTGATATGTGACTCTCCCCCAACAAATAGTTAGTGTCATGTTGCTTAATGCTTCTTCAAGGATGCACTTTCATGTTGTATTTCGCTCGTGCATTTGTATCGTTTATTCGAGTTTTCTGCTAGTTATCTTGGATACTCTTAGGGACTAGTCTCACTATTCTTGGATGTGTAATAATTTTCTATGTCAAAAGAAAAAAAGGAAAAAAATGCATATCAATCGATCGTTTTTCATCTTAAGAATACACACAAAAAAAAAAGTATCCCTGATTGGAAAGAGAGGTGGAAGTCTACCAATTCTGTCTTAAAAGAGATTTGATTTTCCCTTGAAAATTTATTTACCACGAAAAAAATTAAAAAAACTGCTTAATTTTATTATTTTTTTATAACGAAAAACAAGAAAAAATGAAAATAAATCACTATATATTGATCTAATATGAAAACTTCACTAAAACCATCTGCCAAAATGTTAAAAGTCATCTCAAATCCACACTTACATATGCCCATATACCCTAGTAAATTCTTATGACATGGGAGTAAAGAAGCACTTATAAAAAAATCAGAAACTAAAATATACGTTCAAGAATAGAGGTCATCAGACACAAGTGAAACTTTAGGTAGCTACATGTATATGATGAGAGGGTTTTCACGCAAGTGCTCGGAAGTTGGATATGTAGTAAGCCCAACAAATTATTTGGATCCTAACAATGTACCTGTAGAGTATTTGGAATAGGGTGTATCGAATTTACAAATATTGGGAAGTTATTTTTCGATTTCTAAAAAAAAAACACTAAAAACTAGTCTGGCAACACAATTTCAGATTATTTATGACTTTTAGGGGTACTCTTATCTTGTGTACCCGTATACAAGATAAGAGCAGTTAATGACCCACTTTTTATCTAGGGTTTTGGGGTTACGCGTTGGATTGATAATAATAAAATTAATTGTATTAATGGCGGATGTTTTTCCATAATTAACCTCTAATTAAGGGATATTTTTATCTCTCTGTTTCTATCTAAACTTTTTCTCACCGACCTCTTTCGTCTTCCATATGCAGAAAGTAACGGAGTCTTAGAAGCAGAAAATAATAGAGTCTTAGAAACATAAAAATCATAGAATCTGTGCCACAAGTTCTTAAAACCAATATCATATTAACACATCAATAAGAAAAACAATGTTGGAACCAAGGTAAAAGAAAAATTGGATGTTCATTAAATTAAATTTAGGATAATCACAACAATTTCTCTATTATCGAATCTCCTAATGGACTTGGGTGTTTAGCGGTTCATGGTTTTTGTATATGGTGTGCTTGATCAAGATGGTTTTTTGTCTCTTCAATTGCATTGATGGGATCAATTAAATTGAAGAATTGGGTGTTCTTGGATTTATCGTTTTTGTAACTTGTACTTGATTAAACTTTAAAGATGATTCAAACAATATGTTACTTATCCTAATCTTGGTAGGGTAGGAAAAAATGATGAATAATCTCAAAAAAAAAAAATTGACGAGCAGAAAACTCTAATATGTGATTTGGTGTACATGAGCAGAAAACTCTAATCTGTTTTTATGAGTTTATTCCCTTCAAATTAGGGGTATAGACGGAATTTTAGTCTTTATTGGTAAGAGAGATGTGCATTTTCAAAGATATTTAAAATTACAAAATCCATTATCCAAAAGTTTTAACATATCAAGAAAAATTGTAAAACTCAAGAAAAGAAAATAAATTTTTAATAATCCTTAACATGTGCCCTGGTATATAAGTTAATAGGACCCGACTTCTAGAATTAACTTTCTTTCTGGAATCCAAATAAAAGAAAGAGTATCTATCTGATCTTTTTTTTATATAAAAACAGAGTTGAAGCTCGAAAGAGCAACAAACTCATTGGAACAACAAATGGCCATCTGGGCTATATCTAGCACCAGAATGAACCCCAAAGTTTTGATGAGTGTTATTACAGTTATCCTTAACATAAGGGTTTGGAGTAGACTGTAAGGCTTCCAAAAACAACTGAAGATTGGGACCTTTCTAATTTAAGTCCTGCAGTAAAGTAGAGTGGCTAGATAATTGAGATAATCTGGTGTTTTTCTGGGAAGCTAGCTTGATAAGTTTGCCTAAAGCAAAATCAATAACTTCAAAATTTCCTCCATAACTGAGAGTGAGACTTCCTTGAAATCTTTCCTGCACTTATAATTGGTATCCTTGTTGAATGGCTTTTATAATTTCCCCATCTTGTTCCGCAAAATCAATGTTGCCTTTCTGCATTTCCTTCCCCCATTCCAGAGCTAGATTTGCTCCTCTGCTTGCTCTGTCTGCTCTGTTGAGTCCAATTGTAGGGTCTTTGTAGTTTTTTACTCCTACACACTGACCTGAGAAGGAAATGGCAACAAGAGAAAAGTTAGTAAAAGATGGTAGATCACTATTAGACATGTTATTATTCACTTTCGGGATATGCATGATAATAGTGATTCCAAATTTCTCTTTATGATTTATGACCAAACTATCAATTCTCAAAGTCTGATCATTATCAGAATTCTGGTAGTGGAGGTTGTTTAGAATGTGCCCTGGTTTATGAATCACTCTACTAAAGGAGCATAGGTGTTGAGTTATTTTCAAAGCAGTGCTCTCAGTAGAAGGGCAAGTGTTTCTGAAGACCACATCACATATAGCTTTCCAGATGAACCAACAGATGGTAGCAAAGGTAACATTCCAGCTTGAAATAGGGTTATTATTGTGAAACCAGTTGGTGAACCAATCATGAAAGGAGCCAAAAGCAGTGAATAATTGGTGAGATGCTCCAAAGAGTTTTTCCCAGACATTTGAAGCAGCTGGACAAGCCATGATAACATGAGTAATATCTTCATGAACATTCTTGCAGAGAGTGCATATGGGATCAATGTAATTCAGAATACTGGCAGTTTTGGCATTAGTTGGGAGAATGCCATGAGCACATTTTCAAATGAATAATTGGATGGCTGGAGTAGTGTGATTTGCTTGTCATATAAGGATTTGACAGTGAATTTCCCTGTATGAGTTAAACTCCACCTTATGGTGTCATCAGTGTTTGGATTGTGGTGAGTATGGATTATATGGTTTTGAACATCTTGAGTAAACCAGAGAGCTAGGAGATGTAAGTCTCAGTCTCCAGAGGTATTGAAAAGTTGATTGACAGTTGTGAGGTTGAAGGGCAATTAGGTTTTTTTTTTTAATTGTGTCAGGGTAGTTTGCTATCCATTTATCTTCCCAAATGGGTATATTGGTGCCTTTTCCTATCTTCCAAATGTAATATTTTTGTATGCTGGCTATTCCTTCCAGAATTCCTTTCCATATCCAAGAATCAGTAGTCTTTGGGTTGGTGTCCATTATGATGACTTCATGATTTGGGAAGCGGGTTGCCTTCATGGTGGTGATCCAGAGAGAGTTGGGTTCTTTAATTAATCTCCAAGCAATTTTTGTGATCATAGCAGTATTGAAATACTTCATATTATTGAATCCCATACCCCCAAGTTCCTTTGGTTTGTTGACAGCATCCCAAGCTATGTAAAATAAACCTTTTGATTTATCTTGTTCTTTGTTCCAGAAGAAGTCTCTTTGTATAGGATTTATCTCTTTATAGGTGCCATTGGAATCTAAAGCAATTCATTTGATAGATGCTGGATGTGGAGGTGACAGTTTGGATCATTGTAACTTTTCCAGCTGTAGACAGAGTAGTTTTCCATCTAGCAAGTCTGTGATTTAATTTGTCCACACAAGGTTTGAAAGCTTGAATTTTAAAACTGTTGGTGAAGAGAGGAGAGCCCATGTATTTATCCTTAATGTTGGTTCTTTGGACTTGAAAAGATTTATTTATGCTGTTAGCAATATCAGGATCAGTATTTTTGCTGAAGAAGATGCCAGACTTAGCAAAGTTTATCAACTGCCTAGAAGATTGACTAAAATATTGGAATATCTTGATCAGGTTATGACATTCTTCCTTGTTGGCTTTGCATAAAATCATACAATCATCAGCAAAGAGAAGGTGACTAATAGCTGGAGCATCAGTACAAATTTTTGTTCCATGTATGAGGTCTTGGGATTCTGCAGAAATAAGATATCTAGAAAGAGCTTCCATGCAGAATAAGAAGAGATAAGGGGATAGAGGATTCCCTTGTCTGAGGCCTCTAGTTGGTGTGAAAAAAGTTCCAGGAGAACCATTGACCAGAACAATAAGGTTGGTGCTGGAGATACATTGGTGAATTAAGTTGCACCACTGAGTGCTAAGTCCCATTTGGGTCATAATCTTAATGAGAAACTCCCAGCTGACCCTATCAAAAGCTTTGGCCATATCAATCTTGATGCGCATAGTACCATTGTATCCTTTTTCCCTTTTCTAGTATTCATGTGATGTATGAGTTCATGGGCTATAGCAATGATGTCAGAAATTTGTCTTCCATGAATAAAAGAAGATTAGAAGGGTGGAATAAGTTTAGGGAGAAGAGGTTAGAGTCTTTGAGCAAGAAGCTTGGATATGATTTTATAGGTGGGGTTGCATAAAGATATTGGTCTGAATTGAGAGGGGGTAGTGGGGTTTTCAGTTTTAGGGATGAGGGAAATGAAGGTTGAGTTCATCTCTTTAAGGAGAAATCCAGAGTTGAAATTTTTTTGAACCATTTTGGTGGTTTCTTCTCCCACTATCTCCCAGTTTGCTTGGAAAAAATTAGGTGGGAAACCATTAGGACCTGGAGCTTTGTTCCCTGCCATGCTAAAAAGGATAGATTTGATTTCCACGGCATCAGGTATCTTTAGAAGGTTAATGTTTTCAGCATTGGTGATTGTGGTAGGGATGAGGTTGATGAGGGATTGATTAATGGATATTGGTTCAGCAGTGGCCATGTTAGCAAAGTGATTGGTGAAGCAAAGGGAATTAGCCTCTCTGATTTCATGGCCTCTATTGATAGTGAACTGATTTTTGGTGATCCAATCCAAGTGTTGAAGACTTTCCTCAAGATTTTTCTTAATATTACCATAAACTTCCTTATTCCATTTCTTGAGTCTGACTTTAATGTCCCTTAACTTCCTAGCAATCTTATGCTTTGTCTTCCAACATTCAACTATGATGTCTTTACAATCTTTATGATCCATCCAAGGTCCAAAGAATTTGAATGGAATATGGCCATGTTTCCAGTTAGGATTGGTATTGAGAATGATGGGTTTGTGATCATAACCAATAGCTGATAGGTTGGAAATGGTAGAGTTTGGGTGAATTTCAATCCAATCTTCATTAGCTAGGCCTCTGTCTAATCTTTGCTCAGTAAGATGAGGACCCACTCTTCTATTTTTCCAAGTGAAGGGGAACTCAGTGTAACCCAAATTAGTGAGATTAGCTTCTTCCAACTTTTCCAAAAAGATGTTAGCTTCATAAGAATTTATAGAGTGTTGGCTTCATGATCATGCAGCACAAAATTAAGATCTACCATTATCAGCCAAGATAAGGTATTAATCTTATCAGTATTTTCAATCATTTTCCAAGAATGCAATTTATCAAGAGTAGTATATGGGCTTCCATAGTAACCCGTGAATAACCAAGGGTTCCCTATGCTACAGGTAACAGTAGCACTAATGTGATTATTAGAGAAATCTTGAATAATGACATTTAAGTTGGTTTTCCAAGCTAGGACAAGACCCCCAGCAGTTTTATATTTTCCTCTAGGTTCTACAAACCAGAAGTTAGTGAATCCTATGTTACCGAGGAAATTTTTAGGTTCTTAGATTGTTGTTTAGTTTCAAATAAGAAAAAGATGTCAGGGTTATGGTTATTTAGCATGTTGTTCAGGTGTATACGAGTGTTATGTTTTCTTATGCCTTGGAAGTTCCAAGTCATGATTGAGAAGAATTGTCAGAAGTAGGATACAGTAGGATAAGAGAAGATGATGATGGTATAGCCTAAGCAATGATTTCTATGAAGCATGGTTATCCTGAGGATACATAATTTATTCTTGTATAAAGTTATCAGAGCTAGATTGATCATGAAGTAAGTATTATTCAAGTTTAGTAAAGGAGTATAATGGTTAGAATGTTGTACCTTGGGTGTTTGGAATGGGTTTGTTCCCTCAAGGTTTCCAGTAGTCCAGTCAGATAATCTTCCTCCATATGCATTACCTGAGTGTTGCTCTTCTTGGTGGGTTGAGTCTGGTCCCATCGATGAAGGAGATTTCCAGTAGAAGTGGAGGGGATATAGAGTTTTCTTTTTGGATCCATCAGCTGAGGGTGGCATTCAGTATCCACAGCCTCGAGTTTGAACTCCTTCTTTCTCCTTTCCCAAAGAATCTTCTTTTGATTGTTGAACTCTTCATTGATTTGGTTTTGTATGGCAGACAAAGAAGGCAAGGATTCAAAGATATTGGGTGTAGAATGGTTGATGTTAAGAAAGTTGTTGTCAGTATTGATTTTTGGGAAAATAGTTCCAGGATTGATAGCATTCTCCAGACCAATCTCAGGAATATGTTGATGTTTCCTAGCAGCAGCTTTGATGTTGATGCCTTTTTTCTTCAGCATTTTATCCTTAATCCTGCTATTTTCAATGATTTTTCTATGTTTCTTTTTGCAAGATATTGCTTAAAGGTTGGTTATTGGAATTTCTTCACTTATGGGTTGATGCAGACCAGCTTTAAAGATAATATAGTCCTCAGGACCATCCAACTCTTCTGAACTATTCTTGAGTATTATTTGTCTCTGTGCAAGCCTCATTTTGAGTGAAAACTCCTCAGCAACATCTTGGTATGAATAGTTCCTTTTCTTGATAATGGTTTGGGGGCTACTGGAAGCAGAATTTTTTTTTCGGGTGTTGGATTTTGAAGGGTATGAGTTATTGAGATTGGAGGGATGGGTATTGTGAGTGACATTTTGAGGACCTTCTTCTTTTTCCTCACATAGAGGGCCAGGATGGTCAAGTATTCTGCAAACTTTGCAGAAAGCAATGCGATTTAAGGCATGAGCCAATTTTAGCCAGTGATAGATGGTAGGAGTTTCATAAGCATCAATACCAAATTTCAGAGCTATAATATTATCAATGGTTAAGAGAACTTCCAAAATTTTTTTATCTTCATCTCTTCCATAAACTTTTTTAGCTTCTTGGAAGATTCCTGCTGGTTTAAGAATACTTCTCATATCAGGAATGATGTGCCTGGGAACTCTTTTTACCAGCACCCAAATCCTGACATTTTAGAAATTAGCTTCATCAATGAAATTAGGTCCAGCTGGAGGGACTTCAGTTAAGCCTATGAGTTTGTCAAAAATCCCTCTGGTACCTCCTCTTCTAAAGACTTTGTAATCTTCTATGCTAAGTCTGATTGAATAATAGTTCCTTCTCTTTTTCCAAAGGGATACCTCTGTATTTCTCTTGAGCTCCCAATTTGAGTTTATGAACCAAGAGATAGTTCTGGTTTCATGGGAGATTTTGCTTCAGAATCTTTCAAGAAACACTCATTTCCAGTCTTCTTGCTTTTTAGGCAGAGTATTCTCAGAATTGATAAAGACTTTGGGAAATAGATCTTCTGGAATATTTAGAGAGCAGTTCATTTGTTCTACCAGATTTTCAACTTGATCTGTGGGTTTAGTTCCTGAGGTGGAGGCCATGAAAATTTTAAAATGGGAAAATTTTCTAGTGATGGTGATGATGATGAGGGTAAAGGAGAAGAGATTGTTATGGGTAGTACTGGGATTATGCACTTTAGTTTGAATTTTGAAATGTAAAAAATCTGTTTGATGAGGATATTGTTTGTTGTTACTCTACAGGTGATAAGGACATTGCTCAATAGTCCAAATGCTAACTGAGAGGAAGTACATACACTATGTGTTGTCTAAGTGATTCCAGAGCTTGTGTTGCGTAGCTTTGCTGACCGAGGTATTGTTGTTGACTCTTTGGAGAACCTTGTGAGGGTGACCTGTCAATAAGCCAATTGCCAAAGAAAGAATATATATGCGTATGAAAATAGATATTTATCCCGTGAATTCTATTTATGGTAAATGATTCTAATTGGTTCGCAGGGCTGAATTTTGTAGCATGTATATGGTGATTAAAAAATGTTTTCATATGGCTCATACCATCTAGTCTATTATCCTCATGAAAACGATGAGTAAAGTCAGTGTCTTGAGATGCAATAAATAAAATTTGAGAATGAGAGAGGGAGATACTGAGCCTTAGGGAGTGGTGTTGTTCGTCAGCTTTGAAAGCTAGCTTGAGAATGACTAAAGAAGAGTCAGAGTGCTAATCATATGTGTCGATTGATCCATTCATATTTGTGATATTCTGAGTCGTGAGCGTGTGATTGGAATGTGCATCAATCCTTTCGGTTAGAAGCACCGAACTCTTTTTTGTGCCAAGTGTAATGTAGGCCAGCCTCCACTCTCCATCTTTCAAGAGATGTAAATAAAAGTTAATTAGTAACCGTTAAGAGCAGTTAATCGTCTTAGGCTGTAAGTAATGATGCTCTAGTTTCGGGAAATTTAAAACGACATAGTAGGGAAAAATAGTGTTGGAGACCGAAAGGGTTTCTCTTCGGAAATCGTCGCCAATTAATGGTGAGAAGACCCAACACCAAGCGATGTGTTCCTTTATAAAGTCTCCTTCAAGGATTAGAAACTGTTCTAACTTCTTATTCTGTTTTTCTCTATTTCCAATTTTTCTCCTGTTAATCAACCTAACAATCACATCACCATGTCTGATGCTGGGAAGAAATTGGATCGAAAAGGCAAGCGGAAAATGGTTGAGGTATACATCGAGCCAAGGATTCACCGGTATCCTCATGACTATGCAATCGATCGGTTACCTTATGGAATTTCTTTTCCTCAAGGTTGTGAATCACCTAGATTTGAAGAAAACTTCTCTTGGTATTTGGATGACCTTCAGCATAATGTAGATGTGAAGATCGAGGAGTGTCTGCAGAAACAAGGGCCACCAGGAATTGTTCATGAGTTGATGGTTGATTCTCCAGTTGAGCGTCTGCAGCAGTATTTCAATCAACCAAAACCCTGTCTCATTAATCAGGGTACTAGTAATCCTTTTGTGGTTTAAGAAGTATATAATGAGAGAGGTAGTAGTAGTCAACATGCACCAGGAGTGGAGAATCATTCTCCATCAAGAAAGGTTGGAGATGCAGATAATAGGTATGTTACTGGTATCCCAATTTCTTCTAAGCATCCTCGTTTGGTTTTGAAAAAAGATTGGGTCTTGTATGCATACCATCCGAAGTTTGGACCATTTGAGGTGCATGAAGGAGTTGTTGTTGTTGCCGATAGATTTCTGGTATCTGGCTTGAGTAGAGTTGGATTTTAGTCCATAACTCTCCCTGCGGAAGAAAGGTTTGTGGTTGGTCAGTTGGCTAATCGACCCTGGCGATATAATAAGCCGATGTGCTTTTCCGTAATGGATGCACTTTATCCAGCCACTAGTAAGATTGGTCGTGCAATTTTTGCAGGGATGGGAAATCCAGATACCGATCCAGTTAACGATCCAAACTATCCAGAGTTCGTACCTGAGATGAATGTTCCTGCAACTCTAGTGAGTGCACCTGTCAATTCTCCCTGTGGTTCTCCAACAGGTGAAGTTAATCCTGAGTATGAGCAGCACTCTCCAGTTCCAAGGAGGCGTGCTGTTGAACATGTTAAACACTCGTAGCCGGACTCGAAGTGTCATCCAGGGTACTCGGAGCAAGACTCGTATCTTTCCTTAGTAAGAGAAATTGCAATCTTCCTTGCTTAACTTCAATCTTATAGTTAGTATGAGTTTTAAAAATGGGTTTGATTTGAAGTTGAGTTAGGTCATGGGTAATGCACTTTATATATTTTGGACTAGTTGGTTTTATGGTTTGTTTTTTGTTGGAACAATATGGATTTCTTTCTGGTTGATTACTTGTGTAAGGATATTTATGGTTCTTGAATTTGGTTATTCTGATAATGGTTTGACTTGGATGAATTCGAATGTTATATGAATGTTGTTTTTGGAGGATACTCCGGTGAGTTCTATCACGGTACTGTACAATATTAATCCATAAAAACTGTTTAGGGCAATAGTGGGATAAAATAGTATAGTTGTTTATCCAGTGTAGGGTAATAGTGTAGGTAGTAGTAATATCACCAGAGTGAAAGAATTCCTGGATTTTTGGTGTAATCGAAGAGTATTGGAGAGTAGACATTCCTGTGTTGATGGTGATGGTATTTTGATCAGTAGTATTAGTGATTTGAACAATGATTGTGGTTCTTGGGATTACTGTGATGCTAGAGATGCATGTGATGCCTGTAGAGCCGGTGGTGCTTAGGATGCATGTAAGTTTTGGGTGATTAATGTGATTTATGGTGAGACTGAAGTAATTACAAGAGCAGCTATGATCAGGTATCATGGAGATCAATGAAAGACTATATTAGAAAAAGCATTCAGAAGAAGATGATCAGAAATAGCAGAGTTCCGTCATGAATTTCCGGCAAGCTCTGGGAAGAAGTAGCCGTTAGAGTACCAGACGACAAGAGTAACGTCTAGGACATACCTGAGAAGGGGAGGAGCAGGAAAAAATTCAGGTAGGGTGGATAAAGAGGTAGTCGTACACCACAGAGAAACATTTTTCCAAACTTGCTAACACCGGAGTATCTATCTTTTTTTTTTTGAAGCATGCTGTAGTAGTAGGAAATCCCACACTACACCCCTCACAAGAATTCATACAATCAAGTCATTTTAAGATGAACAATCACAATCTTTATTGATTAATCCCACAAATGTTACAAAATGATAAGTAAATCAACTAAAGAATTAACAACCGCTCTCAACTTTCTCTCCCTAATGACTTGCTCAACACTCGAAAAAAATATCCCCTTCCTTAAGCCTGTTCGGCTCTTTATATAGGACATTACATAGTGGATGACATCTAAGCTATCCTTTATTTTCGGAATTGACTTGCGACATTCTCGCAAGTATTCAAATGTTAAATCTCGCAACACTCCTAAATCTCGCTAGGTCTTCACACCTTTCTCATGCTCAGGCTGTCGTCATCCATTGCGTCATTTTTATTACCAATCTGCGATGTCTTCGCAGTGCGTCGTTCATGGATTTCGCAAGGGTATTGGTGTTGCGATATTCTGATCCTACATCTTTCCTCTTCTCATGTATTCTCTGCGAAGGAGAGAATGTCATGAGAACTTGTCCTTTCAAAATGCCGTAGCTGTTCATTTTATCATATTTTTCTGTATTGACATGATTTTGTACTTTTATACAGAATTTATTACACATATCTCTTCTTCCATCCATTTCTTGACACGTCTTTTTCAACCACTATTTCTCAACCATTCATGTCTACTCTTCGCATTAAATGTGTTTGCCTTTTCGAGAAATCTTCTCTCTATATATATTTTTCTTACTCTTCTCTTCTTGTTTTTTACTTTCCTTCTTGTTTTCTCTGCAATTTTTCTTCAACATCTTTCCGTACTTCCGCTTCTGCTACTGTAAATCTTCTTCTTTTCACTTCTTTTGATCTTCAGTTTTCTCTTCATTCCCATACTCTGAAAATGCCTCCAGTCGGTTGTAAATATGAAGCTTCTCTGGACAAAGTTCAGAAAGATTTCGAAGAGAAAGGTTTCATATTAACCATCATTCCCAATCAAGAATCTAAATCCATTCTTTCTGCTAAACTATTTTTTGATCATCATTGTGATGATCAGGAAATCATAATTTCGCTAGGTCAGATTCTCGCTGGCATTCCCATTCCTCTCTATGACCCTGATCTTCCCTTATTTTATGAAATTCTTGCTCATGTGAAATTCTCGTGAGCCATCTACCAATTGAGCGGGGATTGTATCCGCTTAATGCTTGAGTTCGCAAACCGTGGTGCTGGTAAGGGATCTCTTTATCCCAAAAAAGTCAGGAATCCTAAACTTGAGGACTTAGAGATATTCGCTGAAAAGTATACAGTAGAGAGCTTCTTCGAAAACTATGAAGTAATAAACATGAAGAATGATAGAACTCGCTGGGGTGCTCGCTTGAAGAGAAGAGAAAATGTTGCCAGCGATAAAATACTTATGCAGGATATCGACTGGCATTCTGGCAAGAACAATGTTCCTCTTCACTCTAAAGACGACAGATGGTGCGTCTTTCCGCTAGTTTTGAAAGGACCTTATATTTCATGTTCAAATGTACTCCCTGCGAATCTCGCCAATTATCAACCTTGGGTTTTTAACTAGCCTGAGAAATCAAAAGAGGTATACTTCCTAAATTTCGCTCAGTTTATAATCTTCGCTCCTTTTTATACTTATTAATCTTGTGAAATTTTCAGATTATCAAGTTGAGAAAAAGCTACAAAAGAAATGCTAAGGAAAGTACCCTAGCGGCACTCCATTCGATCACGGATGAAGTAAGAAATACTTTTCTTTATTATTTTTAACAATATTGTTGCCTCTGTTTCTTATCTTCATTCGTGTGCGAAGGTTGGTGTTGAAGTTGCTGAAGAAGAACAAAGTTCTAAGGTTGCGAAGACCAAAGGCAAGGGTAAAGGTTCTCTTCGCAGGGAGAAGTCTACTGCCCCACCTTCAAAGAAACGAAAGATTCAGTAGTCCAGCGAAAGCTCTGATGATGAAGATAATGATGATGTTGATACTTCTTTCGCAAAGGAGGATTTTCCAACTGGATCTTCTATGGAACAACTGTCCAGCATCTTCTCTGACTCCATGTAAGGGATTGGAGATGATCATCTTTCTAGTACATGTAAAGCTCTCGCGAGTATCTGCGATGCTCCTTTGCTAGAGGGTGATGATTCTCTTCATAGGGTCTCCAGATCAGTGACTCCTAGCTTTCTAAATTCGCTTGGTGTTTTGGTATGTCTTTGTTCCCTTATTTCTTCATAATTTTGATTTTAAGTTATATCTTGATAATTTCTTTACTTTCCTTTACAGTCCGGGAGAGCTTCCTTCGTTGTTGCCTCAGATCTTGAGAAAAGCCGCAATATTCTCGAAAAGAAGAATCTTCAACTTCGCAAGAAAAATGAAGAATTGGAAGCTGAAGCTGCTACTCTTCGCAAGAGAAATGAAGAATTTGAAACTGAAGCTGCTACTCTTCGCGAGAAAACTAAGCAATTAGAAGCTGATTCTTCCACTCAGAAGAATAAGATATCTAGTCTTCAAAGTGCCAATCAACAACTTTATGGTATGAGACTTTTTCTTTTTTCCTTTGTTTTATTCTCTCATTACCTTCCCTCATCTGATTTACCATTTTCGCAGACGTTTATAATCTTTCTGATGAAGCCATTCTTCTTCACTCGTTCCCTGACCCTATGGATAACAATGCCCTTCTTGATTACCTCAACAATTCTTTGAATAGTTTTTCAAATGACAAGATTAAATATCTTCCTCTAAATGAACTTCAATCCAAATTTCGCCACTTAGAAATTGATCATAGATCTAGCTTAGGCTTAGCCAACCAATTTAAGCGTATCTATCTTAATTCTAAAGAGAAAATTAATACTTTAAGAACCAAATCAGTGATCTCATAGATGATAAAGATCGCATCGCTAGACAAGGTGCTCAAGCATTAGCGAAATTCCAAAAGACTCTTCTTTAGGTTCAATTTGAACGAGATGAATCTATCCGCAAAAATTCCATACTTAGCGAAAGAAAAAATCAAATTCGCTCTCTTCTTCTCATAAATAATGACGACGAATTCGCTTGGGCTGCGAAAGTTCTAGATGATGCCAGAAATAATTTAGGTGTTAACATTAGTCTTCAAGCTGAGCATACGGCCTTGGTTAGGGATATGATTTCTGTCAGAGAAGGTTGTTAATTGTTCTTCTTTATTTAACTGTTTGCCTTTCATGAAATTTTCGTTTTGTTGCTGATTCATTGTCACATGTTCGCAGGATCTGAAGAGAGATTTCGCAAAAGAATTGAAGAACTTGAGTCTGAGAAGGAGCAGCTCGCGAAGAACCTTTCTTCTCGGGATGATAAATATTCTAGATTGAATAGGCAACTACAGATTACTGTTGTGAATTTTAAGAATGATGCTACTCTCTTTCGCAATCATACCATTAAGATGGTCTGCGACGACAACAGTATTCCTCATTCTGCATATCCTTGCCTCCTTGAAGAAATCCCCAAGAATATACCTTCTCTAGATATCTCTGACAGTGATGCTAGTGAAGAAGAAGAATCTGATGGAGATGAAGAAGAAGAAGAGTCAAACGAGAAATAGTTCTGTTTTCTTCTTTCTCTTTTTGTAATATCTGTACATTCATTCTTTTAATCTTCTATTTTTGTAATCTTTTGCTGCGGAATTTCCTGGATCTTCAAATACAAGTTCTACCTTTGTTGTTCCTTTCTGCACATGTTAAAAGAGCAATTCTTTTTTGCAATATAATTGATCAATATATTATCAACCTTTCATTTTATGAGTGCGTAAATCTATCATATGAAGACAAATAACATGTTCTTATTCATTCCCATACTTTCCTCTATTATTTGTATTCAAATGAAAGATTAAGCAAGTTACTTTTGAATAGCAACATGTATTCATGCCTTAATCTCGCAGATTTTTCTGCTGAATTTTCGCAATTAGTCATTTCTTGGTTTTTTCCAAGATTTCATTTTTCATTTTTCTCTTGTGTGGTCTTATTTTTCCTTCCTAGTTAAAGGTCTTATTTTGCCACCTCTTGTTATTGCGACAAAATCGCATGACGTATTTACACTTTCATGTAATGACCCATTGATTTTGTCTTATCATTTCTCTAGTATTGTTGCCTCTGCAGGATATTATTCATGCGACAATATGACAGGCCTAAGTATTCTTGCGAACATATAGCCCCATGACATTGCCGTCTTGCGACGAGATCGCATGACGTCTTTACACTTGCATGCAATGACTGATGAGTGCTAAATAGTGCATATTTATACACCTTTTTATTGGCATTTTACTCATCTTTTGCGCTTATAAATCATATATTATCCCAGATTCTGTGTTTTCCTTGTTTTCAAGAATAAATATTTGTATTAATTAATTTTGTGTTTTTAGGTAATAAATAAAGCTCGGAGAAACTAAGGAGCAAAAGAGCAGAAGAATTGGAGTCAAGCATCTATGGAGCAGATAGCCAAAACCCGCGCGCGAATCAGTTGCAACCCAGCAAGGGAGACTTGGGCTAGAGCTACCCATGACCCGGATCCGAGCCCGCTCACTCTGAGACGTTGAGATTTCTTTCTCCCTCATCCAACGGTCGCTGCCTCCACGTGCATCGAAGATCGCTGCTCCCGTGCAACACTAGATCACACCAAAACCGTCTACATCCCTGAGCCGTTCAGATCTCCATCAACTCCATCCTACGCTCGCTGCGCCTTCCTCATCGAGCTTTGATGTAACCGCTTCACACCACAACACCTATATATTCCCATTAACCAAAACCCTAACTCATTTCCTTCTCTTCCCTTACCTGGACAAGTTGCAGAGAGAGCTCTGCTCCTCTCCTCTCCTTCACCTCCCTCTCCCTGACAGACCACCACCTCACCTCCTCTCCTGTCACCTCCATAGCCACCAACAACCACAGCCGTACCTCCTTCACCTCTCCTCTAGGTTTAGCTATCTCTCTCTTAGCTTCTCCATAAACCTAGAAGCTAATTTAGAGATAGATAAAAGCTAGGGTTTACCAACAGTCGAGGCATGGCGTCTGAGAGCCGCACAATCAGTGAAGGGATGAATCAGAAAGCATGGGTTTGTTTTATTTTCTATTTTATTTTGATTTTTGAGAAGAATTAGGGTTTGAGATATTTTATCTTACATGTATAAATAGAAAGTGTTGGTGGATGTTAGAAGCACGCCTGGACTAGCCAGTGCAGTCAATTAGGGTTAACTTGTAGTTTTACTTTGATGTTTTAATCACTGTGGCTAGGGTTGAGATGAAACCTAAAAATCTGTTGCTAAGAGTTGTTCATATTTTGTAATTGTTCTTGATTGTGCTTTAATGCTTAGGATACATTTAATCTAAACACTTTTGCATATTACTTTCACAATGTATGTCAATTTTCTCGTATGCATTGTAGTCAGGCTATTTCTATGTTAAATGTGTGCAATTCATGCTTCATTGAACAATATGGATTCTTAGACTAGTTGTGCCACGAGAAGACAGCTAGTACTAGGGAAAAATACTTTAATTGTGATTAGAGTATCCATCTTAGGATAAGTTTAATCACTAGAAATGAAACAGTTTGTGATTAGTCGTACTTATGACAAGACAAACTAATACTATGAATTAGTTAAGTGCCTCAGTTGATATTAAGCTATCCATTGAAACCCTGGATGAATGGCAGACTTGCCATTACAAGGGACGAGAACACTATCAAAATTGAATCAACTTAGGCCGAGGTTATATGGTGGATTCGACACCCTAGTGGTCTCTACTTTGTATCTTTTACCTTAGTTTAGTTCACATCATTACATCTTAGCCATTTCAAGCACATAAAACCCCCTGTTGTCACATTGTCACTTGAAATTCAGTTAAGTAGCAAGCCTTAGATCACATAGGGCACCACAAGTCTCGTGGTTCGACCCGTACGTGCCCGGGTGCTACATCACGACACCGTGCACTTGCGGTATCACCGTAGGCTTCATTTTATACATCTTTTCGAGGCCTACCAAGTTTTTGGCGCCGTTGCCGGGGACTTGGTGTGTGCCCTGTGATTCATTGCTTGCTTTACTGAAATTTCATTCTATCCCCTGTACATACCCACCTTTTGTTTTCTTTGTAGTTTTAGCCCTGTTTTCATTGGCCTTGTTTCCATTGTAGTTTTAGCCCTGTTTTTAGTATAACTTAACCCTGCATTTGTATTTGCATCTGCATCTGCATCTTAACCCTTCATTAGTTTCACTTTAAATTTTTGCATCTTGCTCATTGCACCTTAGTTCATTATTTCCTTTGATAGTGTAACATACCCTGTTCATTGCACTTGCATCTTTAGCACTTGCATCTTTACCGCATCTTCAGCTACTCATTCAAGCACCATCTCACTTCATCCGAGCTCAAGTCTGCGACTTGAGCTGTCACCACCAGCCTACTTTGTGACCTCCACTCACTTCTTGCTAAACCCTCAATTAGGCTAGTCAGAATCGTGTAGTGGTTCTGTTAGTATACATGTGCATCTGTGTGCACCTTTTTGTGTCTTGAGCAATACAATATTGAGGACTGAGGTTTCTTTATTGAGTAACGGTGCCTCACGTGAGTGTGCAACCAAGGAAGAGGTGAAAGGAGCGGGAACTGGTGGATTTGCCTAAACCCGGTCTTGTACTCGGTGGTTTGTGTCTCAAACTCGTAATTTGTATGTGAATCCACTTGGATGTATGTATGATATCACTTGTATGCTTATGTATCACCTGTGCATAACTCGAAATTGTCTTTGAGTAACTCTCCTTGTGCACTTGTGAGCCCATGCAATTGCTGATTTCCACCTGAATGCTTGATAACCCAAGGCCTGAGCATAAACCTGTGAGCATGCCCTGCTAGTTAATGATGCTCTGATTTTGTGTTGAATTGTGTGGGTGCCTTGCATGAGAAATTAGCTACCTTGCTAGGTCTGTTGACACCTTGTACATCTGCTAATCTGTTCATCTGCTGCAAACTCATGAGACCCAGTGAACCCTGAACCAGTGCTAAATCATCCAACCCCGGAAACTCGAGATTTGTGCTTGGCTCTGTGACTTTTGAAACAAAACTGTGTTAGCTGAGATCTGTTGCCCCTGTGTGATTTGTGCATTAAATCCTTGGTTTTCACAGAACCTGTGCTCAGCCCAGCCCCTGATGCTGTGAGACTGAGCTGCAACTTGGTTAACCAAGTTTGCTGTCATCCTCACTTATGCATGGCCTGTTGACTCTGTCACTCCTGAGTCATGTGCTATAACCCTTAGAGCCATCTGCCTTGTACTCCAGCCCCCTGAAGCTGAGTTTGAGTTACAAGATACCCAAGGCCTGTGCTTAAAAACTTATTGCCAACCCCGAGCTTACCTGTGACAGCCCCTGTGCATGATCTACCCTGGCAATCTTGTGTGTAACCTGAGCATAATCATCTGCACCTGACCTCGCATTTGCTAAATTGTGCTCTGCACATAATCATGTTCTGTGCACTTGACCAGTGAATAAGCTGAGTTGCACTTAGTCATCAGCTGAGCTGAATTTTGCCCTGTCACATCTGTGTATGCTTATCTCAATCCCTGAACTATAACTGAATGAATGCTTGATTGGTATCTGTGTGCATGCGCTGTGAAATTTGAGCTTGACCTGTTAAATCTGTGGGCTATCCTTGCCTGACAAACTGGCTATTTTGCTGACCTGCGCAACCCTCCAGCCCCCTGAAGCTGTGAGGCTATGTTGCGAGTTGCAGACCCTGTGCACTTAATCTGTGCTGAGTGATCCATGCCAGCAATCACAAGCACCTCTGTGTGCTTAGCTTTGGGAGTTTAGGTGTGAGTTTGTGCTACTTCTGCTGCTGCTAAACTGGGTTGTACAACTTGTTCCCTGCACAAACTCTAAAGCCCTTTTAAACTAACTGAACCTGAGGCCTGCTGTGCCTTTCCACTGGGCTGCACATAAGCTGAAGCCCAACCATTGGGCTCAACATAAACTGAACCAGCTAGACTTTGCAAACAATCTGGGCTTTGTGCAACCACTGAAGCCCACATGACCTGGGCTGTGCTTTCCCCACAAAACCAAAGCCCACTCAAACCAAATAATCCCAACAAAACCAAATCTTCCCAAACAAACCAAAGAAGCCCACATAAACCAAACCCAATAAACCAAATTCCCAAATAAACCAAAGCCCATTTTTTATGACTGTTGATGTCTTTGTACATATTCTCTATTGGGTTGACCCTCAACTCTTTAGACTGTTAGTAAATTTTTGTAGGACTTGTTAATTTTTTCTTTCTTGAATCGGTTGAGTCTTCTTGTGCATTTTTTTTGTGCTAATCCGATATAATCACCACTGAGAATGTTGGATTTTGCCTTGACGAATGAAGCTCAACCTTGCTCCGCCGATATCCGGTAATCTCTTCCTTTTTTCTCTTATCAGCATAGTTCTCGTGGTACGTGACTGTTCAAATTTTTCCTATCTGTGACACATTGAGGACAATGTTTGATTTAGGTTTGGGGGTGCATTTGCATTTAGAGTTTTTAGTTTTTATTTTGCATTTAGAGTTTTTGGTCTTTTTTTTACCTTTTATTTTCAAAAAAAAAATAAAAAATAAAAAATAAAAAATAAAAAATTCAAAACTCTTTTAAATAAAAACCTCCAACTTTTAGAGATTTTAGAGTCACTAGCATGCTTCTAGCTATGTTTACATAGAGATTCTGACCGAAATAACAGAACTTGGAAGTACCGGAAACGCAATCGGGTTCCTTAGTTGATTAGAGCGTTAAAGTTGGATTTAACCATACCGGAGAGGCGAATTAGGTGCTGTTTAGATATTCGGTAGTAGAATTGTGATCACCCATAGTGGAGACTACCCAATTTACATCAAGTGAGGCACCAACCTTCAATTTTTGCAACTTTCTAAAAAAGTCATTAGAGTGTGTGTCACCATACGTAAATTCCGGGTAGGAATGGTGAGCTACCCAACTTCGCACCAATTTCAGCACTACTTTTGATCTCTTGAGTGCTAGTTTTTGTCAATCATGAGGGTGACGTCTAAAGATGAAAACTCCTTCTAAATACCGATTTGTAGTTAGCATCATTCTCTCTCTCAATCAGCAAGACCCATAGAAACACATCATCGTCGACAAAGCGGAAGCATCATCGAATATGGAAAGAAAAATTGATATAGCCCAAGGTTTATGTGCAACAAAGAAAATAAAATAGGATGAGAATTAATAAAATTTATAAAATCAAGACAATACAAGTTGTGGAAAAATTGAGTGATAAAGTCCTTTGTCCATGGAGTTAGTTGTTTCATTATTTGTATTTGTATTTTTATTTTCACTTATTATAAAAAAAAAAAAAAAAAAAAAAAAAAATTGTAGTTTATTTTCTTATTTTTGCTACCACCATGGTAAAGAGAATTGAAAAAGAAAAAATCCAAACAACAAGAAAATTGAGTAGAAAAGTTAAAAATTGTCAAGTTTTGTGAAGTTTAGAAGTTCGTCATCAACAAGTGAAGACCGAAGACCGAAGATTGAAGACGTTTCTATGGTTTCTTATGAGAGATTGATGTTAATTGCCGATCGGGTGAGAAGTGAGTGAGTACTCCCACCCCTTACTAATGGTTGATTTTCCCTTCTTAGAGATCATTAGAAAAAGATTCTTTTGTCCACACATCTGTGGAGTCTCCAGATTTTATTTCGGAAGGTTATCCTTCTTACCTACAACGTGTGCAGGATTTCTCTCTTTATTCCCGCTTGCACACATGAGAGACTAAAAAGCGATCTTTTTGAGTGCAATTATCATAAAACCCTAATGGTGAGGCGAAGTTGAGACTTATGATCACAATCGAATCCGAATTCTTTCATATGGTATGGTTACTTCTCGCTCAAAGACTTAAGGATGAGAATGCGTTCTTTGATAGTTCTAACTTCACATTACTAGCATGCGAAACTCTATGTCCTCATAGCTTCTAGGATGCTTGAGACTCTTTTACACTCTGAAGTTGGAGAAGGTTTTGTGGGTACACCTCTTGTAAACCCTCACGAGACTACAACTCGTCCACTAGGGACACCTAGGGTTTAAAGGCTTAGTGCATACGCTAAATGCATTCGAGAGACTGCGACAGGGGTATAGTTAGGATTTCTTATTTTCTTTTCACTTGAGGACAAGTAAAATTCAGGTTTGGGGGTATTTGATGAGTGCTAAATAGTGCATATTTATACACCTTTTTATTGGCATTTTACTCATCTTTTGCGCTTATAAATCATATATTATCCCAGTTCTGTGTTTTCCTTTGTTTTCAAGAATAAATATTTGTATTAATTAATTTTGTGTTTTTAGGTAATAAATAAAGCTCGGAGAAACTAAGGAGCAAAAGAGCGGAAGAATTGGAGTCAAGCATCTATGGAGCGAGATAGCCAAAACCCGCGCGCGAATCAGTTGCAACCCAGCAAGGGAGACTTGGGCTAGAGCTACCCATGACCCGGATCCGAGCCCGCTCACTCCGAGACGTTGAGATTTCTTTCTCCCTCATCCAACGGTCGCTGCCTCCACGTGCATCGAAGATCGCTGCTCCCGTGCAACACTAGATCACACCAAAACCGTCTACATCCCTGAGCCGTTCAGATCTCCATCAACTCCATCCTACGCTCGCTGCGCCTTCCTCATCGAGCTTTGATGTAACCGCTTCACACCACAACACCTATATATTCCCATTAACCAAAACCCTAACTCATTTCCTTCTCTTCCCTTACCCGACAGTTGCAGAGAGAGCTCTGCTCCTCTCCTCTCCTTCACCTCCCTCTCCCTGACAGACCACCACCTCACCTCCTCTCCTGTCACCTCCATAGCCACCAACAACCACAGTAGTACCTCCTTCACCTCTCCTCTAGGTTTAGCTATCTCTCTCTTAGCTTCTCCATAAACCTAGAAGCTAATTTAGAGATAGATAAAAGCTAGGGTTTACCAACATCGAGGCATGGCGTCGAGAGCCGCACAATCGGTGAAGGGATGAATCGAAAGCATGGGTTTGTTTTATTTTCTATTTTATTTTGATTTTTGAGAAGAATTAGGGTTTGAGATATTTTATCTTACATGTATAAATAGAAAGTGTTGGTGGATGTTAGAAGCACGCCTGGACTAGCCAGTGCAGTCAATTAGGGTTAACTTGTAGTTTTACTTTGATGTTTTAATCACTGTGGCTAGGGTTGAGATGAAACCTAAAAATCATTTGCTAAGAGTTGTTCATATTTTGTAATTGTTCTTGATTGTGCTTTAATGCTTAGGATACATTTAATCTAAACACTTTTGCATATTACTTTCACAATGTATGTCAATTTTCCGTATGCATTGTAGTCGGGCTATTTCTATGTTAAATGTGTGCAATTCATGCTTCATTGAACAATATGGATTCTTAGACTAGTTGTGCCCCGAGAAGACAAAATAGTACTAGGGAAAAATACTTTAATTGTGATTAGAGTATCCATCTTAGGATAAGTTTAATCACCCGAGAAATGAAACAGTTTGTGATTAGGTTGTACTATGACAAGACAAGGCTAATACTAGGAATTAGTTAAGTGCCTCGAGTTGATATTAAGCTATCCATTGAAACCTGGATGAATGGCGACTTGCCATTACAAGGGACGAGAACACTATCAAAATTGAATCAACTTAGCTGAGGTTATATGGTGGATTCGACACCCTAGTGGTCTCTACTTTGTATCTTTTACCTTAGTTTAGTTCACATCATTACATCTTAGCCATTTCGGCACATAAAACCCCCTGTTGTCACATTGTCACTTGAAATTCAGTTAAGTAGCAAGCCTTAGATCACATAAGGGCACCACAAGTCTCTGTGGTTCGACCCGTACGTGCCCAGTGCTACATCACGACACCGTGCACTTGCGGTATCACCGTAGGCTTCATTTTATACATCTTTTCGGGCCTACCAATGACCCATTGATCTCGTATCATCTTCTCTTTTGTATTATTGCCTCTTCAGGATTGTCGCACAAATATGACAAGCCTAAATTTTCTTGCGAAAATAAAGCCTCATGACATTTGCGTCTTAAGACACTTATCGGCTCCCTAATGGAGGGTGCCACCCTTATCATCCCCCTGGTTTCCCCTTCAAGGAGGCGTACTTCTGCCTTACAAGGCTAGCTCCTCCCATCCGGTCTTAACAACAACCAGTTGTTTTCGCAGCCTCTTATCCCTTTTGCCTATAGGGCTTATGGTTACGAGACTGCACCCTAAGTGGAGTTTTCTTCGGGCCGAGTGCAGCATAAGCCAAGATTTGCCAAGAATGGCCGAGACACTTCAAATGCCCCAGGCACTCTTGGCTCAACCGTGTACCTCGGCGCCTTGGTAAAATGCTGACTCCTTAGAAGAGACCCTCGGTCGTCCAATCTAAGTCAAGAGCTTAGATTGAAAATCCAAGGTACCTCTCCTGGATGGGATTTATTGACCCAAATTCTCCATGACTCAGGTTCCAGGGGCGGTGTAACCTTTTCCCCGAGCCATGCAATAGGTACCCCCTTCTATGACGCACTTTAGGTCTTACATTTGCCTCTTGCGAAATTTTGATTTCGCGAACTAGGGTGTACGCCATAGTAGGTTCGCCTCTGTCTGATTATTTTGTTGATTCTTCTGCATATAAGCTCTTTTGTAATTTCGCAATCTTATCTTTATCATTCATAAAATATATTTTCTTCTTCTGCATATCAGCTCTCTTTCGCAGTCTCATCTCTGTTATTAATAAGAAAAAATTTCATAATCAAATTTTTTTTTTTTAAGATCAAACCAATCATCCATTTTTTTTCACCTCCCAATTTCTACCTCGGCAGTCAACAATTACATTTATTCTTTAAGTCTCTTACTTCTGCTACTTTCTGCTTCTGTATTTTTGAAGTTTTCTGTCATTTTCTTGTCTGTTGTGAAGCCTTCGCCACTTCTTATCTTCATCATATATTCACATCATTTCTTCTTCTCTCTGTTCTATTGCATCTACCATCAATCTTTCACCTTTTTGTTTTTCTTTGATGCTGTGTTTCCAATTCTTCTTCTTCGCAGCTCTTTCTTTGCAAGATTCTATATCAATTTCATAACACTTCTTTCCTTCAACCCAATCTCCTTTTATGATGCCAATACCAGTGGGATGAGGGAACTTGATACCTTAATGGAAAGTCGATGCCACACCTAAAATCTCATGTAACCAAGGTCGTCCAATCAATGCGTTGTATGGTGATTCCACATCAACTACACATAATAAAATTTCAGAGGATAATCCTTTCAGTGGAATCGCATATGAGCTTCTCCTTTAGACTTATTTGCAGTACCGTTAAAACCATAATTTTGTAAGTTGGAGGTATTAGATCTTCATCTTTCCCTCCCATAGTTTTATAAGTATGATAAAAAAGAATATTCACGGAACTTCCAGTATCGATCAAAATTCTGTTGATTGCCCATGAATTCTCGGCTTCATCATCTTCATCCTCGCTGGGTTTTGGGTTAATCTCCAATCTTACCACTAATGGGTTGTCGTGCATTTCTCTACCTTCAGGTACTTCTTCCGCGGTAAAAGAGATAGTCTGTTTTTGCCATTCTTCTAGTGGCGATGTCTTCGCAATGTTCATTATTTCTCTATCATCGGCATTTCTTGCGAAAACCCTGCTGAGAGTGTTATCATGAAAATCTTCAATTGTCTTGTATGAGAGTATGATAGAGTTGCAAAACAGATTCTTTGCCTTTGCGCCAACTTCAATCACAAATGTTTCTCTTTCTTTTGCTGTGTTTGTCTTGTGAATATCTGGAGGAGGTGGTAATGCTTGAGTTTGCGTTTGTCCTACTAGAAAGTGGTTTAATTTTCCATGATCTATCATCCTGAGAATGATTCTATTTATGTTTCTGCAGTCATTTGTTGTATTTCCATGGAAATGATGATAAGAGCAAAATTCATTACTTCTGTAGCTTTGAGGTGGTTCACTCCCCATGTTCCATGGTGGGGGTATGTTTTCCATTAAGATTATAGATTCCCATATCTTCTCCACACTAGCATTCAAAGGTGGCATTTTGATTTCTTCCCATATTATATTGTGACTTCGCTGTCCTCTGTGATAGTTTTGCCCCTGACCTCCATAATCTTCTTGCGGCTGATCAAGTCTTTGGATTTTGTTATTTCCACCACGGCTATAAAAGTTTCTCTCTCTCTCGAATTCTTCTTGATCACGACTCCCCATAGCTACTAGCTTTTGCTGATTATCAGCCATTATCCTCTCTTGTTTCCCTTGCGATGTGCTCGCCACTGTATTTATCAACTTGGGTAACAAGCTTGCATTTGCTGCTTTTGAACTTGTGTTCGCAATTGGGTATGATTCCATCTCATTTTGCTTTTCCTCAAGAGAAATATACTCCTCTTGAAGTTCTCGCAACTCAGTCATTGTGATCGTATTATTAATTCTGAAAATTTGAATGTATAACAGATTGGTTGCGAACATAGCGTTAATGAATGACAGAATGAGATATCTTTCGTCCACACGACCAGCCATATCACTACACATTGTCTTCCACCTCACGGTTAGATGCTTCAAGCTTTCGCCAACCCTTTGTTTTAACCCAAATACATCTTCAATGCCAGGTCGCGAGGAATTGTTACTTATATACGCCCCTAAAAATATAGCCTGCAAATGGTTGAAAGATGTTATAGTATTCTTTGGTAAACCTTCAAACCATTTCAAGGCCTCTCCTGTTAAAATTGATGCAAAATATTTGCACAATATAGCATCATGATTCTCCCATTGTAGCATACATCTCACATAAGCTTTGATGTGTTTGTCTTGCAAAGTTGTTCCATCAAAAATCTTTGTTAACGCGGAGTAAATTGCACTTTGGGGGTATTCCTCCTAATTGTACTTCTTGTGTGAATGGAGTTTTCGCAGCTTCCTCTAGGTCTTCTCCTTCTCTTTTATTATTTAACTCTCTCAAAATTTATTCGTTTATACCAGAATTTGGATCCATTGGTCTTTTTAACTCCGCCTCTCTTCTTCTGCGTTCATGTCTGTTTTGACTTTCTTGCTCATCATTTTCTTCTCGTCTTTCTCTGCTATCTTCCCTTTCACTTCTCTCATGAATTCACACACCATTATATCTCTCATTTTCTTCTCTTTGTCGCCTCTCAGTTCTCCTTTGTACTCTATCATATTCTTCATTGATATTAACATTATTGCGATTTCGCTCACGCCTCCTTTCTCGATTATCATGATTGTTCTGTCGAATTGCCTCTTGTAGTTATTGTTCCTCCACTTCTGCTCTTAGTCTTTCCCTATCGCGAGTTAGATGTGCTTGTTCAGTATAGTGTCTTTCAATTTTATCTTCAATTACTCGTTCATTTCTTTGTATTTCTATCCCATGTAATATTCTCCTTCCTTCTTCCTGATTTTCTTCGCCATCTTGATTATTTCGCTTTAATGATTGTCTATTTCCCCGATTTCTATCATTTTGCCCATTTTGAAGAGTTCCAGCACATTGGATATAACGATCTTCCATTATTTCTCTTCCTTCGCGACGTTCTTCGCCTGGATTTTGTATTCCCTCTCGAGTTTCTTCATTAGCATTTTCTATAGGCAAATTTTGTCTTATTTCTTCTCTAACTGATCTTGAACTTGATCTTGTAGTGCTTCTTGACCTTCTATTTTGTAATCTCATGTTTTTCATCCTCAACTCGTGATTTTGCCTTGTCAGATTTGCATGTTCTTCTGCTTCTTATCGCCTTTCTTCATGTATTGTTTGCCTTAATGCCTCTAATTCTGCAATCTCTTCATTTCCATGAATTATTCCTCCGATTACTTCTTGATCTCTCTCCTCTTGTCCATTGCCTCATAATTGCTGCTCTTCTCCCATCTCATCTACAGAATCTGATCGCCAAGTATGTACACTCACTCTGTCATAATCCACAGTTCTATTTTGTATTGGTGTACGTTGAATTGGCGGTTGAACTTGATTTTCTCCATTGTTTCTTGTGTTCATTATTAAAGATTCCTCTATTTCGTCTCTCCCTTCTCCAGCAAGTCTCCTACTCCTTCTAACAGTTGTTGGTTGTTTTGATGCATGTCTTATTCTAGCCATTTTTCAATCTTGATGAGTTGTTGAAAGTTATATGAAATTCTTCATCTACTATTCCAAATTCTTTCCAATCACAATATCAATCTTCAATCCCTGTTTCTAGCGCCATATGTAGTAGCAGGAAATCCCACACTACACCCCTCACAAGAATTCATACAATCAAGTCATTTTAAGATGAACAATCACAATCTTTATTGATTAATCCCACAAATGTTACAAAATGATAAGGAAATCAACTAAAGAATTAACAACCGCTCTCAACTTTCTCTCCCCTAATGACTTGCTCAACACTCGAAAAAAATCTCCCCTTCCTTAAGCATGTCCGGCTCTTTATATAGGACATTACATAGTGGATGACAGACTAAGCTATCCTTTATTTTCGGATCGATTTGCGACATTCTCTACAAGTATTCAAATGTTAAATCTCGCAACACTCCTAAATCTCGCTAGGTCTTCACACCTTTCTCATGCTCAGGCTGTCGTCATCCATTGCGTCATTTTTATTACCAATCTGCGATGTCTTCGCGTGCGTCGTTCATGGATTTCGCAAGGGTATTGGTGTTGCGATATTCTGATCCTACACATGCATATATTATAAAAGCAATTAAACTGTTATTACACGAGGGAATGTGATTCCCCTAGAATCGCTTAATAGAATATGGTTAAGAAATCCCGGGTTCGTCAGGTCCCATATTGATGTTGAGTAATCTCCCGCTTGGCTACCGTCCGCCGCATAGTTCGCTAGACCATCTGCTGCTTGGTTTCCTTCTCGGTAATTGTGTTGAATAGCACAACATGGAATTTGGCGCATCCGGTGTTTAATTTCTGCAACCATCTCTGATATATACCAAGGGGCTTCTGTTGGAGTTTTAATGAAGTGTATGAGACTTTCCAAATCTGCCTCAAATAACACTTTTGACCATCCTCTTTCTGTGGCAGTTCTGGTTGCTAATACAGTTGCCCATGTTTCTGCTGTGAGCGCTGATGTGGATCCTAGAGGTTGAGCAAGAGCCATTATCGTTTGTGCATTCGAGTCTCTGCAGATGAAACCTGCTCCCACCATTCCCGGGTGACCTCTAGCAGCTCCATCAGTGTTGATTTTGATCCAATCTGGTGCTGGGTGGCATCACCCTACTTGAATTGTTATGGTAGTCCTGGTTATGTTTGTATCATATCGATGCGGTGGTTCTCCGGGGAGAACCGGAGGGGATATTGCTAGAGCCCGTTCATTCCCAGAGTATCCATCTGATGAATGACTATCCTAGCCGCACTGGAATTCCAAAAAGAGAATCTTACGTGTAGAACGACGTAATATATCAACTTTACTGTGTTATCGTCCGAGCACATTTACTACCACTAATTATTCGTGTTATCTTTTTTGAAGCACCACTAATTATTTAATATGGCTCAACTGGTTCTTCTTTTTCATTTTTCAAATAAATGTGGTTCAATACTTCAGCTGGTCACTGTTGTAGTGTTGTCTAGGAAATCATAATCATCTTTAAAATAAAGGTATTTATATTTTATTAATCAAACCAATACATATCCAATGCATTTCTCACATAACATATAAACAAACACTAATCAAGATTCCAGACATTGATTAGTTAAACATGGCAAAAAGTAAAATGAAATAGAAATATATACGTAGGGGTTGGATCTTTGTATTAGAAAATGATTAATGAAAACCATAGCCTTTTGTGGATTACCATTGAATTACACCACTTGGGATGTTTTCTTTCTCAACTATCATGGTGTTTTAGATTTAATAATAGGGAGTAGTACTCGAAAGGGTATGTGAATTGTTGGACAGGAAAGTTCATTGACTCACTCGAGCACTGAATCCACAGCCCTAGACTTATTGTATTTATTTTTCTTTGTTCTTTCAAGGAAATGGTGGACTCTTTGTTTTCTCGCTTCCGTTGTGTACGATAAATGGAAGCTCTATCTAGTCATGTGTGCAGTGGCTGAGAGGTAGGGAAGATGCTAGGCTTTCCCCACTTCTTTTCCCCACTCCCTTCCCTTAATAGGTGTCACTGATAATAGCCCTTGATGCCACACAAAGGGATCCCCCTGCTAGTCCCAATCCAAGGGATCAATGGCTAATATCAGTGATACTTATTGGGGGAAGGGAGTGGGGGAAGTGTAGCAGCTTCGGAGAGGTAGTGGTGGTTATGGCGGTGGTGGGATGAGTGGCCTTAGTGGCCTACTAAACGCTATCCGTATGGTTTTATTTTGTTTTCCCGTTTGTGATCGACAAATGATATCCCACACGACTTTGCGGGATGGCTTCCCGCAAAAGCGGCTTCTTTACCGTTGGATGATCAAATCAACGCTTAGATCCACATTCAGGAAAGGACCCATCACTTTCAGGATAGGACCACCACTTTCAGGAAATGACCCATCACTTCCCCCAAAGGTTTCAAGGCTGTTAGATCTGGATTTTAGCATGATCTAACAATAAAGAAGTCGCTTGAGCGGGATAACTTCCCACAAGATCGTGCGAGATAGCACCGATTGATTTGTGTATATGATCAAAAAGGAGTTTTGTTTGTTCTATTCAAATGGATAGAAAATAGTACTTCATGTAATATATTTGATATTGATGTGATATTAGTCTTCAAATGTCATTTCTCGTACTGTACCATCTTTTTATTCCATAAATATTCTTAACCAACCGTCTCAAAAACAACCTAAAAACCACGTCTCTCACATTCTTAACATGTTAGGGCCCTAAACTGGGATCCCCCGCTAACTCCCCAGGGCGCGGGGTTCACCATCATGTGACACACGGTTTTGGCCTTGTTTTCTAAGGCGGTCTGTTTAGAAGTGTTGTTTATTCCAATAGAAGTGATAAATGAATTACCTGACTTGTTTGGGACCTAGATAAATTATTTGAAATCTACATAAATTTTATTCTCGGGTAGATAATGGGTGTTTTAAATTTTAATACTGTCCATTTATCCTCATTATGCCAGTGCCTCCTTGGCCCTAGTGGTACAGGTGCATGGTTTAGTTTCCTACTCCGTACCTACCAGTACCAGAGGGTCATGGGTTCAATGCTTGGTACCAAGAACCAAAAACATTTATCCTCATTATTAAATCTTAATACTAAAATTTAATTCAATTTTTGTTTCATCTTCATTTCATTTCCTACCTTCTCAACAATTCTCCCCTTATTTTTTTCATTTTTAAATGAAAAGTTCGTTGATTATCGATGATCCAAAAAATAATTAATCATTTTTTTCGTCTATATGATGTCGAAACCAATTCAAACAGGACACCGAAGTTACTTATCCTAGTGGGAGTGATCCAGGAATTGGTAAAGCGATCCGAAACAAAGAATCGAAGAAGAAAACAGTTACGGATGAACCGACTCTGAGCGCAATACAAGCAGAAGAAATGGCTCGCATCATCTACTTTTCCATCAACGCAGTCCTCCAAATTAGGTTTTAACAACATGCATTTACAGCCGATCACCAAGTGGTCTGGTGGTTGGCATGATCCCTCCCACTGCGGAGGTAGGGGTTCGAACCCTGTAATTGCTGAAATCCACTCCAATTTAAGGAGTTTGGATGTACTCTAGGGACCACTAGTCTAGGCCATCAAAAAAAAAACATGCATTTACTCAGATATTGAATTTTTTGAAATCAAAGTTTTCTGGGTTTAACAAAATCGGTCTACGTTAATGTACTTATAGACCGATTAGTTTAGGAAATAGTCGTTATTCATGCCCATAACGACCTATTTTTTTGGAAGTGTTTTCTGGTTAAAGAAAATTTAACCAGATCAAGTCGATGATCATGCCCAAAATATATTACTTTTTACCTTATCCACTTGACGTATATTACTTTTTACCTTATCCAATTGACGTTGTACTTGTTTGTAAAGACTAGCCACATGTTGGTGGAAAATTTATCCATTGAAACTGATATTATCGGTGTATAAGTAAAGCTGATATATCGGTCTGTACCGGCATGTACAACCGATAATATCGTTTCATCATTGTATCGATCGTATAGGTATTTTTCGATATGCAATAAAAACCTGTAATATCGGCATGTACAACCGATATTGACTACCTTGTTAGAGGTACATAAATATATATATTTCATATGTTATATTTTCAATCTAAACGACTTGAAAGAACGGTGGATAAAAATGGAACAAGTCAAGTCTGTACTAACCTCGAATAGAAGGATGATATGTTCGTTGATGCCGATACGTCTTCAGGTTCTTGAGAGTAATACGAGAAAGTCACCACCTTTCTAATGTTCCTAGTCAACAAAGTTGACTCTAGTAATCTAATCAAGCAGCCTCGAGTTTTGGATCTAAAATATGACAACCAAACTTCGCATAACAAATTAGGCTTGGTAGGTTCAACCGAGCAATGCTCTAACATAATGCAGTTATATCAAGAGTGGGACATTAGGATGAATGGTTGTATGTAGGATTCTTCATATGATTTGATTATTTTGAAGATTTAAAGCTAATCAAAGTTGCAGAGTGTTTTGTCAACTTACCTTCTCCTCCTTATACTTTTATTTGTTGTGATGGAGTTTCAAAAGGTAACTCGGGTATAGCTAGGCATGGTTTCTTTGCAAAAACAATATGGGATCATTTTTATACACGGAGTTTGGATGTCTTAGTATTACTACAAACTACGTAGCTGAAATCGTCATTGTTATAAAATAGGTTGTGCAACAAGTATGGTTATGAATTCTTATACAAAATATCATTTCATGATGGTTACTAAAATATTCAAGGCAAACAAATTTTCATGGTTTTTTTCTTGCGGGATGGTCCATCTTTGTGGGTAAGTTACATTCTATTCGTTATCACTTTTCTAAAAAAAGGTCTTATCTTAGCAAATATCAAGTTCCTGGTTCCATCGACTTGTCTCTTTGCCAAAGTTAGAATCCCAAAATGAACAATACTTCAGATTTTGTTAGTTTTTTTATTTCAGTTTTGACGTTGCTTTCCAGTTTTTTTTTTTTTTCTTTTTGCTTTTCTTATGCATTATTAAAAGATAGGTTCTCATACAAAGATTTTGGTTGTAAAGTTTAATGTAGATATTGGCTATTAACAAATGTTTTTTTTTTTTTTGGAAAAAGAAAAGGCGATGTTCACTTTTCATTTGAATATGGACATATAATAAAATAAAGCCCAATAAAGTTATACCTCTTCGTTAGGTTGCCAAGATCAGTTGTCTTCAACAAGTCTTGGTTTTGATAATTAGGGGCCTTCGAAACAAAATTATTCCGAGGATACTTTACAAAAATAGATTCATAATGAAGCAAATCTTAACCAACTTTACACAACTAGGTCGGTGAGAATTTAACCGTATGGATTCTTTAGAAAGCTAGGTCGGTGAGAAATATGTTCGGAAGATTGAAACTTTGTAACAATCACAATCTCAATGGCTAGTCATTGCGTTAGAAAAAAACAACCGACTTCTTAAAAAATCCATGATCGGCTAGCTAGGGCCAATTTAGGCGAACGTAGTGTGTTCCTTCTTTTGAAGACCAAGATGCACGATCAAACTCTCAAATTGCCATCAAAGATGTTGCTGATGGCATTGCCAACGTCCATTCAGTCAGTTCATATGCCATTGTTACATAATTTTTAAATATTGTATAAAGCATTGCAAGGCTAATGCTACTATAGTTTGACCGGAATTCAGAAAATAAGAATAAGAAAAACAAAGAATCAAAACAATTCTCTTAAATATAGCCCATGCTTTTATTAACCATAACCCACATTATTGATAGCCCATTATATTTTTTCAATTTATTAATCATAGCCCAAATCATAACCCAAAATATGTCTAATGAGTTAGTAGGGATTCATAGCTAGTTAGGTGAGTGACATTGAAATATAACCGATCCAAACGTATCAACTCACACCTATTTTAATTGATTTAAAAATATAACCCGGTTTTAATCAAAACCTAAATATCTTCCATGTTCTTCTTCCTCTGGCCATAAACCCTAAAATTTTATTTTTCAAATTTAAAAAGAAAAATCAATCAACTGAATCATTTCGTAGGCTTAATTGCTACATGATGTGAAAAATTGAATAAAAAAAACTGAAAAAGTACGTTTTTCCTAGAGCATACAGTTAACATAAGGAGATATCCTTGTTTTCCACAATTAAGCTTTCATCAATCTAAAAGACTGCCAATACTCAGTGTACTGATTTATAAAAGACTAGTTAAGGACAAGTGTTCATCATCAATCTAGCTCTGCTCTGACATTTGACATGAATATATTGAATTTAGGAAAGATGGGACTAACCATCAGGGGTTAGCCCAGTTGGTCAGGAGCCTGACTCTCAAGTAGGAGGTCAGCGGATCGAGTCTCCGCTCACGAGTTTGGAGATCTCATGAAATACTCCTGTTATGTAAAATTTAGTTTAAGTTCTTAATGTAATGTATCTTCTTTCCTTTTAAAATTTTTTTAGGAAAGATGGGACTCGATAGACAACACGTTAATTTGGGAAAACATGAGTTTGATACTGTATAAAAGGAAGAAGCTCTTGACCACTGATGTCGGCATTGGAAAAATATGATGAGATTGCCGAAGAATATCACGTTCTTGTGTTATGATGCTGCAATTTTTTTCATTGATGCTACTAGGGGTTAGTCAATTAAGAGAGCTTGCACACCTCTAGAAAAGGGTCGATCAAACCATCAACAACATGCATGTCAGAATCATTATTGTTTTCGGTGATTCTGGTCGTGATCGATATTTTTTTACTGAGTCATTGAGTAACTGATTTACTAAAACTCAGCATCTTTTACCTACTCAGTGACTCTTTAACCTAGTTATGGGCTATGAATAATAATAGAAAAGGTCAAACTTATAAACATAGTCAAACTGTATTGACCAAAATCAAATGGGCTATCATTAATAAAAGCGTGGGCTATATTTAAGAGAAGCCAAAAAAATATCAGGTTGAAAAATATTACCTAAACAGCGACCCACATTGCATAACAAGAACTCATGACATGCACTCTTGTTGTTCTCCATAGTTATTTTCGATCGTTCATCAGCATTTTTTTTCTCTCCACACCATAACCGGAGCTTTCTTTCTCTCCACATAAGTTGGTTTTCTTTCTCTCTGCATAAGCACTGTTTTCTTTTTTTTTTTTTTTTTTTGAAGCATTCCGCTGGGTTAAGGAGACCCAAACCACACAAACAAAAAAACTAAAGAAACAAAACTAAGAAACAAAATCAGCAAAGAACAAACAAAACAAAAGCTAATTTCTATAGTAAATCTTCATGCTTTTATCCTCCTCGATAATCTGAGAAAGCTCAGGGCCAAAATCCTTAACATCAATCTCCATAAATTCAGTCGAAGGGTGGATAGCGGCTAAAAAATCAGCTGCTCGATTGGTTTCTCTATAGCCATGCTCAATTCTGAACCTTCTAAACTTCTGTTTCAGCTGGCATACTTTCCTCCAGAGTCTCAAAATCTCCCAACTAGGGTTAGGAGTTTTACTAGTTAACAGTTTATAAACTATCATTGAATCAGTGCAGAGGTGAATCAACAATCGGTTTTTCTGAATGGCTAACTTCATAGCAAGCTCAGCACCTTTTAACTCTAAAGATAAAACAGAATCTGGAGTAGACCCACCAATAGCAGCGGCTAGAGGATTACCTTTATCATCACGCATGATAGCAGCAAAACCACCGGAATTATCCCTTTTGGAGCCATCAAAGTTAACCATAACTTCATCGGGAGAAGGAAATTTCCAAGAACAAGCAATCCTCGTCTTCCGTCTTAAAGTGCAAGACACCCCCATCTACTTAAAAAAGCTTTCACAGAAGGAGAGTCAACATCAGAAAACTTACCAGCTGAAACTTTCAATCTGACATCAGCTACAATAAGGAAGCTAACAGTGGCAGTGGAACTGGCGGAATCAGAGTGGAGCCGTTTATTCCTCTCCTTCCAAATATGGTAGATAAAGCTATTTAGGGCAAGCTTTTTAATAGAAGCAACAACACCCTCTCCAAGGAAGTGTTCAGCACACCAATTAAGCTCAATCTCCCAATTCATCGAGGAATTCCTGAAATATCCCAATTTGTAAATAATACCTTGCCAAATAACAGAGGAAAAAGAACAACTACCAAACAGGTGATTTTCATCCTCAGGCACTTCATTACAAAGCAAACACAAATCGTTAGAAATTAATCCCCATTGAACAAGTTTGCGTCTTGTCTTGAGTTTTTTATGCATTGCAAGCCATCCTATAAAAGAGTGTTTAGGAATGAGCCCCTTGAACCATATCAACTTGTGCCATTCCATATCAGGCCTAGAAAGAGTGATAGAAGCATAAGTATGCTTCATGGAGAAATCACCAGAACTACTAGCTTTCCAAATTTTTTTATCTTCTTCAAGCATGTCAAATTCAACAGAGCTGATTTGGGAACAGACAGCGGAATCAAAACCAACCACCGTAGGGAAATGCCAGCCATCTTCGGTTAAAAAATCTGAAACACTATACAACCCAAATTGATGAACTGCATTTATAGCAGGGATAGGAGCCCAATCACATAGCCTACCATTAGGGTGCCAGAAGTCAAATAAAAAACTAGTGGCTTCGCCATTACCAAGGATAGTACCCATAAAAGGCCTAGCAATGTCTCTACAATCTAGGATTCTTCTCCAGCTCCAGGAGCAGTCCTGTGGAACATTCATACTCCAAAAATCTTTGTTTTTAACAAGATTAGCCTTAACCCAATTGGTCCAAACACTATCTTTACCTGAAGTAAGATCCCAAATGTGTTTCAAATTAGCAGCAATATTGGTACTCTCAAGATTCTTCACTCCTAAACCCCCTTCAGAAACTGGCAAACAAATTTGAACCCAACTAATAGGATTGTGTCTCTTGTCTAGATCAGGGCCATTCCACAAGAACCTTTTAAAAACAGTGTTGAGTTCTTTTATGACCCTTTTAGGGAGGACAAAGCAAGAGAACCAGAAGTAAACCATGCTACAAAGAACAGCTTTAATAAGTAGGAGCCTGCCGGCATAGGTCAGAAACCTAGCTTTCCACGATTTAACTCTTTTAGTGACCTTAGCTACCAAAGGCAAGCAATCTGAATAGGATAGCCTAGTTGAAATTAAGGGAACCCCTAAATATCTAACAGGGAGAGTTCCTTCAGCGCAACCAAAGCAATGAAGAATATCAACCAGAGTAGCAGCTGAAATACCAGAATGAAATAAAGAGGATTTCTGAATACTAACCTCAAGGCCAGAAAAAGAACTGAATTTTTGTAAAGCAAGTTGGACAACAGAGGCAGCTTCCAAAGAACCCTTGAAAAAAACCATGACATCATCTGCGAAGCAGAGATGAGTGAGGCTAGTAACTTTGCATTTGGGGTGAAAACCAAACTTTTTGAGCTGAACCTGTTGCTGGAGAATGAGATTAAAAACCTCCATAACGATAACAAAAAGATAAGAGGAAAGAGGGCAACCTTGTCTCAATCCTCTACTTGCTCCGAAAAATCCATAAGGAGAGCCATTGATCATGATGGAAAACTTAGAAGAAGAAATACATAAATAAATCCAATTCACAAACTTGTCAGGAAAACCAAGTTTCTTCATAGCAAGAGTGACCGCCTCCCAGCTGACAGAGTCATACGCCTTCTTGAGATCAATCTTTAGGGCACATCTTGCTGGACTATTATTTCTATGATAATTTCTCACAAGCTCATGAGCTAACATGACATTATCTTGGATAGCTCTACCAGATATGAAAGCAGACTGATTGGAACTAATTAAGTGACACATAATTCTCTTCATTCTTAAAGCTAAAATTTTAGCAATGCATTTATAGATGACATTGCAACAAGAAATAGGTCTAAAATCAGTGACACCTGAAGGGTTATCACATTTGGCGACTAAAGTGATGAAAGTACTATTAACTTCTTTTAATAACTTACTTTTTTTCAAAAAATTGATGATAGCTGCCACGAAATCATCACCAACAACATCCCAAGCAGCTTTGAAAAATTGACTAGTGAAGCCATCCGGTCCGGGGGATTTGCATGAGTCAATAGAAGCAAGAGCGAGGACAACTTCATCTCTGGTAACGGGAGAAACTAAATCCATAGCATCAGAATCAAGAAGCACTTTATCAAAATGAACATCATCTAACACATTTGAAGAATCAAAAGCAATCAAGTGTTATTAAATAGATTTTGATAAAACTCGAACACATTCTCGCTTGCAATAGTTCTATCATCATCTAACTTCACACCGAGCTAGACAAGAGAGTAAGAATATTATTTCTCGACCTTCTCTCTTTGATAGAATTGTGAAAGAACTTAACATTGGAATCTCCTACCTCCATCCATTTAACTTTAGACTGTTGTTTGGCAAGCGAAGCATCACATCTGGCTAACTTGGCATAAGCGCGAACAGCTTCTCTTTCATAACTTGCAGTAGAGCTACAAAGAGGATTCACTTGCAGGTTGGGCTTGAAGATCCAAAGATGTTCTCGTTTAGCTTCAATAGTCTGCAAAGATAATTTACCAAATTTCCTTTTCCTCCAAGCAATCAAAATCTTTTTAACTCTTTTTAGTTTAGAAACTAAAACTACCATAGGATTTCCTCTAACAGGCACAATCCATTCTCTTCTAACAATATCAAGGAATTCTGGATCCTCAGAAAGGAAATTACAAAATCTGAAAGGCGGGGGGCCATGAAATCTACCTTCAAAACAAGTAACAACGCTAGGGCTATGATCTGAAATACCCGGGAGAAGAAATTCAGCTGAGGAGTCTTGAAATTCAACGAGCCACTCAAAGTTGATAAGAACACGATCAATTTTAGCCTCAACTCTATCTACACCAAGTTGTTGATTATTCCATGTAAAGTAACTACCAGTATAAGAAAGATCAAATAAACTTGCATTTTGAGTGCAATTCCAAAAATCAGAGAATTGTGAAGCAAGAACTGTGGCTTTACTTAATCTATCAGAAACCTCTAAAATGGAGTTGAAATCGCCTAGAAGGATCCAAGGAAACTTATTATTTGAAGCAAAAGTTTCAATCTCAGACCATAGAGACCGTCTCTCAACAAAATCATTATGCCCGTAAATAAAAGAAACCACACAAGATTTATTTGTAGGAAGAACAACATGAAGAAAAATAGCTTGGTCAGAACTTTGAATGAGAGAAACTGAAATAACATCCGGATTCCACCCAACCCAGATTCGACCGGAAGCATTATTGATATAATTATCCAAAAAAGACCAAGAAGCACAAATGCTCCTTCTTATTCTAGCAGAATTATTAAATTGCACATGAGTTTCGACTAAGCCTACAAGAGACAAGTTATTATCACTAATAAAAGAACTAACTTCCCTTTGTTTAAGGGGATCATTCAATCCCCTAGTATTCCAACAACCGAACTTAATCATTGATAAGGTTGAGGGGGTGAATCTTCCTACTACCCTTACCAGATTTTTTAGAATCCGCTACCTTCAAAGGAATCTTGACACTAGTCTGACCTGAGGGTTTCTGGTTAAAATGAGACCTAACACCACCACCCTCATCAGTTAAACTTATCTCAGAAGTACTTGTCTCAACAGGCTTAGAAGCATTATCAGCATAAGCAAAATTTGCAGTTGAGTCAGTCAAGGTATTACTCGCCACAGGTTCTCCATTCTTATCAGATAAAATATCAAATTTATTCGTCATAGTAACTGGAACAGTGACTAGAGAAGAGGAATTACCTGGACTAGGGAAAGAACCCATAGAGAATTGAACAACCTTCTCCTTAACTGATCCTGATACAACAATAGGTACTTCCTCCATAATGATTTCTTCCGCAGTTGAGGAAGTTTCTCCAATACTATCCTCTTTTTTATGAATACTAATTCTAGGTCTCTTCGGAGTTTTCTTAACCCAAACTTCTTTAGGGATCTCAGGGATAGGAACAATAACTTCGGGATTAGGCTGAGGCACGACATCTTTAGGTTTCTTTACACACCTTGCAAGAGAATGACCAAAGATGCTACAGAAAGTACATCTTGGGGGCTTCCAAGGATATTCAACTGGAATTTCAATACGCTTACAACCGATAATGATAGGAATCATTGAGGGGAACTCACAAGAGGCATCAATTTCTACACAAACTCGAGCATATCCCATTCTCTGTCTAGAAAGAGTGAGTTTATCAGACATAAGAGGTTTACCCAAGAAACTAGCAATGATAGCAAGACCTTTAGCGTGCCACATGTGGATAGGGACTTTGAATAAGTTAACCCATACTGGAACTGTCTTCAATTCAGCAATTTCATTTTCTAATAATGGAGTCCAGGCTCTTACTATGAACAACTGATTAGCAATATACAATGAACCACGTTCCAGTGCTGAGACTCTATCCTCCTCATTAGCAAACTCGAAAACAAACACAGCGTCACCATGGATAGTCATCTGAAAATCACCTTTCAAGTTCCATGCCTTTTTCACAGACCGATTCACTAACATGAATGGTAATCTTCTACCAACAAAACACCCAACTACTAATCCTTCACACTTCTTAATATTATCATTCACATCAGCATCTTCAACAACCATAACTCGTTCTCCATTAACAACACTAGAATTACGAAAATCCATAGGGTCGTCTGCCATCGATTTAGCATTTTCTTTACCAAAACAAGAAGACCAATCAATGGAATCGAACTTAGGAGGATCCCAGAATCCTTCTTCCATTCTTGAATCATTAAGATTACCACTAGAAGAACCAGGAACATTAGAGGAAGTTCCTCCTCCAAGCGGAGGAAAATTCCCCCACAGAACGAGAACAAGGAAAATCCATAAATGAAGAAGAAATAAAAGAGAAAAAAGGGTTTAAGATCCACTAATTAGTCTAAGGACCAATCATTAGATCCTAAATCAGCAGAAGAACGACGGAATCAAAGAACAATCTCACCTGGAAACAACGAAAAAAAATCCCTAGACTTTGGTCAACGTCGCCAGAAAATCGCCCTCTTTGCTCTCTTG